>NC_069463.1:13538290-13550790 GCF_026875155.1 Cherax quadricarinatus | reverse complement strand
ATTTGTGCATCTCCTGCTCTGCTACCAAACATAATATAGTAGGTTTTGTCAGTGTTAAGCGTAAGTTTATTGGCTGTCATCCAAGTCGATATTTTGATCAGCTCCTCGTTAACAATGGTGTTGAGGGTGGCAAGATTAGGGTGAGAGATGACATAAGTCGTGTCGTCAGCAAAGAGAATGGGTTTCAGGTGTTGGGATACTTTTGGAAGATCAGTGATGTATATGAGGAAGAGCAGGGGACCAAGGACACTTCCCTGCGGAACTCCAGTATCAAGTGGCCGTGTTGTTGATGCTGTGTCTTTAATGGTGACATACTGATACCTATTAATAAGGTAAGATTTGAAATAAGCAAGCGCATGGCCTCTTATACCGTAATGGTCAAATTTGTGGAGTAGGATGTCGTGGTCTACTGTGTCAAAAGCTTTTCTTAGGTCAATAAAAATTCCTAGTGGATATTCCTTATTTTCGAATGCTGTGTAAAGCAGATCTAGCATTTTTATGATTGCATCATTAGTGCTTTTATTTTTCCTGAATCCAAATTGGCAGGGGTTGAGTATGTTTTGTGCTGTTATAAATGAATATAGTCTCCTGTGCACGAGTTTCTCAAAGATTTTGGATAGCAATGGTAAGTTTGATATTGGCCTATAGTTGTTTAAGTCTGTAGGGTCACCACCTTTATGTATTGGTGTAACCCTTGCCATCTTGAGTAGTTTCGGGAAGGTGCTAGTTTCTAGTGACTTGTTAAAAAGTAATGAAATAGCATGCGAAAGGATATGGGCCGCTCGCTTGTACAGTAATGGTGGGACATTAGACAGATTCCCTGAGTTGTTTTTAAGTGACTTTATAATCTCGGTGACTTCCGAGGGCTCAGTTGGTGCAAGATAGAAGGAATTTGGGAAATTCCCATCTAGGTAGTCCCCGGCATGGGCATTGGTATGTGGGATTTTATTGGCGAGATTAGATCCTATGGTTGAGAAGAAGTCGTTTATCTTGTTAGCTGTGTCAGTGGGATGTAGTGGTGTTTCATTAGGTTTAGTTAGGACAATATTCTTGTTTTTTTTCAGTTTGTGGGTCCCTAGAATCTGAGAGAGTGTTTTCCAGGTCTTTTTTATATCTCCTCTAGTGTCTGTGAATCTACTGGAGTAGTATAGTTGTTTGGCTTTCTTTATTACTTTGGTGAGAACTGATGAATAGTGTTTAAGAATATCTTTGTGTATTAAGCCCTGTCTATATTGCTTTTCATATTGGTGTTTCTTGTCAATGGATTTCAGAATGGTGCTGGTTAGCCATGGGCAACCAAGCCGTTTGTTTGTGATCTGTTTCGTTTTTATAGGACAATGTTTGTTGTATAGTCTAAGTAATTTGTTAAGAAAAATGTCTGTCGAGTCATCAATACCATTGGCCTTGGAGAATTCTGTAGGCCAGTCAACAATCTCTAGGTCAGCTGTGAACTTCCTTATTGAGGCGTCGTCATGGAGTCTAAATGAGACTTTGTTGTATTCAAGTGGTGGTTTACTAATGTTTGTCAGGAGGAAGGTAGGGTAGTGGTCTGTAGTGCTATCTGTGATTATCCCTGATTTAAGGGGGCTAGTATATTGGTCCATATGTGGTCTATTATGGTTGCACTTGTCTCAGTGAGCCTGGTTGGTTTAGTTATTGTTGGTATGAGAAGTGTGTTGTTCATATTGTTGATGAAATCAGTTACAAGCTGATCATCTAGTATGCCAAGGTTGATGTTGAAGTCTCCAGCTAAGAGAAGGTGGTGCTTATTCATTTGTCTGTTTGTTATTAGTAACTTTAATTTCTCACTGAAATTTGGGATGTTTGTGTGAGGTATCCGGTAAATGGCACCGATTGTTATAGGTGTCTTAAGTTTTTTACAGTAAAATTAGCAAAAATGTATTCCCCATATTCATCACTAAAGCAAGTGGTGCTAATACAAGATAATTGGTTAGAGTAATAGACTGCAATACCACCCCCAACTTGGTTTGCTCTGTAGTTGTGAATTGCTGTGTATCCTGGTAGAGGGTAGATATCTATTGTGTCCTGCTTAAGCCAGGTCTCAGTAAGAATAATGCAGGAGAAGGGTGTCTTTAGTGATTCAAGGAGTGCTAGGAGGTCATCATAGTGTTTGCTTAAGGACCTGATGTTGTAGTTAAGTAGTAGTTAAGTAGTAGTAGTAGTAGACTTTTAGCATTGTTTAGGATAGTGCTGGCTTGTGATGCTGTGTAATGAAGGCAGTTACTTTCCAATAGGTTTTGATTGGGTGTCAGATTATGGAGGTTTAGATCAGGGTCAACGTGATCAATCATCTTCTAGGTTTAAATTATGGTTATTTATATCCTGAGTTGTGTTGAGTTCTAGTACTGATATCTGTAGTGGTAGGAAGTTTGGATAAGTATATAGCTAGAGTATTTTGGTCATATAGAGTATAGTCACTACTACACATAATGAAGTTGATGTTGTCTATGTGTTGTGCTGGAATGAACTAAAGTACAACTAGGTATAAACTAGTAATATAAAAATGCAAATTTAAAATAGAACAAGACTCTCACTTGTAATTGCACTAAGGTCTAATAATGACTTTTGTGGAGTCTATGTTTAGAGCTAGAATGAGCTATAGTACAACTAGATTTAATCTAATAATATAAAAATACAAATTAAAAATAGCACCAGTCTCTCACTAGTAATTGCACTATGGTCTAATATAGGGAATTTGGTATTGACTATGTATTGAGTTAGAATGAGCTATAGTACAACTGAGGTTAATCTAATAATATAAAAAAGGCACAAGACTCTCAATTGTAATTGCACTAAGGTCTTATATAAGTTGTTTACAAGAATTAGAGTATAACTAGATTTAAATTGACAGGATAAAATACACAAGTTAAGGTAGCAAAAGAATAATAAAAAAAATGATAAAAATAAAAATGGCAATGACTTGGTTATAATATGCTAGTAAGATGGTAGACAGGATAATATAAAAGTTGTAGTTGAAAATACTAGTTTAAAAAAGTATAGAATAAAAATGGTCAATAAAAGAAGTTTACAATAAGTTTGATTAATATAGTTTAAAGTAAAATTGGGCAATAATAGGGATTTTAGAATAAAATTGGGCAATTGAGTATTTTTTAAAGTGAGGTAGAATTATTGAAGACAAGTTATGGTTAATTTATAATAAAATAAGATGGAACAGTGATGCGGTAAGTTGTAAAAAAAGGAGATAGATTCTGTAGATATTAAACACAATTAAGACTATGAGGTAGAATGGTCGTTGAATACAACAATGACAATCAAAAGTAGTTGGGGTATTATAATTTTAGGGGGGCACAAATTTATGACAATATAACACTAACGGTGGACTATGGGTATTATCTGCACTTTACTCTGATTCTGTTAGTCCAGCCTCACTTAGGAATGTTTTAAGGTCATGTTCTGTGGAGATGAAGTATCTCTTCCCAGTGGGCTGTTTCCTAACTGCGATTTTTCCATCCCTCACAAAGCACTGGTGGATTTTTTGGGCATAGCGTAATTTTCTTAGCCGATAAAGAAGGTTTTGTCTTATTTTGGTAAGGCACTCATTGACGTAAACATCAGTTTTCATAGAAATAGATGTTTTTAGTAGGTTGTTTCTTTGTAGGCTAGTTTGGAATTTTAACAGCACTGTTTTTTTACCTGCTTGGTAGCCCATCAGTTTGCAATCCTTTAGGTCATCACTACGTATGTTAAGGCGAAGGTGGTCCTTGATAAGCTGTAGGGTGGTCTCCATGCAGGTCTCTTGGGTGACTGTGGCTGGGAGATGTTTGCTGTTAACTACAACAGCGTCAGATAGCTGTTGTTGGTCATTATGGTTTAGGAAGTTGGTTATGACATTGGCAAGTTGTTGGTCCACTCTAGATCTTTCCTCTGTAATGTTGGTAGTGAGTAGGGTGACTTGGTCTTTTAGAGTGTTGATGGTGTCTACCTGGAGTTTAGGGACTGGGTGTGGGTAATGTTCCATACGTCTCCATTCCAGGATAATACTGTGTTAGCCAATAACTCGAGACTGGTATTGAGTTTTGTACTGACTCTTTCCTTCTAGGAAAGCCGTGAAATTGACAAGTTGACTGAGGTCCTCAGTCATTTGTACTCTGATGTTATTAAGGGTGATACCAGGCTTGAGGCCCTCAGTCATTTGTACTCTGATGTTAACAAGGGTGATACCAGGCTTGAGGCCCATTTGTACTCTGATGTTAACCAGGCTTGAGCCCCATTTGTACTCTGATGTTAACAAGGGTGATACCAGCCTTCCTCATAGCAATCTTTTGCAGAGAATGGAAGAACTGGAATCTGCGTTTACGCTGCATTGTTGGACGCGTGTATAAAGTCAGTCTCACAAGGTCAGCAGAGCTATTCAGAAATCAGAACTGTTATTGAGTACTTGTTCATGTTTGTATGCTTCACTTCAGGATTTTTTTAAAGCAAAATTAGAGATTTCGATTAGTATGAACAACAAGCAAAAAGCCGTCTTACTAAATGTTATCTACAGAACTTCATAAGGAGACAAAGATCAAGGAAAATGACAAGAAAATGACAGAAGAGCATCTGGTTATGATGGCTCAAATAAACTCTCAAGAGATAAGTTTAGGATTAAATCCTTTATTTCTTTAATCTAGCAGCATCTAGACAATAAATTCAGCAAAGTGTTGAACTGAACACTAAAATGGTATAAAATACCGACAGGTTGTTAGGTAAGACACATATCCAACAAAGGGTGATGGACTGATTACATCGTCTTCAAGTCTCTTCTGCTTCTATCAACTTTTCTGTACTCGACTGAAGAAGCCTACTGTGTAGGCGAAACGTTTCGAAATAAAGATACCTAACTGTTGCATATGTGTCTTACCTAACAAAGTGTTGAACTACTGAAGGCAGCAAACACACATGTTCACCTGGAACTTGTACGTCAGACAGAGCCATAGACCTACACAAGGCTAGTTACTGTCTCATATAGAAGGGAAAAAAATTGTTTTCCCTAGTGTGGAAAAAATCTTGCGTTTATTTCTGAAGTTAATGGTCACTAACTGTTCGGGGGAGAGGCATTTTTTCAAGCCTCAAGAGAATTAAAAATGAATTAAGATCGACAGCGCCTCAAGAAAGGTTTACACTGACCATTCTGTACACAGAATGTGACAGACTTAGACAAAGATGATTTTGATATGAGGAAAGCAAGAAAAAACTTTTCTTAGCCTTAGTGTATTTGATGATTGTAGTTTCTTTATTTCTTAAGATGTGTAATTAAATAATATATCCATTTTCAAGAATATAACATTAATCTTAATTTTCTCAGAAATTCATTATTCCACAACACGTTTACAAAGTTCACTTATTGTAAAAGTTTTTCTAGTGTTAATTTTAACATTTATGCTTTTTTTTAATCACTGCGGTATTTAACAATAACATCTTACGTTCGCTAGGAGGAGGAATTGTGGATTGTGGTATTATAAGTGCAATAGCCTAGGGCCTCTCTTCATCTAAATTCCGTCCTGCTACTAATGTTACTGCTATTAGTGGCTAATTTTGTACTACTTTAGCAGCTAGTTTATTGTGCACCTCATATCCATCCTGTGGATGGTAGTGGCTAGTTTATTGTGTATCTCATATCCATCCTGTGGATGGTAGTGGCTAGTTTATTGTGTACCTCATATCCATCCTGTGGATGGTAGTGGCTAGTTTATTGTGTTCCTCATATCCATCCTGTGGATGGTAGTGGCTAGTTTATTGTGTACCTCATATCCATCCTGTGGATGGTAGTGGCTAGTTTATTGTGTACCTCATATCCATCCTGTGGATGGTAGTGGCTAGTTTATTGTGTATCTCATATCCATCCTGTGGATGGTAGTGGCTAGTTTATTGTGTACCTCATATCCATCCTGTGGATGGTAGTGGCTAGTTTATTGTGTACCTCATATCCATCCCGTGGATGGTAGTGGCTAGTTTATTGTGTACCTCATATCCATCCTGTGGATGGTAGTGGCTAGTTTATTGTGCACCTCATATCCATCCTGTGGATGGTAGTGGCTAGTTTATTGTGTATCTCATATCCATCCTGTGGATGGTAGTGGCTAGTTTATTGTGTACCTCATATCCATCCTGTGGATGGTAGTGGCTAGTTTATTGTGTTCCTCATATCCATCCTGTGGATGGTAGTGGCTAGTTTATTGTGTACCTCATATCCATCCTGTGGATGGTAGTGGCTAGTTTATTGTGTACCTCATATCCATCCTGTGGATGGTAGTGGCTAGTTTATTGTGTATCTCATATCCATCCTGTGGATGGTAGTGGCTAGTTTATTGTGTACCTCATATCCATCCTGTGGATGGTAGTGGCTAGTTTATTGTGTACCTCATATCCATCCCGTGGATGGTAGTGGCTAGTTTATTGTGTACCTCATATCCATCCTGTGGATGGTAGTGGCTAGTTTATTGTGTACCTCATATACAGACGGTAGAACAAAAATATATATTTACACAAAAGGCCTAGACACAAAGGCCAGAAGAACGTTAAAAGGTTTACATATGGATATATATTTACAATATATATTTCATATGTTGAAAGCAAATTTAGATCATTTATTGAAATTTTCTGATATCTTATTTTAAATTCTAAGATATCTTAACACATCACGTAGGTTATTATACCTAGAACTTCTATATTCCTTAACAAGTGAACAATCTAGCACATGAACAATCCAGAATGGATTGCTTATCAATGAGCAAACGGGAGAATTTGCAAATATTTTCTCAGTCTACAGCAGAGGATTTGAACCTGGAAACTCGGCATCAGAGTACACAGACTCCAGAGTCTGGAGTCTGGCGTTGTGGATACAGTACTATGTACTTTGATGCAGAGTTTGCAGGTTCGAGTCCTGCTGTGTGCTCTCATTTTCAAACTGCCAGGAGTACTGACATCAATCCATCTGTCATACTGCAAATTGCTCCAAGTTTGGTGAAATGACACATTTGTAACTAATGCAACATTTTACTGTGGCAACGTTTCGCTCTCCAGGAGCTTTGTCAAGGCGCACATGTGTCCCTCTATGTAACATACTGACGGTAGTTCTACCGACTCTATTTTTCGACGTCATAATAAGATACGAATACACCCAGGCTTCTAAGTGTATTCCCGTGACATCCACAGTCATTATTCCCGTGACATCCACAGTCATTATTCCCGTGACATCCACAGTCATTATTCCCGTGACATCCACAGTCATTATTCCCGTGACATCCACAGTCATTATTCCCGTGACATCCACAGTCATTATTCCCGTGACATCCACAGTCATTATTCCCGTGACATCCACAGTCATTATTCCCGTGACATCCACAGTCATTATTCCCGTGACATCCACAGTCATTATTCCCGTGACATCCACAGTCATTATTCCCGTGACATCCACAGTCATTATTCCCGTAACATCCACAGTCATTATTCCCGTGACATTCACAGTCATTATTCCCGTAACATCCACAGTCATTATTCCCGTAACATCCACAGTCATTATTCCCGTGACATCCACAGTCATTATTCCCGTGACATCCACAGTCATTATTCCCGTGACATCCACAGTCATTATTCCCGTGACATCCACAGTCATTATTCCCGTGACATCCACAGTCATTATTCCCGTGACATCCACAGTCATTATTCCCGTGACATCCACAGTCATTATTCCCGTGACATCCACAGTCATTATTCCCGTGACATCCACAGTCATTATTCCCGTGACATCCACAGTCATTATTCCCGTGACATCCACAGTCATTATTCACGTGACATCCACAGTCATTATTCCCGTGACATTCACAGTCATTATTCCCGTGACATCCACAGTCATTATTCCCGTAACATCCACAGTCATTATTCACGTGACATCCACAGTCATTATTCCCGTGACATTCACAGTCATTATTCCCGTGACATTCAGTCATTATTCCTGTGACAGAGTCATTATTCCCGTGACATCCACAGTCATTATTCCCGTGACATTCACAGTCATTATTCCCGTGACATTCAGTCATTATTCCTGTGACAGAGTCATTATTCCCGTGACATCCACAGTCATTATTCCCGTGACATTCACAGTCATTATTCCCGTGACATTCAGTCATTATTCCTGTGACAGAGTCATTATTCCCGTGACATCCACAGTCATTATTCCCGTGACATTCACAGTCATTATTCCCGTGACATTCAGTCATTATTCCTGTGACAGAGTCATTATTCCCGTGACATCCACAGTCATTATTCCCGTGACATTCACAGTCATTATTCCCGTGACATTCAGTCATTATTCCTGTGACAGAGTCATTATTCCCGTGACATCCACAGTCATTATTCCCGTGACATTCACAGTCATTATTCCCGTGACATTCAGTCATTATTCCTGTGACAGAGTCATATTTCCCGTGACATCCACAGTCATTATTCCCGTGACATTCACAGTCATTATTCCCGTGACATTCAGTCATTATTCCTGTGTCAGTGATCAATTATTCCCGTGACATCCACAGTCATTATTCCCGTGACATTCACAGTCATTATTCCCGTGACATCAGTCATTATTCCTGTGACAAGTCATTATTCCCGTGACATCCACAGTCATTATTCCGTGACATTCACAGTCATTATTCCCGTGACATTCAGTCATTATTCCTGTGACAGACTCATTATTCCCGTGACATCCACAGTCATTATTCCCGTGACATTCACAGTCATTATTCCCGTGACATTCAGTCATTATTCCTGTGACAGAGTCATTATTCCCGTGACATCCACAGTCATTATTCCCGTGACATCTCACGAGTCATTATTCCCGTGACATCCAAGTCATTATCGTGACATCCATATTATTCCCGTGACATCCACAGTCATTATTCCTGTGACATCAGTTCATTATTCCGTGACATCAAGTCATTATTCCCGTGACATTACAGTCATTATTCCGTGACATTCACAGTCATTATTCCGTGACATAGTCATATTCGTACGTCATTATTCCGTGACATCCAAGTCATTATTCCCGTGACATCAGTCATTATTCCCGTGACATCCACAGTCATTATTCCTGTGACATCAAGTCATTATTCACTTACATCCACTTCTTGACTAATCAGCATCATTTTCTTTTAATATAATAATAATAATAATATAATAATAATAATAATAATAATGATAATGATAATAATAATAATAATAATAATAATAATAATAATAATAATAATAATAATAATAATAATAAAATAATAATAATAATCCTCTTCTATTTTTATTACTAATGTTAGACATAGACGCAAAGGGATAAATTTAACTTCTCATTCAAAGTACTTTTTCTCGCTAGTTTATCAGCTTGATAATGTAGACGAAATCCACAATTTTTGAGTATCTGTACCTGAGTTTTCCAAATGAGCCTGTTGTTAGAATTATTTGTGAGTCAGGAGCCTTCAGTGATGACGTAGAATCAGTAATAATCAGGTATATTGTCATAGGTTACTTTAAGGCCATTAGGATGGCAAACAGTTGTTAATGCTTATTAATTACTCAAAATGGTTACTATAACTCTTATCTAGGAAGGTGGAAACAAGAGTAGATGCAGCCCTGCCTGTAGGTACCAGTCGACTAACACCCAGGTACCTACTTACTGCTAGGTAAACAGGGGACAACAGTTGTCCTAAGGAAACACGTCCCAATCTTTTCAACAGTACCGGAGATCGAACCACAAACCTCATTGTGTGAGCTGAGTGCGCTACCAACCGAGCTACGGTTCAGCCAGAAACATCTCCTTCAGCAATTGCCTTTGTAAGTGATTTAATGAAAGGATTACCAGTGATATTTGAGATATACGATAATAAATGAATATAACTGCCAGGGAGGAGCGAAATGCTCTTGTCTGGAGAGATACAGTTCATGCAGGTTACAGAATTTAATACAGTCGTATGTTTTTATAGTCCTTTTAGCTGTGTATGTGTTCTAGATATTTAGCAAAATCTACAGTGACAGTGACATGATTTCTAAACCATTTATTACCAAGAAGAGCGTTTAAGTTTATTTATTATATGGCTGATACTAGAAATATCAAATTCTTCACAGTAGGGATCCTTGGTAGGTTGAGGACAGCCAAGAATAATTCTGAGGGCATTGTTTTGTTACGTCACAGCACCAGAGGTATGTTTAGCGTGTCTACATCTACGTTAGTAGACGCAGCATAATCATTTAAGGATCTGATGTAGAATATGTACATCAGTGTCATTATTCTCACTCTGGCACCATAACTGGTGTTGTAGCAGCAACATTACCACCATAGTTGGTGTTGTAGCAGCAACATTACCACCATAGTTGGTGTTGTAGCAGCAACATTACCACCATAGTTGGTGTTGTAGCAGCACCATTACCACCATAGTTGGTGTTGTAGCAGCAACATTACCACCATAGTTGGTGTTGTAGCAGCAACATTACCACCATAGTTGGTGTTGTAGCAGCAACACCTCTGAGATAATTTAGCCTATCATTGTATTTCTTACATAGTCGTGGTATGATGGATTTCCTGAAGACTACATCTACACCAAGACTTAACGTAGCTGATGTTTTCACTCTACCGTTTGTCTGTTAATATCTCAGTGTTAAATGAAGATAAGATAAGGCCTAGTCCATTGTATATCACCTGAAACGCATTAAGAATGATACTCAGTATCATATACCATGAAAAATAACCACAGTAGACATTAAGGATATTCTAAGTGCTTACGTGAACCTCTTCCGACAACAGTACTGTGTTGATTTATTGATGAATAAAGCATTGATGAGTAAATAAAGCACCATTCTGGCCACGGAATTGTGTGGTTTTATTGATGAAATTAATAAAGTATTTCCAGCCACGGTATTGTGGCGCCTTCATGTGTTCAGACCATCCTAGTGGCCGCCATCTTGTGTTCAGACCATCCTAGTGGCTGCCATTTTGTGTTCAGACCATCCTAGTGGCCGCCATCTTATGTTTAGACCATCCTAGTGGCCGCCATCGTGTGTTTAGACCATCCTAGTGGCCGCCATCTTGTGTTTAGACCATCCTAGTGGCTGCCATTTTGTGTTCAGACCATCCTGGTGGCTGCCATCTTGTGTTCAGACCATCCTAGTGACCGCCATCTTCTGTGCAGACCATCCTAGTGGCCGCCATCTTGTGTTTAGACCATCCTAGTGGCTGCCATCTTGTGTTCAGACCATCCTAGTAGCCGCCATCTTGTGTTCAGACCATCCTGGTGGACGCCATCTTCTGTGCAGACCACCCTAGTGGCCGCCATCTTGTGTTTAGACCATCCTATTGGCTGCCATCTTGTGTTCAGACCATCCTAGTTACCGCCATCTTGTGTTCAGACCATCCTGGTGGCCGCCATCTTGTGTTCAGACCATCCTGGTGGACGCCATCTTGTGTTCACACCATCCTGGTGGCCACCATCTTGTGTTTACACCATCCTAGTGGCCACCATCTTGTGTTCAGACCATCCTAGTGGCCGCCATCTTGTGTTCAGACCATCCTAGTGGCCACCATCTTGTGTTAAGACCATCCTAGTGGCCGCCATCTTGTGTTCAGACCATCCTAGTGGCCGCCATCTTGTGTTCAGACCATCCTAGTGGCCACCATCTTGTGTTCAGACCATCCTATTGGCCGCCATCTTGTGTTCAGACCATCCTGGTGGCCGCCATCTTGTGTTCAGACCATCCTGGGTGCCACCCACAATAATCGACTACTTAGTGAATAGTAACAGTAGATGTACAAATACTAACAACCAGATGTGTATATACAGGAAAGGTGTACGTACACGAAGGTGTGTACACCACTGTGTACACCATTCTGTGCACCACTGTGTACACCACTGTGTACACCATTCTGTGCACCACTGTGTACACCATTTTGTGCACCACTGTGTACACCATTCTGTGAACCACTGTGTACACCACTGTGTTCACCACTGTGTACACCACTGTGTACACCAATCTGTGCAGCACTGTGTACACCACTGTGTACACCACTGTGTACACCACTGTGTGCACCACTGTGTACACAGGAAATAAAGTCACAAGAAATAAAGTCACAGGAAATAAAGTCACAGGAAATAGTCACAGGAAATAAAGTCACAGGAAATAAAGTCACAGGAAATAAAGTCACAGGAAATAAAGCCACAGGAAATAAAGTCACAGGAAATAAAGTCACAGGAAATATAGTCACAGGAAAAAAGTCACAGGAAATAAAGTCAGAGGAAATAAAGTCACAGGAAATAAAGTCACAGGAAATAAAGTCACAGGAAATAAAGTTACAGGAAATAAAGTTACAGGAAATAAAGTCACAGGAAATAAAGTCACAGGAAATAAAGTCACAGGAAATAAAGTCACAGGAAATAAAGTCACAGGAAATAAAGTCACATGAAATAAATTCACAGGAAATAAATTCACAGGAAATAAAGTCA
>NC_069463.1:13510790-13530790 GCF_026875155.1 Cherax quadricarinatus | reverse complement strand
ATCAATCTTGTAGAATGTACAGCATAGGGCCGTAGACGTGGCTTATATACTGTAGTCAGGTGAGGCGAAGTAGGCGGAGGCGGCGTCACAGTGGTACCATCCACTAGTCGAAGTTGGTCTTCGTCCTAAGATTGGACAAGTGTTGAAGAATTCTTTGTATCAAGATCCCATGATGCAGTGTCTCAGTTCTTCAACTTGTCGGTTTTCAAAACCATTCATCACATGATTATATTACTGATTCTATGTTATCATTGAAAGTTCTTGACTCACATAATTACTCTAACGAAAGGAATATTGCAGAAGTCAGGTGCATAATAATAATAATAATAATAATAATAATAATAATAATAATAATAATAATAATAATAATAATAATAATAATAATAATAATAATAATGATGATGATTCATGTTAAGCGCTAAGCCCATGTGGGTTGTTCAGCGTAAGACGTGTTGGAAGCTTGATCCTCCGTCTACTCAATAATTAGAATGAAAGAAATTAGTACACAATTCTTAAGGCTTCCAACACACGATGGAAAACTCCCACGTGACAAAGATGATAAATTAGGCAAAGAAAGTATATTGTAAGAAGACGATGAATATATATGTGGCAAGTATCATGCATTACATATAATATCAGGAGAGAAGTATACAAACCATACCACGGGTGGGGGGTTTGAACCCGCGGTCAGAGAGTCTCAAAACTCCAGACCGTCTCGTTAACCAGGAGAAAAGTAAATAATGAAACTGAATGTGGCAGGAATGCATTGAAAAACCTGAGCAGATTCATTACTATGATAACACGAACGTGGGTAAACACATTTATGGAGTAATTTACAATGTCAACAAACTGACTGACTAATGTAGTGGCCAGGCTTAGGTTACAAGTACTTCTGGCAGTTTGACAGACACACAGATGATGATGAAGGTAAATACCAAGTATATGGTCAGCCTTATGGCCACTTTCTTAAACAATGTCTGATTGATTCTCATTTATTGAGGAATATAGAGATAGAGTAATGACGTATGGGATATAAAGAGATATTTTGTTCTTACACTAGATATTTAAATATCTTAAACTTACTTGTAATTGAAAATATATATCCAGGTGAACTGTTAACCCCTTTAGGGTCTAGTTCCTGGGCCTATTGTACATCCATATGCTTTTGCACTTCCGTCCATAGGACGGAAATCTAGCCGCTTCCTTAGCAAAATCTAAATAACTCTCTGATAACGTAGATAAAAGGTACAGAGAGTCGACAGGTTGATAAATTAGACAAGTGCAACACTGGGGTATCTTTATTGTGGTAACAGGGGTTCATCAGTCCAGTACAAAGGAGAATGCTGAAGATCAAGAGTTTGAGATAACCAGTCCCTGAGGCTGAGGGACTGATAGTGGATGCTGCAAAGGGTTGGTAGACGAACGTGGGAGAGTATATAAAGCAAGGAAATTTAAAGTGAATTCAGGAAAGAACAAGATGATGAGTTGTGCAAGAAAGGTATAAAATACCGACAATATGAAAGTTAAGACACATGTGCAACATCTGGATATCTTTATTGTAGACGTTTCGCCATCCAGTGGCTTTATCAATACAGATTCTAGGACATAATAGGAAGACAGTAGAACTATATACAAAAGATGAGGTAATCAGTCCCTCGGCCTTGGAGTTAGTGTTCACAGCATCGTGGTGGAGGAGAGTCTGGAGCAAAGGCAAGAAGACTGGCGTTTTTATAGGCGTCAGTGGATGGGACGGGCAGCAGACGAGGGCAGTCACTGGTATGCGGGATTCCCCAGTGGAAGTAGGTCCTTCCCAAAGAGATGGGTTAGTTGCAGCAGCCGTGAAGAAGGTCTTGTAGATGTCCTCTGAACCAAGGACATCTACAAGACCTTCTTCACGGCTGCTGCAACTAACCCATCTCTTTGGGAAGGACCTACTTCCACTGGGGAATCCCGCATACCAGTGACTGCCCTCGTCTGCTGCCCGTCCCATCCACTGACGCCTATAAAAACGCCAGTCTTCTTGCCTTTGCTCCAGACTCTCCTCCACCACGATGCTGTGAACACTAACTCCAAGGCCGAGGGACTGATTACCTCATCTTTTGTATATAGTTCTACTGTCTTCCTATTATGTCCTAGAATCTGTATTGATAAAGCCACTGGATGGCGAAACGTCTACAATAAAGATATCCAGATGTTGCACATGTGTCTTAACTTTCAAGATGATGAGAGTAACAAAAAAAATAGGCATTGGAAGACTGGATTTTAAATGAGATTAAAGGAGTATGGAGGCGGTAAATGTTTACATATTGGGAGTGGATTTGTAGGCAGATGTGTGTTGTAAATGTGTCTAATTTATCATCTCTCTGAGAAACATATATGACAGGAAAAATTCACAACTTCTACTGTCCTACTGTCTAACACTATCTCCACTAAGAATCTCCACGACTATGGTGCTCTTCGCACCTACTCCTAGGTTGAGGGACTGATTACCTCATCTTCTGTACATAGTTCTACTGTCTTCAAGTTATGTCCTAGAATTTGTATTGATAAAGCCACTGGATGGCGAAACGTCTACAATAAAGATACCCAGATGTTGCACATGTGTCTTAATCTCATCTTGTCGGTATTATATACCATTCGTACACAACTATCCACTAACCTTGGCCTTGTGTGATAAATGGTTTAAAACCGACAAGTTGAAGATTGAGACACTTATGCAACATATGGGAATCTTCACTGATGAAGTCACTGTGTGGCGAAACGTTCCTTCAATAAAGATTCCCATATGTTGCTTAAGTGCCTCAGTCTTCACCTTGGCCTTCTTGTTGTTTCAGAAATATTACCATCCATATTCAATAGGCCTACCCTGAGACTGGGTCGTGGGAAGCATAGATCCCCCATTCCTAGATGAATGGTACCAGGTATGATATCACATACTCTCATAATTCAACATACAATAGGTGATTAACACCCATGTACCTAATTACTGCTAAGAGACTTGACCTAACTAGGTTAGGGCATTGGCTTAAGCCGGTAGGAGACTTGGACCTGCCTCGCATGGGCCAGTAGGCCTCCTGCAGTGTTCCTTCTTTCTTATGTTGTTACGAAAGGGAATAGTAGGTGTAAGACTATCATACGTCTCGCCCTGTCTGGGGATCGAACCCGAGTACCTTCACATGCGTGTCTAGGGCTCTACCAGAGAACTAGAAAAACAATGACTTTTTTTTTGGATATGAATATCATACAGCCGAAAAAAAATGAAGAAAAATACACAAGCTTCCGTGGAACAACGTTTCGCTCTATGCTGACCTTTATCACGACACAGCTCTACACAGGGCGAACCGTCCCGCAACATATGTCCTTTCCCTTAAATTTATTATACGACTGGTTGGTTAATGGGGTTTAAAGCCTATCTACTACACGAGGGTCATTAAGGCTACATGTCACCTGTTCACCACAAGTCAAAAATAATTTAAATCCCAAAATAGGTCTCAAAATAAACTCATAGCATTGATACATAGATACAAAAGTGTTCAGTGTCTCAGGAGCGAAACGTTTTCTAAAAAAAATATGTCGAAACGTTTGCTCACATTGTTTATTTTGTCTGACTATAATTATCATTCTAAACGAATTTGTGGATATCTATTACCAAGGTCAATACCACACAGAGGGATAGACAGAGACAGGATGTTCCAGAGATTAGACACAGCGACAAGGGGTCACAATTGGAAGTTGAAGATACAGACGATTCAAAGGGATGTTCAGTCACAGAGTTGTTAGGAAGTGGAATAGTCTGGGAAGTGATGTAGTGGAGGCAGGAACCATACATAGCTTTAAGACGAGGTATGATAAAGCTTATGGAGCAGGGAGAGAGAGAACCTAATAACAACATATATCATTTTTAAGCATATTAATACCAAGTGCAGACATAATTTCAATTATCATATCACTGGTGATAAGAATACTAAGCTTCTTCCTTACATGAGGTTCCTTGATAGGTTAGGGAAGCCAAGAATAATTCTGAGGCCAAAGTTTTGTATTTCCTCAGAGCGCCAAAGGTAACTTTCTTTGGTTAATATTAACACAGACACAGCATAAACAGTTAAGAATGTAATATAGAATATGTACATCAGTCTCATTACTCTCACATCAGCACCATAGTTGGTGTTGTAGCAGCAACATTACCACCATAGTTGGTGTTGTAGCAGCAACATTACTACCATAGTTGGTGTTGTAGCAGCAACATTACTACCATAGTTGGTGTTGTAGCAGCAACATTACTACCATAGTTGGTGTTGTAGCAGCAACATTACCACCATAGTTGGTGTTGTAGCAGCAACATTACCACCATAGTTGGTGTTGTAGCAGCAACATTACTACCATAGTTGGTGTTGTAGCAGCAACATTACCACCATAGTTGGTGTTGTAGCACCAACATTACCACCATAGTTGGTGTTGTAGCAGCAACATTACTACCATAGTTGGTGTTGTAGCTGCAACATTACCACCATAGTTGGTGTTGTAGCAGCAACATTTTCCACCATAGTTGGTGTTTAGCTCCCCAATAGCAGCAACATTACCACCTAGTTGGTGTTGTAGCAGCAACATTACCACCATAAGTTGGCCATAAAGTTGGTTTGTAGCAGCAACATTACCACCATAGTTGGTGTTGTAGCAGCAACATTACCACCATAGTTGGTGTTGTAGCAGCAACATTACCACCATAGTTGGTGTTGTAGCTGCAACATTACCACCATAGTTGGTGTTGTAGCAGCAACATTACTACCATAGTTGGTGTTGTAGCTGCAACATTACTACCATAGTTGGTGTTGTAGCAGCAACATTACCACCATAGTTGGTGTTATAGCAGCACCATTACCACCATAGTTGGTGTTGTAGCAGCAAAAATTACCAAACCCTAGTTGGTGTTGTAGCAGCAACATTACTACCATAGTTGGTGTTGTAGCTGCAACATTACCACCATAGTTGGTGTTGTAGCAGCAACATTACCACCATAGTTGGTGTTGTAGCTGCAACATTACCACCATAGTTGGTGTTGTAGCAGCAACATTACCACCATAGTTGGTGTTGTAGCTGCAACATTATCACCATAGTTGGTGTTGTAGCAGCAACATTATCACCATAGTTGGTGTTGTAGCAGCAACATTATCACCATAGTTGGTGTTGTAGCAGCAACATTACCACCATAGTTGGTGTTGTAGCAGCAACATTACTACCATAGTTGGTGTTGTAGCAGCAACATTACCACCATAGTTGGTGTTGTAGCAGCAACATTACCATCATAGTTGGTGTTGTAGCAGCAACATTACTACCATAGTTGGTGTTGTAGCAGCAACATTACTACCATAGTTGGTGTTGTAGCAGCAACATTACTACCATAGTTGGTGTTGTAGCAGCAACATTCCCACCATAGTTGGGTTGTAGCAGAAAACATTCCCACCATAGTTTGGTGTTGTAGCAGCAAATTACCACCATAGTTGGTGTTGTAGCTGCAACATTACCACCATAGTTGGGGGTTGTAGCTGCAACTTTAACCACCATAGTTGGTGTTGTAGCTGCAACATTACCACCATAGTTGGTGTTGTAGCTGCAACATTACCACCATAGTTGGTGTTGTAGCAGCAATATTACCACCATAGTTGGTGTTGTAGCAGCAACATTACTACCATAGTTGGTGTTGTAGCTGCAACATTACCACCATAGTTGGTGTTGTAGCAGCAATATTACCACCATAGTTGGTGTTGTAGCAGCAACATTACCACCATAGTTGGTGTTGTTTCATTGTGTTAGCAGCAACATTACTACCATAGTTGGTGTTGTAGCAGCAACATTACCACCATAGTTGGTGTTGTAGCAGCAACATTACCACCATAGTTGGTGTTGTAGCTAGCTAGAGTATTTAGCCTGTCTTTGCATTTATTGTTTAGTTATGTTATGGTGGATTTACTAAGATTACCTCTGTACCAAGATACCTACATTTATTTACTGCGAATTTAACTAGTCGGGCATGTTATTGGCCTGTTAATATCTTAGTGTTAGAGGAAGATATTAGTATCACATTATATATTACTAGAAGCTATTTAAAAATGACATTCATTTTGTTATGCCCTGATGTTTCATCATGACATAAACAGAGCTGATAGTTATGTGTTTATGTGAGGTTGGTAGAGCATTTAGAAGATAATTGAATTAATGAATTAAACAGCATAGGATTTAGATAACCTGCCCAGTAGAGGCAGATGGTAAATAAGGCTAAATAACATAGGATATAGATAACCTGGCTGGTAGAGGCAGATGGTAAATAAGGTTAAATAACATAGGATATAGATAAGCTGGCTAGTAGAGGCAGATGGTAAATATGAACACTAGGCTAAATAACAGGATTTAGATCACTTGGCTAGTAGAGGCAGATGGTAAATAAGGTTAAATAACATAGGATATAGATAAGCTGGCTAGTAAGGCAGATGGTAAATAAGGTTAAATAAAAGGATATAGATAAGCTGGCTAGTAAAGGCAGATGGTAAATAAGGTTAAATAACATAGGATATAGATAAGCTGGCTAGTAAAGGCAGATGGTAAATAAGGTTAAATAACATAGGATATAGATAAGCTGGCTAGTAAGGCAGATGGTAAATAAGGTTAAATAACATAGGATATAGATAAGCTGGCTAGTAAAGGCAGATGGTAAATAAGGTTAAATAACATAGGATATAGATAAGCTGGCTAGTAAAGGCAGATGGTAAATAAGGTTAAATAACATAGGATTTAGATAAGCTGGCTAGTAGAGGCAGATGGTAAAAAAGGTTAAATACATAGGATATAGAAAGCGGCTAGTAAAGGCAGATGGTAAATAAGGTTAAATAACATAATATTTAGATTAGCTGGCTAGTAGAGGCAGATGGTAAATAAGGTTAAATAACATAGGATATAGATAAGCTGGCTAGTAGAGGCAGATGGTAAATAAGGTTAAATAACAGGATTTATATAAGCTGGCTAGTAGAGGCAGATGGTAAATAAGGCTAAATAACAGGATTTAGATAAGCTGGCTAGTAGAGGCAGATGGTAAATAAGGCTAAATAACAGGATTTAGATAAGCTGGCTAGTAGAGGCAGATGGTAAATAAGGCTAAATAACAGGATTTATATAAGCTGGCTAGTAGAGGCAGATGGTAAATAAGGTTAAATAACATAGGATATAGATAAGCTGGCTAGTAGAGGCAGATGGTAAATAAGGTTAAATAACAGGATTTATATAAGCTGGCTAGTAGAGGCAGATGGTAAATAAGGTTAAATAACATAGGATATAGATAAGCTGGCTAGTAGAGGCAGATGGTAAATAAGGTTAAATAACAGGATTTATATAAGCTGGCTAGTAGAGGCAGATGGTAAATAAGGTTAAATAACAGGATTTAGATAAGCTGGCTAGTAGAGGCAGATGGTAAACACGAACACCATGCTAGTATAAAAGGGATGAAAGTTACCATGAACAATTATAGATGAGATAAGGGAAAATCCTTATCAAGAAAGTGACTTAGAAAGCTGAGGCTGTACGTCCGTCCCTGAACTAGGCCTATAAATATTCAGACATTTTTTTCGTAGATATTTTTGAAATAGAGTAACGCAAAATAAACATAGTTTCAAAATATTAAAAATATAAATAGGAATTTAATTTCTTTAGCATTTTTAACTCGAAAATCCATTAGAAACCCATTAAAAAATTTCGAGCCTCAAAAATTATATTTCGTATAGAAATATAATAGATTAAAATATCCTATAATTATAGACATAAAAAAATAAAATATATTCTAGTTATTTCACGGACGTAATATGACCCTTGTGGGTTTAGCGCTTTCTTTGAGTATAATAATAATAATAATAATCAAGATAACTAACTTACTTTACAAGTTAAAAATTAAATTTTCGATTAATGTTAAACCTGAGTCCGTCACTTTTGGAAAATATGGTTTAAAAAACCCACAAGTTGATAAATGAGACACATGGGTAACATTTGGATATTTTTATATTTTGGGAACGTTTCGCCAGCCAGTGACGGGCAAAACATCGATCAGTAATCTGTAAGATGAGCCTCACATCTGTCGTCTCTCTATCTTCCATATAAATATTTAAATACCACATTAAAACCCACAGGTATTTTTGTTCGTTATTTATCAAATATGATATATATATAATATATATATATATATATATATATATATATATATATAATATATATATAATATATATATATATATATATATATATATATATAATATATATATATATATATATATATATATATATATATATATATATATATATATATATATATATATATATATATATTATAATATATGTAAAAGTTGGTAGAATTACCGACAATATGTAAAGTAAAAGGACACAAGTGCAACTAATGTGACATTTATTGTGGCAACGTTTCGCTCTCCAGGAGCTTTATCAAGCCATTACAAACAATACATGGACACAGAGGGTATATAAAGGCTCAGAGTGAGGTGAATACTAGTTGAGGTACCATTCCGATGTTCACTAGTGGTAGTAGTAGTAGTAGTAGTGGTAGTGACAAAAGCAATTAATTCGTACATGAGTAAAAGGATATAAAAGCTATTACTTGGGTAACATAAAAATAGGTTGGACAAATATAAACTGGAATGAGGCAGGTTGTTTCAGTGTTCACTCTCTGTGCTTTGTGTAGTATAACAGGAGAGACTATGTGATGGCAGGGTTTACTGTTTTCAGGAGGATTCTTGCTAAGACTTCGGAGATGGTGAAGCTTCCGTTGTTTTGTTTAATTGTATTCGAAACAGCGATCAGTGCTGATTCAAGGCACTTGCGTGTGCGGAAACTAATTTCCGCACACGCAAGTGCCTTGAATCAGCACTGATCGCTGTTTCGAATACAATTAAACAAAACAACGGCAGCTTCACCATCTCCGAAGTCTTAGCAAGAATCCTCCTGAAAACAGTAAACCCTGCCATCACATAGTCTCTCCTGTTATACTACACAAAGCACAGAGAGTGAACACTGAAACAACCTGCCTCATTCCAGTTTATATTTGTCCAACCTATTTTTATGTTACCCAAGTAATAGCTTTTATATCCTTTTACTCATGTACGAATTAATTGCTTTTGTCACTACCACTACTACTACTACTACTACCACTAGTGAACATCGGAATGGTACCTCACTAGTATTCACCTCACTCTGAGCCTTTATATACCCTCTGTGTCCATGTATTGTTTGTAATGGCTTGATAAAGCTCCTGGAGAGCGAAACGTTGCCACAATAAATGTCACATTAGTTGCACTTGTGTCCTTTTACTTTATATATATATATATATATATATATATATATATATATATATATATTATATATAATATATATATATATATATATATATATATTATATATATATATCTATATATATATATATATATATATATATATATATTATATATATATATATATATATATATATATATATATATATATATATATATATATATATATATATATATATATATGCAATAAGATCACAAAAACAGGTGATTTCAAAATATGCAAAACAACCACTCTGAAAGAATAGAGAAATTCCAAGCGCATTGGTGACTACTCACATTATCAAGGAACTATGAAAGTAAAGCATCCAAGGAAGCTATATAAGGGGTCTGGCCAGCACCTCACTATCAGATCCCACAACGGTTAAACACGTGACGCGTGGCGACCCAACTTGGATAGGTCCCTTGCACAACTCACCCCCAAGCTATTCTACCCAAGAAAATTTAAAAATTATTATTTGTCCAGTGTATTATTAAATTCTTCCCAAATTCTATTAATTATAAATGGATCTAATTTATATAAACCAAAGGAAATATTCATATTATTGTCAAAACTGCTTTTTATGAAACAAGATTCAATTATATTCCTGTCGACCATGGACTTGCTTGATACTACTTTCTCAACTTTTTGAAAATCAATTGGATGGTTAAAATCTCTTACATGAATAAATAGAGCATTGGAATCTTGTCCAGTTCTAATGCTATATTTATGTTGTTTTAATCTTAGTTCGAGATTTTTACCAGTTTGACCGTAATAAACTTTATCGCAAATTTTACAAGGAATCTTATAGACACATCCATCAACATTTTGGGGGAATTCTTTATCAAAAGTTTTTTCACTGTATCAAGATTTTTGAATACAACTTTAATATTAAAAGTCTTAAGAAGAGAAGGCATATCAACCAAGTTTTCATGGTAAGGGAGAACCAACATATTTTTAGTTGAATAAGGCTGGTTGTCCCTTTTTGGATTATAAAAAGTGTTTCTAGCAACTTTAAAAGATTTATCAATTACATTTCTTGGTATTTTAAATCATTACTATTTCATAAATTTTGGATATTTCCTCATCTATGAACTCAGGACTACAAATTCGTAAAGCTCTCAGAAACATTGATGAGAAAACAGACAGTTTGACTCTATCTTGATGCGAGGAATAATAGTGGACATAGGAACAGTTATTTGTAGGTTTTCTGTAAATTTTAAATTTGAATTCATTATTATCCTTAATAATTAAAACATCTAGAGAAGGCAATGAGTTATTTTCTTCAAACTCAACAGTAAAGTTTATAGAATGGGCTAAGCTATTTAATTTTCCAAGGAAATGGTGTATATCTACATTTTTGGGCATAAGACACAAAATATCATCAACATATCTGAACCATTTAGCTCTATTAGGGAGGATTGTGTTAAGCAACCTTGTTTCAAAAAATTCCATGTATAGGTTACTAAGAACAGGTGAAAGAGGATTTCCCATTGCCATACCAAACTTCTGAGTGTAAAACTTATCATTAAATACAAATTTTTGCATCAACAATGCAAAGTTTAATAAGTTTAATGATAGTAGGAACTGGCAATGGTAAATCATAGTTAACGAGTTCTTCAGATAAGAAACTTAATAAATCATCAACAGGAACTTTCGTAAACAAGGAAGTAACATCAAAACTAACCATGTTAAAATCATTTAAATCAGTCAAGGAGCTTAATTTATCAACCAAGTCTATGTTGTTTTTAACATTAAAGTTAGAAATTTTGCCAATAATAGGGCTCAAAATATCAACAAGCCATTTGGATAATTTATATGAAACTGACCCTATGGAGCTGTCAGACCAATTATTAGCTCCATAGGGTCAGTTTCATATAAATTATCCAAATGGCTTGTTGATATTTTGAGCCCTATTATTGGCAAAATTTCTAACTTTAATGTTAAAAACAACATAGACTTGGTTGATAAATTAAGCTCCTTGACTGATTTAAATGATTTTAACATGGTTAGTTTTGATGTTACTTCCTTGTTTACGAAAGTTCCTGTTGATGATTTATTAAGTTTCTTATCTGAAGAACTCGTTAACTATGATTTACCATTGCCAGTTCCTACTATCATTAAACTTATTAAACTTTGCATTGTTGATGCAAAATTTGTATTTAATGATAAGTTTTGTGGATGTGTACCTCATATCCATCCTGTGGATGGTAGTGGTTAGTTTATTGTGTACCTCATATCCATCCTGTGGATGGTAGTGGCTAGTTTATTGTGCACCTCATATCAATCCTATGGATGGTAGTGGATAGTTTATTGTGTACCTCATATCCATCCTGTGGATGGTAGTGGCTAGTTTATTGTGTACCTCATATCCATCCTGTGGATGGTAGTGGCTAGTTTATTGTGTACCTCATATCCATCCTGTGGATGGTAGTGGCTAGTTTATTGTGCACCTCATATCCATCCTGTGGATGGTAGTGGTTAGTTTATTGTGCACCTCATATCAATCCTGTGGATGGTAGTGGCTAGTTTATTGTGCACCTCATATCCATCCTGCGGATGGTAGTGGCTAGTTTATTGTGTACCTCATATCCATCCTGTGGATGGTAGTGGCTAGTTTATTGTGTACCTCATATAGATCCTGTGGATGGTAGTGGCTAGTTTGTTGTGCACCTCATATCCATCCTGTGGATGGTAGTGGCTAGTTTATTGTGCACCTCATATCCATCCTGTGGATGGTAGTGGCTAGTTTATTGTGTACCTCATATCCATCCTGTGGATGGTAGTGGCTAGTTTATTGTGCACCTCATATCCATCCTGTGGATGGTAGTGGCTAGTTTATTGTGTACCTCATATCCATCCTGTGGATGGTAGTGGCTAGTTTATTGTGCACCTCATATCCATCCTGTGGATGGTAGTGGCTAGTTTATTGTGTACCTCATATCCATCCTGTGGATGGTAGTGGCTAGTTTATTGTGTACCTCATATCCATCCTGTGGATGGTAGTGGCTAGTTTATTGTGCACCACATATCCATCCTGTGGATGGTAGTGGCTAGTTTATTGTGTACCTCATATCCATCCTGTGGATGGTAGTGGCTAGTTTATTGTGCACCTCATATCCATCCTGTGGATGGTAGTGGCTAGTTTATTGTGTACCTCATATCCATCCTGTGGATGGTAGTGGCTAGTTTATTGTGTACCTCATATCCATCCTATGGATGGTAGTGGCTAGTTTATTGTGTACCTCATATCCATCCTGTGGATGGTAGTGGCTAGTTTATTGTGTACCTCATATCCATCCTGTGGATGGTAGTGGCTAGTTTATTGTGTACCTCATATCCATCCTGTAGATGGTAGTGGCTAGTTTATTGTGTACCTCATATCCATCCTGTAGATGGTAGTGGCTAGTTTATTGTGTACCTCATATCCATCCTGTGGATGGTAGTGGCTAGTTTATTGTGTACGTCATATCCATCCTGTGGATGGTAGTGGCTAGTTTATTGTGTACCTCATATCCATCCTGTGGATGGTAGTGGCTAGTTTATTGTGTACTTTATATCCATCCTATGGATGGTAGTGGCTAGTTTATTGTGTACCTCATATCCATCCTGTGGATGGTAGTGGCTAGTTTATTGTGTACCTCATATCCATCCTGTGGATGGTAGTGGCTAGTTTATTGTGTACCTCATATCCATCCTGTGGATGGTAGTGGTTAGTTTATTGTGTACCTCATATCCATTCTGTGGATGGTAGTGGCTAGTTTATTGTGTACTTCATATCCATCCTGTGGATGGTAGTGGCTAGTTTATTGTGTACCTCATATCCATCCTGTAGATGGTAGTGGCTAGTTTATTGTGTACCTCATATCCATCCTGTGGATGGTAGTGGCTAGTTTATTGTGTACCTCATATCCATCCTGTGGATGGTAGTGGCTAGTTTATTGTGTACCTCATATCCATCCTGTGGATGGTAGTGGCTAGTTTATTGTGTACCTCATATCCATCCTGTGGATGGTAGTAGCTAATTTATTGTGTACCTCTATTCCATCCTGTGGATGGTAGTGGCTAGTTTATTGTGCACCTCATATCCATCCTGTAGATGGTAGTGGCTAGTTTATTGTGTACCTCATATCCATCCTGTGGATGGTAGTGGCTAGTTTATTGTGTACCTCATATCCATCCTGTAGATGGTAGTGGCTAGTTTATTGTGTACCTCATATCCATCCTGTGGATGGTAGTGGCTAGTTTATTGTGTACCTCATATCCATCCTGTGGATGGTAGTGGCTAGTTTATTGTGTACCTCATATCCATCCTGTGGATGGTAGTGGATAGTTTATTGTGTACCTCATATCCATCCTGTGGATGGTAGTGGCTAGTTTATTGTGTACCTCATATCCATCCTGTGGATGGTAGTGGCTAGTTTATTGTGTACCTCATATCCATCCTATGGATGGTAGTGGCTAGTTTATTGTGTACCTCATATCCGTTATGTGGATTGTAGTGGCTAGTTTATTGTGTGCCTCATATCCATCCTGTGGATGGTAGTGGCTAGTTTATTGTGTACCTCATATCCATCCTATGGATGGTAGTGGCTAGTTTATTGTGTACCTCATATCCATCCTGTAGATGGTAGTGGCTAGTTTTTTGTGTACCTCATATCCATCCTGTGGATGGTAGTGGCTAGTTTATTGTGTACCTCATATCCATCCTGTGGATGGTAGTGGCTAGTTTATTGTGTACCTCATATCCATCCTGTGGATGGTAGTGGCTAGTTTATTGTGTACCTCATATCCATCCTGTGGATGGTAGTGGCTAGTTTTTTGTGTATCTCATATCCATACTGTGGATGGTAGTGGCTAGTTTATTGTGTACCTCATATCCATCCTGTGGATGGTAGTGGCTAGTTTTTTGTGTATCTCATATCCATCCTGTGGATGGTAGTGGCTAGTTTATTGTGTACCTCATATCCATCCTGTGGATGGTTGTGGCTAGTTTATTGTGTACCTCATATCCATCCTGTGGATGGTAGTGGCTAGTTTATTGTGTACCTCATATCCATCCTGTGGATGGTTGTGGCTAGTTTATTGTGTACCTCATATCCATCCTGTGGATGGTAGTGGCTAGTTTATTGTGTACCTCATATCCATCCTGTGGATGGTAGTGGCTAGTTTTTTGTGTATCTCATATCCATCCTGTGGATGGTAGTGGCTAGTTTATTGTGTACCTCATATCCATCCTGTGGATGGTTGTGGCTAGTTTATTGTGTACCTCATATCCATCCTGTGGATGGTAGTGGCTAGTTTATTGTGTATCTCATATCCATCCTGAGGATGGTTGTGGCTAGTTTATTGTGTACCTCATATCCATCCTGAGGATGGTTGTGGCTAGTTTATTGTGTACCTCATATCCATCCTGAGGATGGTAGTGGCTAGTTTATTGTGTACCTCATATCCATCCTGTGGATGGTTGTGGCTAGTTTATTGTGTACCTCATATCCATCCTGTGGATGGTAGTGGCTAGTTTTTTGTGTATCTCATATCCATCCTGTGGATGGTAGTGGCTAGTTTATTGTGTACCTCATATCCATCCTGTGGATGGTTGTGGCTAGTTTATTGTGTACCTCATATCCATCCTGTGGTTGGTAACACAAGAGAATATGGATACACAATAGGCCTAGAAACTAGGCCTCAAAAGGGTTAACAGGTGTACATTTGGATTTCTATCTACAGTTCACTTATCTGTTACAAGCAAAATTTAGGAAATTTGCTTAATATATCTGGTATCTTATTTTCATTAATAAGATATCTTGACATATCACATAGGTTATTATACTGCCTGTCTCTGTATTCCTCAATAAGTGGACAATTAAGCATGTAGTGTTCAAGATAGTGACCATAGGCCTGGCCATATAATTTGCATTTGGTTTGATCATCATCTGTGTGTCTGTGACACTGCCCAGGAATCCTGTAAGAAGAAGAACAGGAACAGAACAGGATGACAACAGTTTTCAGGAAATGTGTATCTTATTATATCGCAGATTTTCTATGGTTCAACTTAACCCATAGACTTAACACGAGACACAAAAATCTTTTTGGTATTACCTCTGTCCAACCATTTGTGGTCAGAATGAAGGTCAGGTGATAGTCATTCGTGGTGAGAATGAAGGTCAGGTGATAGTCATTCGTGGTGAGAATGAAGGTCAGGTGATAGTCATTAGTGGTCAGAATGAAGGTCAAGTGATAGTCCTTTGTGGTCAGAATGAAGGTCAGGTGATAGTCATTAGTGGTCAGAATGAAGGTCAGGTGATAGTCATTCGTGGTGAGAATGAAGGTCAGGTGATAGTCATTCGTGGTGAGAATGAAGGTCAGGTGATAGTCATTTGTGGTCAGAATGAAGGTCAGGTGATAGTCATTCGTGGTGAGAATGAAGGTCAGGTGATAGTCATTCATGGTGAGAATGAAGGTCAGGTGATAGTCATTCGTGGTCAGAATGAAGGTTAGGTTAAAGCAACTAATGTGGCATTTTATTGACTCAACGTTTCGCTTTCCAGGAGCCTGGTCAGGCAAAACGTTTCCACAATAAAATCTCACATTAGCTGCTTCTGTGTGCTCGTACCTAACACCACTCCTATGATGCTGATTCCCATCTCCTCTTGAAGACTAGTATCGCATCATTTTTCTCTCCAAGTCGCTGAGAAATTTTCGAAATGAATTAGACCACAAGAAGACTTATTTCTCCCCCCTCTCTCTCTCTGTCTCTGTCTCTCTCTCTCTCTCTCTCTCTCTCTGTCTCTTTCTCTCTCTCTGGGTATAATACCAACGCTACCCCTGACGATACCTACCTGAGAAAGCGTCAACACCTCGCACGGATGACCAGCTTCCAATGGAACATTCTCATTAACTTCCACCAGGATAAGTGGCGCCCTAAAAAAAAGTATTTTGGCTATAAATCTAAGTGTTACAAGTGAAGTCTCGGACCATCAACACTTCTGACCGTCTGCCTACCTGGAGGGTCTTTCGCGGGACAACGCCCCCACGGGCCGGGCCATGAATAGGCCTCCTCAGTGTTGTTGTAATTTGCTGTTGTTGTTGTTGTTGGTTTCTGGTGTCAGGTTTGGTGTAAGACCATTTTTGGGGGGGGGGATAAATGATTTATAATACCGATAAGATGATAAATGAGACACTTATGCAACATTTTGGTATCTGGAAACGTTTCCTCAGCCAGTGACTTCTTCAGTTCAATGCAGAGGCTGAGGGACTGATTACCTGAAAATCCTCCTCATCTTCCACGTTTCTCCGCATTTGACTGAAGAAGTCACTGGCTGGCGAAACGTTTCCAGAATAAAGATAAACAAATGCTGCACAAGTGTCTCATTTATCATCGTTTTGGGGCATAACTTACATCACTTACTTCAGCCTCGTTAAAACTGTGTTGGATTGAACACCTTGCAAGACTGAGGGACAGATCACCGCAGACTTTCTTTCCCCCATGTTATGCACCGACCGCAACCAACGGTTACCTGTGTTCAGTTCAGGACATTTAGTGAAGGAAACGTTTCGCCACGAGTTATTTCGTGAGTCCTAAAATAACATAAACATAGATCAATATATTTTAGCTTCGTATTAGGACTGACGATGCCACTTATGGCAAAACGTTCTCTTTAATAAATGCCCTAAACTGTACAAAACCGCCATTTTTCACTGTCATTTACACCAGGCCATTTACAAGCGTTATTCTGGAATTTAAACAGCAAATCCACACTCAAAAATCTACCCAAAATTTCAGCTTTTCTCACAACTCAAAAAAAAAAAAAAAAATTGAATATATAATTATGGTCAGACAAAATAAACCATGTGGTAATTTTAGACAATTGGAATTATTATAAAAATACCAAGAATAATATATACATATATATCATATTTGATAAATAACGAAAAAATATATATATATATATATATATATATAAATATTAATATATAATATATATATATTATATATATATATATATATGATATTGATAAATAACGAACAAATATATATATATATATATTTTATTATATATAAATATATATATATATATATATATATATATATAATATAAATATATATATATATAATATATTATATATATATAAATATATATATATATATAATGATATGATAAATAACGAACAAAAATACCTGTGGGTTTTAATGTGGTATTTAAATATTTATATGGAGGTTAGAGAGACGACAGATGTGAGGCTCATCTTACAGATTACTGATCGATGTTTTGCCCGTCACTGGCTGGCGAAACGTTGCCATAATAAAAATATCCAAATGTTACCCATGTGTCTCATTTATCAACTTGTGGGTTTTTTAAACCATATTTTCCAACAATGACGGACTCAGGTTTAACATTAATCGAAAATTTAATTTTTAACTTGTAAAGTCAGTTAGTTTCTTGATTATTATTATTATTATACTCAAAGAAAGCGCTAAACCCACAAGGGTCATATTACGTCCGTGAAATAACTAGAATATATTTTATTTTTTTATGTCTATAATTATAGGATATTTTAATCTATTATATTTCTATACGAAATATAATTTTTGAGGCTCGAAATTTTTTAATGGGTTTCTAATGGATTTTCGAGTTAAAAATGCTAAAAAAATTAAATTCCTATTTATATTTTTAATATTTTGAAACTATGTTTATTTTGCGTTACTCTATTTCAAAAATATCTACGAAAAAAATGTCGGAATATTTATAGGCCTAGTTCAGGGACGGACGTACAGCCTCAGCTTTCTAAGTCACTTTCTTGATAAGGATTTTCCCTTACCTCATCTATAATTGTTCATGGTAACTTTCATCCCTTTTATACTAGCATGGTGTTCGTGTTTACCATCTGCCTCTACTAGCCAGCTTATCTAAATCCTGTTATTTAGCCTTATTTACCATTTGTCTCTACTAGCCAGCTTATCTAAATCCTGTTATTTAACCTTATTTACCATCTGCCTCTACTAGCCAGCTTATCTATATCCTATGTTATTTAACCTTATTTATCATCTGCCTTTACTAGCCAGCTTATCTATATCCTATGTTATTTAACCTTATTTACCATCTGCCTCTACTAGCCAGCTTATCTAAATCCTGTTATTTAACCTTATTCAACATCTGCCTCTTCCAGCCAGGTTATCTATATCCTGTTATTTTAACCTTATTTACCATCTGCCTTTACTAGCCAGCTTATCTATATCCTATGTTATTTAACCTTATTTACCATCTGCCTTTACTAGCCAGCTTATCTATATTTTCCCATGTTATTAACCTATTTTACCATCTGCCCTTTAAATAGCCAGCTTATCTATATCCTATGTTATTTTAAACCCTTTTTTGCCATCTGCCTTTACTAGCCAGCTTATCTATATCCTATGTTATTTAACCTTATTTACCATCTGCCTTTACTAGCCAGCTTATCTATATCCTATGTTATTTAACCTTATTTACCATCTGCCTCTACTAGCCAGCTTATCTAAATCCTGTTATTTAGCCTTATTCAACATCTGCCTCTACTAGCCAGGTTATCTATATCCTGTGTTATTTAGCCTTATTTACCATCTGCCTTTACTAGCCAGCTTATCTATATCCTATGTTATTTAGCCTTATTTACCATCTGCCTCTACTAGCCAGGTTATCTAAATCCTATGTTATTTAGCCTTATTTACCATCTGCCTTTACTAGCCAGCTTATCTATATCCTATGTTATTTAACCTTATTTACCATCTGCCTCTACTAGCCAAGTGATCTAAATCCTGTTATTTAGCCTAGTGTTCATATTTACCATCTGCCTCTACTAGCCAGTTTATCTAAATCCTAAGTTATTTAACCTTAATTACCATCTGCCTCTACTAGCCAGGTTATCTAAATCCTATGTTATTTAGCCTTATTTACCATCTGCCTCTACTGGGCAGGTTATCTAAATCCCCATTTCTTTTAATTTCATTAAATTCAATTATCTTCTAAATTTCTCTACCAAAACCCCAAAATAAACACATAACTATCAGCTCTGTTTATGTCATGATGAAACATCAGGCATAACAAAATGAATATCATTTTTTTAAATAGCTTCTAGTAATAATAATGTGATACTAATTTTCTTCCTCTAACACTAAAATATTAACAGGCCAATAACAGCCCGACTTTAAATCACGCAAATAAATGTAGGTATCTTGGTACAGAGGGAATTCTAAAAATCCACCCTAACTAAACTAAGCAAGAAAAGCAATGAAGGGTAAAAGCTCTGGGTTTTCTACAAAAACCAATATGGTGGTAAGTTGCAGCTACAACACCAACTATGGGGTAAGTTTCTGCTTACAAAAAACCCCAACCTATGGTAGAATGTTGCTGCTACAAAAACCCAATATGGTAGAATGTTGCTGCTACACACCCAAAATGGTGGGAATGTTGCTGCTACAACAACAACTATGGTAGTAATGTTGCTGCACAACACCAACTATGGTGGTAATGTTTCTGCTACAAAACCAACTATGGGGTAATGTGCTGCTATAACACCCAAAATGGTAGTAATGTTGCGCTAAAACACCAACTTGGTGGAATTTGCCCGCTACAAACCCAAATGGTGGAAAGTTGCAGCTACAACCCA
>NC_069463.1:13491935-13510290 GCF_026875155.1 Cherax quadricarinatus | reverse complement strand
TTTCACCACGCCAAGGAGCCCCCCTTGAAGAGGTAAACAGGTGAAAAATCTTCATTTTAAGATGTTTCAACAATAAGACAAGATATATTTCATAAAGTCTCTTAAGTGAAAATCAAGATGCTGCTTAGTATTTCAGAAATACCATTTGTTGGATGTCTGTGTCAGCTATGTCAGTGTTATGGTTGAAGTATCGCAGAACCGACAAATGAAAAAAAAAAACATGCACATCAAGATACCTTTATTAGTACGAGGTTTCACTTATGCAAGGCTTTATCAAGTACAAAGAATATCACAAGTAGCAACTTGTCAGCACTATAGTTCTGAGAAATCATTAGGTCATTAATTGCGACATGCTTTGTTCCCAATTAGCAGGCAAAATGTCATGCTAATAATGATCTTTTGCTATACATGTCTTTTATCATTATCTTACAGTATTATTATTATTCTTTCAGCACACCGGCTGTATCCCACCGAGGCGGGGTGGCCCAAAAGGAAAAACAAAAGTTTCTCCTTTTAAATTTAGCGATATATAGGAGAAGGGGTTACTAGCCCCTTGCTCCCGGCATTTTAGCCGCCTCTTAAGACAAACATAGCTTACAGAGGAAGAATTTATTCCCCTTCCCCATGGAGATAAGAGGAAATAAACCAGAACAAGAACTAGTAAGATTATTATTATTATAATCAAGGGGGAAGCGCCAAACCCGGAGGATTATACAGCGCCTGGGGGGAATATGTGGAAGGCATTCAGGCTTAATTCAGGGAACTGGAGCACAGATCCAATTCCCTAAATCAAGAGCCCCTCACCAACATCAAGAACTAGTAAGAAAATAGAAGAAAACACAGAGGGGTATGTATATACGTATATGTTTGTACATGCAAGTGTAGTGTGACCTATGTGTAAGTAGAAGTAGCTAGACGTACCTGAAATCTTGCATGTCTATGAGACGGGAAAAAAAAGACACCAGCAATCCTACCATCACGTAAAACTATTACAGGCTTCCGTTTTACACTCACTTGGCAGGATGGTAGTACCTCCCTGGGCTGTTGCTGTCTACCAGCCTACTACCTATAATCTATTGTGTCCACAAAAAACACTAAATGTTAGCAGCAGGTTTAGTATTTCTTTTACAAATATAATAAACAAAGCTAAGAATAACAAGTATAGGGCCAGAGGTAACTGGAGAATTGTAAGCACTGTAGTCTTATTAAATATAGTACTAATACAGTTAGTTTATGATCATGGACAGATGCAAAAGTTGAAAATATTTTTTAAACAAACTCTTAATACATAGTATGTTCACTAATATTTTTTATATGACGTTTCTGACATATACACCTCAATGCACCATAAATGATGTACAGTATCCTTTGCAATAACTTAATTCATTTTTACAGAGGATAAGTGCTAGAGTTGGAGAAAGCTTAATGTTGGTACTAGAAAACCATACAATGAAGATGAATAATTATATGCCTGCAAGTGCTGAATAATAGATTGTTGCAAACATTAGGAGTGATTCGTTTTCACTGGCATCATTATTACTGGATAACATTATTGCATTAAATGGTAATTACATCTGGTCTAACTTTGGAGCTATTATATATACAGGAGCAAATTTGCAGAATCAGAAACATCAATGAAAACCAAATGACTTTTTTTTTTTTAGGGATCTTCACTTAAGCTATCCTTGCTGATGAATACAAAAGGTAATTTTAAAGATTATCACCGAAATAAATTATTGAATCATTTAGCAAACAGTGTGGGTATCATGACTCACAAAATTGTAATAACACTATTGCAAACAAATCATGAAACGAGTGGAGTTTTAAGACTCGCTCACTATGGGTTCAAACCACACCCGTTCCATGGTTTACGTGCATGTAAGTAGTGTTAAGATTTAAAAAAAAAGTAAAAATGTAAGTAACTGATAATGATAACTGTCACCAGGAAAAAATTGTATAATATTGCATTTAAAATAAATCAGTCTTCCTAGCTGACACCTCTGTTGGTTACTGTCATGCTTCCATTTTTTTTTGTAGATACCAAGATATTAGATTTATAGGACTTTGGCACAAATATACAAACATTTCCATTTTTGTTGAAGTTAGAGTATGTAAACATAGCATTCCTTCATATACACTGGCACCCGGTAGTGCCTTGCTGTAATGTGTGCCATGTGGCAAGTTTCTGAATGGCACTCCATGTATGTGCAATCAATTTTTTAACAACAGATGGCAAAAAAAATCTTGTTCTGGAGAAGAGGCTTCTGTGAAAATTCCTGATAAGTATAGAGCCAAATTACTCTACATATAGTAGTACAGAGCACTGAGCTTATACATTACTTGACTACACAAGTCAAGTAAAGACAGTGTCCCACAAGTCTGATCTCTAATATGAGAAGAATAAAAATTTTAAGCCACATGCTCCTCCCCAAGACTGTTCTCCATTAAGCAAAGTTGCAGGCAAAACCTCATGGCTGCTATTATTACTATTATTATTATTATTATTGAGTTTTAAACTTAATCTTGACAGAATGCATGGGACTCCTATTTTACCTTCATCACATTTATTCCTAATAAAATAATGATAAAGCTTCAACACTGAGCTGATGGTAACCCTTTTTCCAAAGGCACCTCAAAATAAGTAAAGAAAATATTTTTTGATATATATAACAGTACTAGTCCAGCCATATAAGACACACACACACACACACAACACACACACACACACACACACACACACACACACATATTCAATATATACATTATACAGTACCACACAGCTTCATCTCACTGTCATCATGAATGTAAATTAATTAACAAAAGAGTCTGAACACTTAATGACTTTACTGAGTACACATTTGGTTCACTGGCTGTTGTGTTCTACACCTCTAAAATGAGATCACAAAGGCTGAGCTTCTATACAAACATCTTTGTTAGTGTCAGAGCATGTTTGCTGAGAAATGTTCCACTGGCACTTTCCATTACCAAGATGATGTACATTCAACACCTATAAAGTTTCAGAGGATACCTCTAATCCTAAATTTGCTTATTTCAGGTTTGTTCTTCAGACAAGAGTGTCCAACACATACACACCTTCATCACTACTGCTGTGAAGAGAACTCAACCCTGTATCTGAATTAGAGTCTGTCGAGTCAGTGTCCTTTCCTGTTGCTTTGGTTGTTTTAGAGGATGCAGGAGTGGAGGTTGACTTGTTAGGCTCTGCATCGTTTGGTGTTTTATTATTGTTGCTTGTACTGCTACTGGTTGATGCCTCAGATGAGGTACTGGACCGGGAGCTGACACACAAGCTGCTATTTTTGGCTGAATCTATGTCATCCTCTTCATCCTCCTCTATGATTGGGGGTGGACAAGAAGGCAGTGGTGGTGGAGCATTCTTTTCCTCCACCTTAACTTTGTTTTGTTTACTGGAAGGCACACATGGAATGTCTGTAGTATCATTGTTTAAGTTGGTTACAGAAGGCACTCTAGCAGGGGGTGGTGGTAGCCACAGCAGTTGTGGATACCTGTAATGGATGAATTTCTTCAGCTGGGAGTTGAAAGGCAGAGGGAGGGAGGTGTATGATGTAATCTAGGTGCTGTCTTAATGCACGGGTCTCCAGGTCAGACTCTGTGTCTTCCTTGAGCAACAGTTCAAGTTGCTTCCGTTGCTCCCACAGCATAGCCTCAGTCTCCCGCAGAGTTTTGTTCATTCTGTCGCACATCTGCAACTAATTGAGCATGGATATGGGAGACACACATCAGCTCTTGTTGAAGGAGCTCTGCCTCATCCTTCTGTTGCTCATAAGCAGCATTGACAGTGGTTGACATGCTTGCCAGAGTTTCCTCCTCATGCAAAATTCTGGTGTTTATTTCTTCCATCCGTGCCAAAATGGATGCAAATTCCTGAATTTCTTCCAAGCCTGCTGCCGTCATTGCCTCTTCTTCCGCTGCCACACCTTTCAGAGACTGGCTTAGCGTTGCTTCTACCACTTCCTCAGTTACCACACCAGAATCATTGCTCTTTTCTTCACTACTGTTCTCATCCTTGGTTTCACTTTGGTCATCCTTGAGGTAGGAGTGGAGGAGGTAGTCGGTCCCAAGGTTCTGGACGCGAAGGAGGTGCATCTGTTGCTCGTATTGCTCAATCTGATGTTCCCTCTCCTGCAGCCGCCGCAGCTGTGTCTGGATGGTCTCGCCCTGAGCCACTACCAGCCGCATTAGTCTCTCCATCGTTTCGCTGAAAAAAGAAGAAAGATTGTATTGTCCTCTAGTTGCATTAATATTTTTGGCTATGCAAATACCTAGTGTATACCTGGAGGGTGTTCTGGGGGTCAATGCCCCTGCAGCCCGGTCCATGACCAGTGCTGCATTGTATTTCCTGTGACTTGTGTTATAAACTTAATTATCACATTACAAACTACCATGCTTTACTGAAATCTCTGTAGCTGTTTAACATGGTAATATCCAACAATATGAAAATAAATCTACCAAGCTATTTCTGTCACAATGTATTGTTCTTCCTACCATACATTACATCTTCTTTCATATTTATAATCTATACTATGGTATTGCTATATAAAAGGGTCAGTGCATTAAGTGGTGTTTATGTTGTATATACATCAGTGCTGTATGACCCATATGGGTTTAGAACTTATTTTTTAATATAATGTGCACTGTAGGGCCCCAATTTAGAGAGTTTCACTAATTCAGTGGTTTTCAGTTATACCAATTCTTCATTTATTCAGACTTCCTACAATAAATATATTCACCACTCACTAAGCTAAGGGCAAAAATATTTCAAGGTAAGTAATCTGTGTACTACATATGCATTTTTTAGGCCTAGCACTATTGCTCATTTAATATATGATAGTATAAACATGTTATCAGGCTTTTATATGCATTTGAAAATGGAAAAAAAAGGCTGTTTCACTTTACAGTGATTTTTGTTTTGCAGCAGAAGCCTGGAACCTAACCTGCTGTATAAGTGGGGCCTACCTGTATATAGACCAAGGGTTGTATTTGCATATATGTATACACTAAGACATTTGTATCTGTATGTAAACCTAGAGGTATATATAGTAGGGCCCCACTTTATGGCATTTCGCCTTACAGCATTCCACTAATACAGCTATTTCAAATTATGACCAAAAAAAACTATATTGCGAGCGGTCTTTCTAATATGGTGCGCACCACCTGGTTTGTTTATATTCTCTGTAAGCACATCTTTATTATGTTTGGAAACTTTCTAAAATTTCAAGTGTTTTAAAGTTATTGCATATTTTACATGTACTCTGATAATTATACTTAGGTGTACCAGTACCTAAATATACTTACACAATATGCTGGCATGCAGATTACACATTAAAATCACTAAGTGTCCCCAGTAGTCTTAACACCATGTAATAATCTAATACATAATAATAATCACCCTTGGTACATAAATGTCTTATTTTATGTTAATATAGACATTTTCCATTAAACCACCTATGATATTTTCTACAAATTTATATAAGAAAACACATTAAATAGCATATAAACATGCAATTATATAACTATGGATGTGTGTATGTCAGGCGGAGGGAAAACATTACGTTTTCTCCTGGTCCAGCTCAGAGAAAACGTGTATTGATCTGTTATTGGCCCAGTCACTCCCCATAACACAACGCTTTTGTTTTACATTTCTCAGCAATGAATATTCATTACTTTCTCCCCTTCGTTTATGATGGCCAATCTAAAAGGTAGTTGTTAAGAAAAACGATTAAACTGGGCTGCATTAAATATCATGTAGCCATGTAAGTAGTGCAGCTATGTAGCCAGGTGGACTACATAGCTTCACAACCAGCTACCTACACCTGACTCCCTACAAATAACTACTCACACTCTTGCCATACTTAAGACTACCATACAAATATTTTTAAGGTAATGTAATGAATGTACGTGTAATTATTTTTACTCTTTATTGTGGTTTTTAAATGCCTATTCTATTATTAACCTAATACAAGTTAGAGTAAACTTCTTTTTCTGGCATTTATCAAGTGGAAAAAATGGTGTTCTGCTTTTCCAGCAGTAGCCTGGAAACCCTAACCTGCTGTAATAAGTGGGGCCTACTGTATAAGCCAAAGAATTCTTCTCTTTGATTATATTCATGGGGAACACTAAAAAACCCCCAAATAAAGGGGATTATACGGACATGTGAGGGAAGTGGAATGCATTCAGGCACACTTCAGGTTAACTGGAGCACAAATCCAATTCCTAGATCAAGAGCCCCTCATTCAGCATCATGGCAGGGCACCCCCCTTGAGGGTCCTTGTTGAAATAATGTATTTTACTTTGGGCCCCTATAATAGGGGTTAAGGTTTATTTTATGCAATGTACAAAGGGACTGAAAAACACTAACTGTCCACGTTTTTTACCTCGGTAGTTTAAATATAAAGTATACTGTTTATTTTTAAGGAGGATTGTAACCTTGTTGACCCCCTGTAGTGAATAAAAATATAAATAAATAAATGACGTAACTACTATCACTGGGGTCACACCTTGCAAAAAAAACCTGCACTTAAAAAAGAAAACTTGTAACAACGTTTCAGTCCAACCTGGACCATTAACTAGTCTCTGTCTGCCCCACCATGTGTAGTGATGACCTCAACTGTAGTGAAGTCACTGTAGTGGTAACTTCCCTACAAAAATGGTTGATCAATTCAAAAACACTTGAGGTCCCTTTCCTCCACCACCACATTGAAGCAAATGGGCAATATCTTTAGGCTGAAGAGTGGTAATCCAGACACTTGGTAGAGCAAGCCTTTAATCACCCACCATGTTTCAATACAGTGAAGTTTTATCAAATACATGAAAATAAACAGAAAAAAAAAAACACAACTGCCCTTAAAGAATACATGCATTTTGAGGTCATGTTATAGTCAGAGATAAAGTCAGGCAACAATTGGAAGGGCAGGACTGATGGATCACAGCATCATGTCAAGGATTTAATGTATTGCATGGGTGGAACCTCAAGGTAGACATAGCATCTTCATGTGTTTGCATTATCATGTAAGATTTTTCACTACAAATTCATGTGCACAAACAATTCTAAGCTTATGCCTCTTTGGTTTTGGTATTTGGTGCCTATAATATATGCAGTTCCTTATTTAACAGATGTCAACATCTAGGAATCAGGCATCTGTTTTCTATATGCAAATTCTGCAATCCGAGAGACTTCTACAGCCCTCCCTGTGGGGGGCTGTAACTTTTTTTTTTCCAGCCAGAAGTGAGATTTACAGATTTCTCCAAGACAAATGTATGCATGCAGAATGGTAAGCACCAACGCCTGTGGTCCATTGTAATCTACATCTCTCTCTCACGGACGGTAAAAGCACAACTTGGTATAACGAAAAAACTGAACAAAACAAAGATGTCTCAAAAAACAGTGGCCATTCACGTTTGCCAAAACCTTGGAACAAAATAAGGACATATATATAGTCAGCAAAAAGCCACCAACACACATTGTAATTTATCAACATACAAAATATAAAACTCCTTCACCAAGGCCCAACCCCTCTCAAGGTAATTAATTTTCCCAACACCACCGACCTCAACCATTAACCTGACCTGACTGCAGGAATGTCTTGTTAGTCCTTAGGCAGTGTCGCTTATTTTTCAGTTCTTGATAAAGTTCCATCATAGTGAAAGTGATTTAAAAAATAACTTTCAGTGGCATAAAAAGGTGTGGGAGGGGAGCCTGAAGCCCCGTGGGGGGTTTTGAAAAAAATCCCTAATAATCTCGTCCCATTCCTCCATTCCCAAAGCCCCCTAAATGGAAATAACTCCAGCTTCAAGAGCAAATCCCTTAGTTCCAACCCCTAAAAAAAAAAAAAAAAAAAGCCCACCACCTTCCCCACCAAAAGTCAACCCCCTGAGTTCCTACCACATAGAAATTCTGGAGCAACCTCTGCTTTCCCCCTGGAAAATTTAAATGACCACACTGAAGGTCTCTACCACTACTCTTGCCATAAATTAACAATGAAAAAGTAGGTTCCTAATGGGGTTTGTGTAACAAGAAAAGGCCAGTCATCATTACATGGATTGATGGACTCAGAAGAACCCATTACAACGTAAAGCACCACCCTCCCCTGGAACAACAGTTGGCTAACACCCAGTACTTATTACTGCAACTGCTGAATGTGCAAGGTAACCTGCCCACAGTTTGCATTCAGACAGTATCGATCTCTAACCCTCAGTTTAAGTTTCACTCTTGGACTGAGAATGGCTATAACATGGAGCCACCAAGAATTATGGAAAAAAAGAGAACATTCACATAAATACGAGCAAAAGTTAGTACCAGGAAAGGCAAGCCCAAAATATAGTGTTTGGTCCTATGTGCAAGCTCTCCAGTCAAATTACTACAGTTAATCTCTAGGAAGTGAGACACTTACATAGACCTGACAGTTATACTTCAGCCTGTGACGGGAAAGTGGTGCAGATTGAAGCAGCTTCTCGAGATTAGCAAGTTTATTTAGGTTTACAGGTCCTGTACAACGCCATACAATAAGTTATCCTGATGACCTTTGTGGAATAGAAAAAAAGTGCCGGCCCCCTACATCCAGTTTTGATTATAATAGAAATGTCAAACATAACAATTGTATATGACATAGGATAGCCCCAAAGGGGTCTTTGTGACAATATTTTCAAATCTTTTACGGAAGGTCACAATCCATAAAAAAAACGTAATCGCTAAGACAGATCAACACCATAAAGTCACTGTAATACAAAAGCAGAGTGAAGTACAAGGAACAATAAATGTCCATAAGAAACACAATCATTAGTAATGACAGTAAGCACCAGATTCTTAAGCATTAGCAATTGTACCTATTTAGCTGCAGTACATGGAGATGTGGAGGAGGTTGAACACCCAGGCTGACAAACAAACTGTACAAACTTCATATTGGCAGCCTGCTCAAGAGCAGATGTATAAAATGATAGAGTGAAGAGCTGGGAAAAAATGACGAAATGATTGACTGGTCAAACCTAAATTGAGTTTCCTCCTCATTCTTACCTTCAACCATTCTAATACAAGTTTTTCCAGTCATTTCTACTCTGGTGAACAGTTTTGTTGTAAGTGCTGCTGCTGCTGCAAGCGAACGTCCTGACTTTGATCACTTCCAATGCAGTTTTACCCGAAATTATTTTAATAAACAGAAGAAAAAACACTTAAATATTGCACAAGATATATAATCACTCAGTTAATTACACCATCTAACGAAGAAACAAACTTCCACAAAATTATATTCTAGTTTAAAAAAAAATCAATCACTATCTAAAGAAGCACTTTTCTTTGCTTTTGGAAATACATGGCTTTTTCTGTCGGTAATTTTATAATTCCAGCAACGATATACAGCCCTTCCCTTTCCTCCAGTCTCACACAATATCATTTTAAAATTTCCCAATACTTTTTATGCTCGCTATTTGACCAGTTCAAGTTTGTGAGTCCAACTAACTGTGTCACCCAGCTGACTTCAACCGATGGTTTTAATAACTAAAAGACAATATATAAACATATCATTTAGCACTTAAAACTAATAGAACAGATCATTGATAACCCCTCAGGTTATCCCATGGAAAAAAAAATCAAACATCTTAAGTTATAACTATCGCCATCCCACCACAAGTCCACTCAGATTTAGTATGAATATTGATTTAAGACAAAGCTACAGGTAAGATGCACCAATAAACGTCCCATCCCCTGGCACTACACCAGGTGACTGTCTACAGTGACTTTTCAACAGGTGACTGCCCACTAAGACTACTGATATCAGCCCTTCCCCGACATTGTGGGATTACTTCCAGATCATCGTTCAAACCCTCATCACCCCCACTAACTAATTTTCTATACGACCCATAAACACAAGTAACCGACACGTTACACCATTAATATACCAAGTAGGGAAACACGAGGGTAAGTTTACATAAACTGGAATAAGGTTAGAATATAAATGGAAAGTAAAAAAGAATAGCAGTACTAGCAACTAGTGAGGCTGAGACCCTTCACAGAGAGACCTGGAGTGCGACTTGTTCCATTCATTCTGGCTGCCCTGATAACAAATATTTTTTTGTGTGGTGCTGTAACACCTGACCACTTGCAGTGGAACCACTCATTAGCTGTTTTGTTCTCCCCTGGTGAAACAACACTCGGTAACCGACATAGACAACGGTTGAAAAAAAAAAATGGACAAACCACTGAATATCTGTCGTTTTAATACTTTTAAAATGATTTATTCAATGGTTTTAACTTTGCAAATATTTTTTGTTATAGTGTGTATAAAAACCCAAAAAAAAAAAGGTACTTTGAGTTATATTAAATAGATTACACTTTATTACTATACAACTAATAATCTAACAGTTTTTTAACTACCCAAATAAACTATGCTAAGACAACATAGAATTTGCAACGTCTCCATCCCATTTGCCATTGCGAGAGCCCGGCGCCTGAAGACCATACCGGTTTGCGCTTTTTTTGTAATCATAATATTACCCCTCCAAAAAAACTAGCGTAAGAAACATTCATTGGCGTGTGCGAGGGTCGGTTAAGGTCTAGACTCCCACACTAACTAACGGACTGGTAAAAGAAACCTTAAACGTCCTCTTGCAACCGCCCGAGGACAACTCTTTCAGGTTTACACCGTTTTAAACTTTCACAGTTTTGTTCACTTGATGTAATCTGTTAAACGTGGAGGCCAGTAATGTACTGAATCCACCCAGAAGAAAGCTTTATAATGCACTGATCCACCAATACTACATAAATGCAGTGATCACCAGATACTACATAATGCAGTGATCCACCAATTTATATGCAATGATCCACCCCTTTAATAATGTCACTGATCCACCAGCTTTATAATGCACGTAACCACCAGCTTTAATAATGCCACTGATCCACCAGCTATATAATGCAGGCACTGACCACCAGCTTTATAATGCAACTGATCCACCAGCTTTATAAGCACTGACCACCAGCTTTTATCATGCAACTGATCCACCAGCTTTATAATGCACCGATCCCCAGCTTTATAATGCACTGATCCACCAGAATACACAAATGCAGAGGATCCACCAGATTTAGTAATGCACTGAACCTCCAGATTTATAATGCACTGATATCCACCAGATGTAATATGCACTGATCCACCAGATTTATAATGCACTGATCCACCAGATTTATAATCACTGACCACCAGATTTAAAATGCACTGACCACCAGATTTATTAATGCACTGATCCACCAATTTATAAGCACTGATCCACCAGATTTTATAATGCACTGATCCACAGATTTATAATGCACTTATCCCACCAGAATTATAATGCCACTGATCCACCAGATTTTAAATAATGCAGTGGGTGGATGCGTCTTTAATTGACGCCTCTGCATTCCATTAACCTAAGAAACAGAAAACAGAATTGGAGACGTGTGCAACCCTAGGTGCCTTGCACGTGTGTGCACACACCTAGGTTACCTTTGCACAGGTGTCCTGCAAAACCTAGGTGCCTTGCACGGTGTGCGCGCAAACACCAAGGAACCGTTGCAACGTGTATGCAAACCACTCTAGGTACCTTTGCACGTGTGTTAAATGCAACACCTAGGTAACCTAGCCCATGTGTATGCACAGCCTATGAACCTTGCCCAAAGTGTATGCAACACCTAGTACCCTTGCACAGGGTGTCCTGAAAAACCTAGGTGCCTTGCACGTGTGTGCGCGCGCAACACCTAGGTACCTGCCCATGTGTAATGCAACACCTAGGTACCTGCACAGTGGTCTGCAACCACCCTAGTTTACCTTGCCCATGTGTGCGCCAACACCTAGTATCTGTGCACATGTGTGGTCCTGCAAATACTAGGTATCTTGCACTGTGTTTTTCAGTATCATCTAGGTACCTTGCCCTTGGTATGCAACATTAGAAATCTATGCATGCTCTGCAACACCTAAGTACCTTGCGCATTGTCCTGTGCCACACCTACTACCTTGCACATGTGTCTGCATCACCTAGGTATCATGCACACGTGTGCAAGATATGGGAAGATTTACAAGGTTTCTGAAGGTATCGCTTCAAGGTACAACTCAAGAATGGATTTAAATGGGTAAACTTAGATTAGAATGGATAAGAGTACTGGTTTAGAAATGTAATAGATGAGAGGAACAATCTGCCTTGTAGAGTTATTGAAGCTAAAACTTTGGGTAGCTTCAAATACAGGTGATAAATACACTAGTTAAGAGGGTTATCAAAGCTTATTCCTTGATGACACTGATAATGGGTTTGGGGATAAGAAATGAACCTGCCTATAAGGGGGCCAGTAGGCCTGCTGCAGTGCTCTCTATGTTCCAATGGAATACACAAAACACAGTCTCATGACTCTCGAAATCGTAATGACACGAATTGCATACCAAACCATACCACGGACGGGGAATAGAAACCACGAACAGAGTTCTCAAAACTCCAGGCCGTCCAAGAGATTGGTCAGTAACAACTTGCAGTTGTGTCACAGTGGTGCCTAATGCTAACCTTCCTATGTGTAGAAACATACCATAGTTTGGATGAATCCTCAATGTGGCAAGCTGGTCACAGTGGGCTAACGCGACCGCTACATCTTCGTCTCACCTGAATTTGGGATCTTCTCTGGTCAGTTTCCATCGTGTGAAGCTTTCTCTGGAGCCGTGGACAAGCTTCATTTCTGTCCTTTTCCTACTTCGCCTCTGGCCTGCCGCGGCTGTTGTTTGGCTTTCCTGCGCTTTCTCTCCAATCGCCCACTCCGGCGAAAGGTAGAACCCACCTCTCCCACGCGGCCTCTCCCCAAGTCCCGCCACACCTGTTAAAGGGGCAAGGATTATATAATAATAATGATAATTACTGGTAAGTACATGATACAAACTTATACAGACCATAGCTGACATGCTCACGAAATCGTAATGACACGATTGCAAAATAAAACATACCCCGGCCGGATTGAACCAGCGGTCAGAGTCCTCAAAACTCCAGCCCGTCGCCGTTACCCCTAACCTCCTATGGTTAGAATAAACTAGTTGGAACCGAATGTTATTGTGGCAAGACTGGACTAGTGGCTAACGCCGACGACGGTCCTTGATTTTTGATGACTCTCTGCCGCGGTTCAATCCCGCCGGGGTATGGTTTTTTTATTTTCATAGCTTGACTTATCAAATGACAATATCCAGCTAAAATAAAGCCCGCTTGTTATCATATTATTTCGGGCAAAATAGATCGTTTTTTTGTCCCAGGATGCAGACCATCACCAGTCCACTAACACCCAGGATGTTACCTACACCATTCCACTAACACCCAATGTGACCAACACCAGTTCCACTAACACACCGGATTTGACCTACACCATCCACTAACACCCAGGATGTGACAACATCCAGTCCAACTAACACCCCAGGGATGGTACCTACACCAGTCCACTAACACCCCAGGATGTGACCCACACCAGACCACTTAGACACCCAGGAAGTGACCCCCACCAGTCCACTAACACACCCAGGATGTGACCTACACCAGTCCCACTAACACCCAGGATGTGACCCACACCAGTCCACTAACACCCAGGTACCCATGAACACAGACACCCGGAGTAAAGAAACTCGCTCAAATGTTTCTACCCTCGTGGGAACCAACCCGGACACTTCCCCACGTGACGCGAGTATCTTTTGCCACCAGGGCCACGGTCAACATGATGGACAAATGAGGTGAGAATCGTTTCGCTAAGACCCACCGGCTGTGGTATTGTATGTCGGTTTTACGTTCAGCCACAGTAACAATACTGGTTGACCATCCCCTGAATCTACCGCGAGGCATGGTCATGGATCGGGCCGCGGGGGCGTTTGACCCTCTACCACCCTCCAAGGTAAGACCTGCTAGCATGGGCCAGTAGACCTATGCTGGAGTAATATTTGGAATAATTTTTAAAACACTTTTATTGACCACTGAAATAAAAGAGATGATAATACCGTCATAAATATAACAATATCTGAATATAAATTATACAAATATTTGATTACAAATTATACATCAATATTGTATAATACCTTATAATTCTTTCCCCGTGATTACCATGATTAATATTTTATCTATGTGATACCTGGAGGGTGTTTACGGGGGGTCAACGCCCCCCTCGGCCAGGTCCCCTGACCAGGCACGCATGGATCAGGACATGATCAATCAGGCTGTATTTTCCTGCTGGCCGCAAGTAAACCGACGAACGAAAATGAACCAACATCCATAGCTTTTCTATATCACAGGAGATATGCCCAAGACTTCTCCATGTATATGTATAATCGTGTTTACAGACAACACATCTAGCACAAACTTCTAACCACCTGAACTCTAGCACACTTGTATACTAAGATGCATTACAATACCGACCTGAAGAAGCCTACTGCGTAGCGATGCTTTTCGAAATAAAGACATTACCGACGTTACAATGTCATACTAACAATAACTTCTTCCTATAACAGAGCAATAATTATTCTTGTAATAAAACATTTAAAAACCTACCGAGTTTTTAGTATATAACGATAAAAATGATTTTTTGTGGGGGGGAGGGAGAAGAATTTATTCCTATCCTAGTTGGTGTGTATATAATAATAAAATAATAAATATATATATAAATATATAAATATATAAAAATAAAAATATATATAAATTATATATATATATGTAAATATATATATATATTTATATATATATAAACATATAAATAAATATATCTATATATATATATATATATATATAATTAATTTTTCTTTTATCACACAAGGCCGATTCCCACCAAGCAGGGTGGCCCGAAAACGAAAAACTTACACCCATCATTCACTCCATCACGTCTTGCCAGAAGGTGCATTAACACTACAGTTTTTTAAACTGCAACATTGAACAACCCCTACCCCTCCTTCAGGAGCAGGCATGTACTTCCCACTCCAGGCTCAGTCCGGCCCTGCCGTTTTCTTTCCCTGAACCCCTTCATAAATGTTACTTTGCTCACACTCCCAACAGCACGTCAAGTAATTAAAAACCATTTGTCTCCATTTCACCCTATCAAACACGCCCACGTCATGCCTGCTTGAAGTCCAAGCCCTCTCGCACACAAAACCTCCTTTACCCCCTCCTCCAACCTTTCCTAGGCCGACCCCTACCCCCGCCCTTCCTTCCACACAGACTGATACACTTCTGAAGTCTCTCTGTTTCCTCCATCTCTCGACATGTCCGAACCACCTCAACAACCCTTCTTCAAGCCCCTCTGGGGACAACATTTTGGTAATCCCGCACCTCCTCCTAACTTAAAACTACAATATTCTCTGCATAATATTCACACCACCACATTTGCCTCAGACATGACATCTCCCTGCCTACCAGCTTTCTCCTCACTGGCAACATTCATCACCCATGCTCACACCCATAGAAGAGTGTTTGTAAAACTAATACTCTCAACATTCCCCTCATTGCCTCCAAGGAACAAAGTTCTTTGTCTCCACAGACTCCTAAGTCACCACTCACGCCTTTTCTCCCTCATCCATTCAAATGATTCACCTCCATCTTTTCATAGACCACATCCGTCTTGTGACACGTCCAACTCCCAAAAGATCTGAATACATACACCTCCTCCATACTCTCTTCTCCCTCCAGTCAGATATCCATCTTTCATCACCTAATCTTTCTGCTATCCCATAACCTTACTCTTTCCTGTATTCACTTTATTTTTCTTCTTTGCAACACCCTTAAACCAAATTTCATCCACCAATCTCTGCAACTTCTCTTCAAATCTCCAAGAGCACAGTGTCATCCGCAAAGAGCAACTGTGACAACTCAACACCCAGCTTAAGTGTGTGATCTTTATCTTTTTTCTCCTCCACGCCTCTTGCCAAGACCCTCGCATTTACTTCTCTTACCAAAAACCCCATCTATAAATATTTTAAAAACAACCACGGTGACATCACACATCCTTGTCTAAGGCCTACTTTTACTGGGAAACAAAGACCTCTTTAGCCTTATCTAAATACTGTTCACTTATGTGTTTCACTGTAAAACCTGGTCCACAAAACCCCAAACCTTTCCTAAAGCCTCCTTGTTCATCTGCTATCCTATTCTCCGTCTTACTTTTAATTCTTTCAATAATAACTCTACCATACACTTTACCACCTTACTCAACAGACTTACCTCCCTATAATTTTTGCACTCTCTTTTGTCCCCTTTGCCTTTATACAAAAGGAACATGCATGCTCTCTGCCAATCCCAGGTACCTTACCCTCTTCCATACATTTATTAAATAATTGCACCAACCACCCCAAAACTTATCCCCACCTGCTTTTTTTAAAACATTTCATCTTTATCCCATCATCCCGGCTGCCTTACCCACTTTCTTTTTAACCTACTGCCTCACGAACTTCCCCCCACACTCACAACTGGCTCTTCCTCACTCCTACAAGATGTTATTCCTCCTTGCCCTATACACGAAATCACAGTTTTCCCAAACTTCATCAACATTTAACAATTCCCAAATTTTCCCTCCATCTTCCAAAATACCTCTAACTCTCCTTTTAAATTTAACTCCCTCTCCAAATTTTTAACTGACAAATCCATTTGTTCTCTAGGCTTCCTTAACTTGTTAACTTACTCCAAAACTTTTTCTATTTTCAAACAAAATTTGTTGATAACATCTCGCCCACTCTCTCATTTGCTCTCTTTTTACATTGCTTCACCACTCTCTTTAAACCTCTCTCTTTTTCTCCATATACTCTTCCCTCCTTGCATTTACTTCTACTTTGTAAAAACTTCTCATATGCTAACTTTTTCTCCCTTACTACTCTCTTTACATCATCATTCCACCAAAACGCTCCTCTTCCCCTCCCACACCCACTTTCCTGTAACCACAAACTTCTGCTGAACACTCTAACACTAACCCTTTTTAAACCTACCTCTTCGACCCCATTTTCCTATGCTCTCATTAGCCCATCTATCCACCAACTGCTGTTTATATCTTACCCTAACTGCCTCCTCTTTAGTTTATAAACCTTCACCTCTCTCTTCCTGATGCTTCTATTCTCCTTGTATCCCATCTACCTTTTTTCTCTCAGTGTAGCTACAACTAGAAAGTGAAACTGATATCTGTGGCCCCTCTATAAACATGTACATCCTGAAGTCTACTCAACATCTTTTATCTACCAATACATAATCCAACAAATTACTGTCATTTCGCCCTACATCATATCTTGTATACTTATTTATCCTCTTTTTCTTAAAATATGTATTACCTATAACTAAACCCCCTTCTATACAAAGTTCAATCAAAGGGCTCCCATTATCATTTACACCTGGCACCCCCAAACTTACCTACCACACCCTCTCTAAAAGTTTCTCCTACTTTAGCATTTAGTCCCCTACCACAATTACTCTCTCACTTGGTTCAAAGGCTCCTATACATTCACTTAACATCTCCCAAATCTCTCTCTCTCCCTACATTCCCTCTTCTCCAGGTACATACACGCTTACTATGACCCACTTTTCGCATCCAAAACCCTTTTCTTTAATCCACAAAATTCTTGAATTTACACATTCAAATTCTCTTTTCTCTTTCCCATCCATAACTGATCCTTCAACATCACCAAAATACCCCTTCCTTGCTCTAACTCTCTCAGATACTCCAGATTTAATTCCATTTATTTCCCCCCACTGAAACTCTCCTAACCCCCTTCAGCTTTGTTTCGCTTAGGGCCAGGACATCCAACTTCTTTTCATTCAATAACATCAGCAATCATCTGTTTCTTTTCATCCGCACTAACATCCACGCACATTTAAGCATCCCATTTTATAAAGTTTTTTTTCTTCTCTTTTTTAGTAAATGTCTACAGGAGAAGGGGTTACTAGCCCATTGCTCCGGCATTTTAGTCGCCTCCTACGACACGCATGGCTTACGGAGGAAAGATTTTTTTCCACTTCCCCATGAAAAATAGAAGAAATAAAGAAGAACAAGAGCTATTTAAAAAAGGGGAAAAACCTAGATGTGATATAAATATAATAGATATATATATATATAAATATTATATATAATATATATATATATATATATATATATAATATGCATGTGCGTGTCTGAAGTGTGACCAAAAATTAAGTAAGTAGCAAGATATCCCTGTTTCTAGCGGTTTTTTGAGACAGAAAAAAAACCAAATCCTACCATCTCAAAACATTTTTTAAAGGGTTTCTGTTTCACATCATCTGCAGGACGGAGACTTCCCGGGTGGTTTCGTCTACCAACCCCTACCAATATTAAATATATATATAAAAAATATATATA
>NC_069463.1:13363390-13491435 GCF_026875155.1 Cherax quadricarinatus | reverse complement strand
TTGTTCCACACGCAGCAGCTGCTGTTGTTCCTACTACTGCAGCAGCTGCTGTTGTTCCTACTACTGCAGCAGCTGCTGTTGTTCCTACTACTGCAGCAGCTGCTGTTGTTCCTACTACTGCAGCAGTTGCTGTTGTTCCTACTTCTGCAGCAGTTGCTGTAGGCCCTAACTACCAGCTGCGCTGCTGTTCCTATTTTACTGCAGCATTTCGTTGCCCTCTCCGCAGCGCTGCGTTTTTCCTATACTGCACAGTTGCTTTTGCCTACTACTGCAGCTGGCGTTTTTTCCTACAAAGCAGTGCTGCTGTTGTTCCTACTACTCAGCGTTGCTGTTTTTCCCCTACACGCACTGCTGCTTTGTTACTACACGCAGCTGCGTTTTTTACTACTACTGCAACGTTGTGTTGTTCCACACTGCGCGCTTTTGTTCTAAAAACAAAATTGCCCAATAAAACGACAACAACAAAAACAAAAGCACAATCCAAAAACAAAAACAAAAGAAAGGGAACACAACAACAACAATAATAATTACACAAAACAAAAGTGACCAGCAAAAAAATCCAAACAAAAAAAATAAAAAAAGATAAGGAACGCCAAGTAACAACAGAAAAAAAAACAAGAAAAACTCCGACAAAAACAGGAAAGTCGAGGAGAAAACAGGAAGATAACAAAAAGATAACAGAGAGGTAAACAGGAAGATAACAAGAGGTAAACAGGAAGATAACAGAGAGGTAAACAGGAAGATAACAGAGAGGTAAACAGGAAGATAACAGAGAGGTAAACAGGAAGATAACAGAGAGGTAAACAGGAAGATAACAGAGAGGTAAACAGGAAGATAACAGAGAGGTAAACAGGAAGATAACCGACAGGTAAACAGGAAGATAACAGAGAGGTAAACAGGAAGATAACAGAGAGGTAAACAGGAAGATAACCGAGAGGTAAACAGGAAGATAGAAAATAGAGGAGTAAACAGGAAGATAACCGAGAGGTAAACAGGAAGATAACAGAAGATAACAGAGAGGTAAACAGGAAGATAACAGAGAGGTAAACAGGAAGATAACAGAAGATAACAGAGAGGTAAACAGGAAGATAACAGAAGATAACAGAGAGGTTTAAACAGAAGATAAAAAGAGGTAAACGAATATAGCAGAGGTAAACAGAAAGATAACAGAGAGGTAAACAGGAATATAGCAGAGGTAAACAGAAAGATAACAGAGAGGTAAACAGGAAGATAACAGAGAGGTAAACAGGAAGATAACAGAGGTAAACAGGAAAATAACAGAGAGGTAAACAGGAAGTTAACAGAGGTAAACAGGAAGATAACATAGAGGTAAACAGGAAGATAACAGAGAGGTAAACAGGAAGATAACAGGGAGGTAAACAGGAAGATAACAGAGAGGTAAACAGAATGATAACAGAGAGGTAAACAGGAAGATTACAGAGAGGTAAACAGGAAGATAACAGAGAGGTAAACAGGAAGATAACAGAGAGGTAAACAGGAAGATAACAGAGTAAACAGGAAGATAACAGAGGTAAACAGGAAGATAAAAGAGAGGTAAACAGGAAGATAAGAGAATAGACGTAAAAAAAAAAAAGATAACAGAAGGGGGTTAAAAGAAGAGGGTTAAAGAGGGACATAACAGAAGGGATTAAACAGTAACATAACAGAAGGGATTAAACAGGAACATAACAGAAGGGATTAAACAGGAACATAGAAAGGATTAAACAGGAACGTAACAGAAGGGATTAAACAGGAACATAACAGAAAGGATTAAACAGGAACATAACAGAAGGGAATAAACAGGAACATAACAGAAGGGATTAAACAGGAACATAACAGAAGGGATTAAATAGAAACATAACAGAAGGGATTAAACAGGAACATAACAGAAGGGGGAAGGGGTGGGTAGGGGTATTAAAGAGGGCGAGGTAAGGGGAGGAGGACAGAAGAGAGTGAGTGATTCACTACCCGGCCTGACCAGTTTTGACGATCAGCGGAACAAGCCAATGGTCCTTAAGGATAACGGGGACCCAGGTGCCCACTCTCTCTCTCTCTCTCTCTCTCTCTCTCTCTCTCATAGGATGGGTACTAGAGGTCTTACTGAATTACTGACTAGCATACTCATTCACTGGCTTACTGGCTGTGGCTTACTCATTCACTGGCTTACTGGCTGTGGCTTACTCATTCACTGGCTTACTGGCTGGCTTACTCGCTCACCATGAGACGGGTTTTCTATATAGTATGTCACTGATGTCAGCTATGATCTGTATAAGTTGTATCATGTACTTGTAGAAATAAAGATTATTATTATTATTATTATTAGTAGTAGTAGTAGTAGTAGTAGTAGTATAGTGGGAACACCAGCAGTGTGTTGCTACACTCTTCTGTATAAACTCCCTGGCTTGCTAACCCACACACTCACTGCCTTACTCGCCCATTCACCGGCTTACTCATTCACTCACCCACTCACAGGCTGTCTGCTTGAAGACATGACTCAGCAAAAGGCAACAGTCTCTGCGTTAACAGGAATACACAGCAACAGTAACTATGAGAGGTCGTGGCAAACACGCTTCCTCTGAACGTATCTGTGTGTGTGTGTGTGTGTGTGTGTGTGTGTGTGTGTCTGTGTGTCTGTGTGTGTGTGTGTGTGTGTGTGTACTCACCTAGTTGAGGTTGCAGGGGTCGAGTCCGAGCTCCTGGCCCCGCCTCTTCACTGATCGCTACTAGGTCACTCTCCCTTAACCGTGAGCTTTATCATACCTCTGCTTAAAGCTATGTATGGATCCTGCCTCCACTACATCGCTTCCCAAACTATTCCACTTACTGACTACTCTGTGGCTGAAGAAATACTTCCTAACATCCCTGTGATTCATCTGTGTCTTCAACTTCCAACTGTGTCCCCTTGTTGATGTATCCCATCTCTGGAACATCCTGTCTTTGTCCACCTTGTCAATTCCTCTCAGTATTTTGTATGTCGTTATCATGTCCCCCCTATCTCTCCTGTCTCCAGTGTCGTCAGGTTGATTTCCCTTACCCTCTCCTCGTAGGACATACTTCTTAGCTCTGGAACTAGTCTTGTTGCAAACCTTTGCACTTTCTCTAGTTTCTTTACGTGCTTGGCTAGGTGTGGGTTCCAAACTGATGCCGCATACTCCAATATGGGCCTAACGTACACGGTGTACAGGGTCCTGAACGATTCCTTATTAAGATGTCGGAATGCTGTTCTGAGGTTTGTTAGGCGCCCATATGCTGCAGCAGTTATTTGATTGATGTGCGCTTCAGGAGATGTACCTGGTGTTATACTCACCCCAAGATCTTTTTTCTTGAGTGAGGTTTGTAGTCTTTGGCCCCCTAGACTGTATTCCGTCCGCGGTCTTCTTTGCCCTTCCCAAATCTTCATGACTTTGCACCTGGTGGGATTGAACTCCAGGAGCCAATTGCTGGACCAGGTCTGCAGCCTGTCCAGATCCCTTTGTAGTTCTGCCTGGTCATCGATGGAGTGAATTCTTCTCATCAACTTCACGTCATCTGCAAACAGGGACACCTCAGAGTCTATTCCTTCAGTCATGTCGTTCACAAATACCAGAAACAGCACTGGTCCTAGGACTGAACCCTGTGGGACCCCGCTGGTCACAGGTGCCCACTCTGACACCTCGCCACGTACCATGACTCGCTGCTGTCTTCCTGACAAGTATTCCCTGATCCATTGTAGTGCCTTCCCTGTTATCCGTGCTTGGTCCTCCAGTTTTTGCACTAATCTCTTGTGTGGAACTGTGTCAAACGCCTTCTTGCAGTCCAAGAATATGCAATCCACCCACCCCTCTCTCTCTTGTCTTACTGCTGTCACCATGTCATAGAACTCCAGTAGGTTTGTGACACAGGATTTCCCGTCCCTGAAACCATGTTGGCTGCTGTTGATGAGATCATTCCTTTCTAGGTGTTCCACCACTCTTCTCCTGATAATCTTCTCATTGATTTTGCATACTATACATGTCAGTGACACTGGTCTGTAGTTTAGTGCTTCATGTCTGTCTCCTTTTTTAAAGATTGGGACTACATTTGCTGTCTTCCATGCCTCAGGCAATCTCCCTGTTTCGACAGATGTATTGAATATTGTTGTTAAGGGTACACATAGTGCCTCTGCTCCCTCTCTTAGGACCCATGGGGAGATGTTATCTGGCCCCATTGCCTTTGAGGTATCTAGCTCACTCAGAAGCCTCTTCACTTCTTCCTTGGTTGTGTGCACTGTGTCCAGCACATGGTGGTGTGCCCCACCTCTCCGTCTTTCTGGAGCCCCTTCTGTCTCCTCTGTGAACACTTCTTTGAATCTCTTGTTGAGTTCCTCACATACTTCACGGTCAATTCTTGTTGTCTCTCCTCCTTCCTTCCTTAGCTTGATTACCTGGTCTTTGACTGTTGTTTTCCTCCTGATGTGGCTGTATAACAGTTTTCGGTCAGATTTGCCTTTCGCTGCTATGTCGTTTTCATATTGTCTTTGGGCCTCCCTTCTTATCTGTGCATATTCGTTTCTGGCTCTACGACTGCTCTCCTTATTCTCCTGGGTCCTTTGCCTTCTAAATTTCTTCCATTCCCTAGCACACTTGGTTTTTGCCTCCCTGCACCTTTGGGTGAACCATGGGCTCATCCTGGCTTTTCATTATTCCTGTTACCCTTGGGTACATACCTCTCCTCAGCCTCCTTGCATATTGTTGCTACATATTCCATCATCTCATCAATTGGCTTCCCTGCCAGTTCTCTGTCCCACTGAACCCAGTTCAGGAAGTTCCTCATTCCTGTGTAGTCCCCTTTCTTGTAGTTTGGCTTCATTCGTCCTGGCCTTCCTGCTTCTCCCTCCACTTGTAGCTCTACTGTGTATTCGAAGCTTAAAACCACATGATCGCTGGCCCCAAGGGATCTTTCATATGTGATGTCCTCGATATCCTCACTACTCAAGGTGAATACTAAGTCCAGCCTTGCTGGTTCATCCTCCCCTCTCTCTCTTGTAGTGTCCCTTACGTGTTGGTACATGAAGTTTTCCAGTACCACCTCCATCATCTTAGCCCTCCATGTATCTTGGCCCCCATGCGGGTCCAAGTTCTCCCAATCGATCTCCTTGTGGTTAAAGTCACCCATGATCAGGAGCTTTGCCCTGCATGCATGAGCTCTTCTGGCCACTGCAGCCAGTGTGTCAACCATCGCTCTATTGCTCTAATCATAGTTTTGCCTTGGCCTCCTGCTGTTCTGTGGTGGGTTATACATCACTGCTATTACCACCTTGGGACCTCCAGAGTGAAGCGTTCCCGCTATGTAATCACTTTCTTCTCTGCTGTCTCTCTCTCCAGCTCATCAAAATTCCATCGATTTTTGATCAGCAATGCCACTCCTCCACCCCCCCTGTTCCCTCTGTCTTTCCTCAGGAGTTGGTATCCCATTGGAAAGATGGCATCTGTTATCATACCTATAAGCTTGGTTTCTGTGAGAGCTATGATGTCCGGTGATGCCTCTTTGACTCTTTCGTTCCACTCCTCCCGCTTATTTGTTATTCCATCAGTGTTTGTGTACCATACCTTCAGTTTCCTTTCCAACACTGTGGTTTGTGGGGCCTGTGAGGGTGGGAGACCTGGTAGCATACTGTGGGATTCTATAGCTCGGTGTTGGGTGGAGGCTGTGGGTATGGATTGTAGTGTGTGTTGGGATGGTGTGATAGGTTGTATGGTTCTGAGAATAGTTGTGTGTGTGCTTGCCCTTGCTGCTCTGTTCTGCTCTGACTGACCTCTGCTGGTTCCATCCTTGTCTCCTTTCCTAGCTCCTTTCGCTTTTTTGTCCTCTCCCTCAGCTGCTGTCGTTCTGTTTTTGTTCTGTCTCTGTCTAGGAACACCCTCTTGTACTCTTCCGATTATTTCAACCGTGGTTTCTCTTGGAGGATCCTGTTCCGCACTGTTTCCGTCCTGAGAATCAGCTTGATCGGTTGGTTTCTCCCCTTCGAGTACCCCCCTATTCTCTGAAAATTTACAATCTCGTCCATCTCTTCACCTATTTCCGTGATGATTTTCTCAATCTCCTTTCTTTCTTCCTGCCGCCTTTCAGTGTGCGTCCTTTCCTCTCTCTCCTGAAGCCCCTGGATAAACACTGATTTTGCCCTTTCCTCCTCCCATTGCCTCACCCTCTGTGACTCTGGATCCTGCCTGTATGTGGTCATTTTCTCCCTTGATTTTTCCAGTGGCTCTTGATAGCATGGTTGTGCCTCAGCATTCGACCTATCACCCTGTGTGTGTGTGTGTGTGTGTGTGTGTGTGTGTGTGTGTGTGTGTGTGTGTGTGTGTGTGTGTGTGTGTGTGTGTGTGTGTGTGTGGCAGGTCGTGTGTACAGACATGCACGACCACAGTGTATTGTGAGAAAATTTGGGAGGAATGCTAAGCGACATGATATACCAGGACCTTTCTCAAGCTCTACCACAGAGGTACTGACTGTGGCTGAGGTCAGCCTCACAGAGTCGAGGTCAGCCTCACAGCCGAGGTCAGCCTAAGAGAGCCGAGGTAGCCTTAGAGCCGAGGTCAGCCTAAGAGAACCGAGGTCAGCATTAAAGAGCCGAGGTCAGCCTCACAAAGCCGGCGTCTCATGCTGCTGAGGCTGTGGTGGAGGAAAATAACAGAACAGTGACAGTATCAGTGACAGTATCAGTGACAGTATCAGTGACAGTATCGGTGACAGTATCAGTGAGTAAGGAGTATCTTCATGTGTTGTCTTCCCGACTCCAGACACAGCGACGCACCACTTCGACTCCGTGCTTACGAAAGAATCTTATGTGTAATAATAATAATAATAATAATAATAATAATAATAATAATAATAATAATAATAATAATAATAATAATAATAATAATCTTTACTTCTACCAGTACACGATAGTAAAGACATTCGTGCAGCTAATTTCAGCTTCAGAAAGTCTTCACGGAAGGTTGAGAGTGTCATCAGGAACACATTGGTCAGTGCTCCTTTGCTTGGCTTCAAGACTGAAGCGAGGCTGAAATGAGGCTGAAGTGAGGCTGAAGTGAGGCTGAAGTGAGGTTAAAGTGAGGCTAAAGTGAGGTTGAAGTGAGGCTGGTCTAACTTTCCAGATGACAGTCTTGTAAGTCCTGGGGAAATACAGCCGGTTCGTGAGTAACTTATGAGGATACACAGGGTGATATACCGTGTGATATACCGTGGGATATACCGTGTGATATACCGTGGGGTATACCGTGTGATATACCGTGGGGTATACCGTAGGATATATCGTGTAATACTCCGTGGGATATACCGTGTGATATACCGTGCGATATACCGTGGGATATACCATGTGATATACCGTGTGATATGCCGTGGGATATACCGTGTGATATACCGTGGGATATTAAAAGACTTAGCTAGATCTGCTGGATTTTTTGTGAGAGAAAATTCGCAACCATACACCATCACACACACCACCACACACACCACCACACACCACCATTACACCACCACACACACCACCACACACACCATCACACACCACCATTACACCACCACACACACCACCACACACGCCATCACACACCACCATTACACCACCACACACACCATCACACACCACCATTACACCACCACACACACCACCACACACACCATCACACACCACCACACACACCACCACACACACCATCACACACCACCATTACACCACCACACACACCACCACACACACTATCACACACCACCATTACACCATCACACACCACCACACACACCATCACACACCACCATGGAAGGAATGGTCCCAAATCTGCACACAGAAATCACTCCCTACGAAAGTAAAAGACTGGGCAGGCGATGCAAAATGCCGCCAATAAAAAGTAGGGGCGCCATTGGTACACTAAGAGAAAACACCATAAGTGTCCGGGGCCCAAAACTGTTCAACAGCCTCCCATCAAGCATTAGGGGAATTGCCAATAAACCCCTGGCTGCCTTCAAGAGAGAGCTGGACAGATACCTAAAGTCAGTGCCGGATCAGCCGGGCTGTGGCTCGTACGTCGGACTGCGTGCGGCCAGCAGTAACAGCCTAGTTGATCAGGCCCTGATCCATCGGGAGGCCTGGTCATGGACCGGGCCGCGGGGGCGTTGATCCCCGGAATAACCTCCAGGTAACCTCCAGGTAACCATTACACCACCACACACACCACCACACACACCATCACACACACCATCACACACCACCATTACACCACCACACACACCATCACACGCCACCATTACACCACCACACACACCACCACACACACCATCACACACCACCATTACACCACACACACCACCACACACCCATCACACACACCACCATTACACCACCACACACACCACCACACACACCATCACACACCACCATTACACCACCACACACACCATCACACACCACCATCACACACCACCATTACACCACCACACACCACCATTACACCACCACACACACCATCACACACCATTACACCACCACACACCACCATTACACCACCACACACACCATCACACACCATTACACCACCACACACCATCACACATCACCATTACACCACCACACACACCATCACACACCACCATTACACTACCACACACACCACCACACACACCATCACACACCACCATTACACCACCATACACACCACCATACACACCACCACACACACCATCACACACCACCATTACACCACCACACACACCATCACACACACCATCACACACCACCATTACACCACCAACACACACCATCACACACCACCATTACACCACCACACACACACCATCAACACACCACCATTACAACCACCACACACCATCACACACCACCATTACACCACCACACACACCACCACACACACCATCACACACCACCATTACACCACCACACACACACACCACCACACAACACCATCACACACCACCATTACACCACCACACACCACCATTACACCACCACACACACCACCACACACACCATCACACACCACCATTACACCACCACACACACCACCACACACACCGCCACACACACAACCACACACACAACTACACACACAACCACACACCACCATTCACAACCACCACACACACAACCACACCACCACATTCACAACCACACACCACGACACACACAACCACACACACACCATACTCACAACCACACACCATACTCACAACCACACACCACCACACACACACACACACCATACAACACACACAACCACCACACACACAATACTCACAACCACACACAACCACACACCACCACACACCACCACACACACAATACTCACAACCACACACAACCACACACCACCACACCACACACCATACTCACAACCACACACCACCACACACACAACCACACACACAACTACACACACAACCACACACCACCACATTCACAACCACACACCACCACACACACAACCACACACCACCACATTCACAACAACACACCACGACACACACAACCACACACCACATACACACACACCATACTCACAACCACACACCACCACACACACACCATACAGCCACACACCATCACACTCACTGTACAAGCACCCACTAGTCTAGATAGCTTCCCCTACCGGCTCAAGTAACAAGCTCCACAAGAAGACAACACACCCGAATTTACCAGGTAACTACACATTGTATTTCTCCTTTATCCAAGCCAAGTGACCATCAGCGGCAAGGTAAGTCCTTTGGATAGACGGTATGGTCAACAACCAGTCCCCCACGTTGCTGTTGCATGCAATTGCTTAGTTGCGAAAGCGCAAATGAACGCCTGATGCCTGCTCACTGCCGTAGGCCACCACGTTGCAGAGAATTGCACTGCCTGCAGCAGGAATGAGTGGGAAACACGAGTCATTCTTCTAGTACAGTGCATGCTGAATCATTCTATCATGCGTGATAGATCATTCTTCTGGTAGGCTGCGTGATGAGAGGCGTGTGGCTACAATTTGTTCCACAAAGTCATTCAACCAAATTGATCCCACACGTTGCACACTGCCAGCAATAGCGAACAAGAGACAGGTTCTAGAGCAGGCTTTTACTGGGCTACCTCATGAGTTCTACAATGAGCGAAACGTCGTCTAAACGAAAGCTTGCTGTGCATTGCACGTCTTCTCTTCACTAAGTAAGGTTCGTCAGGAAACAAGAAGAGTGTTTCCTGTCGCGGGTCTTAGTCATATTTTGACCCACAGCTGGAGCTTTTGGTCCTCTGTACATAAATGGTTCAGAGAACAGATAAGGGGATTTATCCAAGGTGACACCTCCTACTACTGCTTCGCCTCACCTGTCTACAGTATAAAAGCCACTTCGTACATATGTTGTATTATTATCAAGATTGATGGATTGATTACATCGACCCCAGACTGAGGGACTGACCCCCTCAAACTCCTTCCGATCTTCGCCATTCATCTCCATGGAGCTGAACTCTTCTCCAGGCTGAGGGACTGACCACCTCAAATACTTTGTTCTTCAAGGCTAATAGACTGACTACATCATTGTTATTCCATTACCACTGTTTCCTCTCTATTTGACTGGCATGCTCAGAGTTTGTTACATGTTATTCGGTGTATGTCACACGCCTGTATAGGCTGCCTCCCGACCAGTGAACCAAGTGCTGAGGGTTTAACGATCAAAGGGGCGCCGTCGTTATATCAGTACCTCGGTTCAACCAGCCAATCACAAGCCCACCAAAGCTGTGAAGCGATGTGCTACACTGGTGGAGCAACTTTGGCAGACTTGCCTTCACTGCTGGTCTCTCAATGTACACCGTGTTGTGTTTGCAGTTGCTTCAGTGATCACCGTAAAAACTGAAAACCAAAACCTTCTTATTGTGGTTGTATACAAGCCTCCGGATGCAGCTTCCCTGACCAGCCGGGCTGTGGTTCATACGTCAGTTTGCGTGCGGTCAGCAGTAACAGCCTGGTTGATAACACCCTGATCCACCACGAGGCCTGGTCTCAGACCAAGCCGCGGGGGTGTTGACCCCCGAAACCCTCTCCAGGTATACTCCAGGTATAAGGGTCTCATTTATCAAGAGTGTGATACCCAGGCGAGGAAAAAGTGCATTATTATTATTATTATAATCAAAAAGAAGTGCTAAGCCACAAGGACTATACAGCAAGGAAAAAGTGCAGATGCACGGAGAAGAAATGTTACATATGTATTATGTAACCAGGAAGATAATCACGTGATCCCCTTCACTCTTACAACCCACAGTGTTATCACTGGATAGTATAATTACCTATAATTACCTTGCCAGCTTTAGATCTCACTCCATCACTGCGTATCTATCCGCCTGACATTTCCTGTGATCGACCCTGCTGCAGCCTGGTTTCAAATTACGCTACCTGGGTGATAGGCTGGTCATTCAGGCTGTTGGTGCTACCTATGTTTCCTGGTTTGAAATTACGCTACCTGGATGATAGGCTGGTCATTCAGGCTGTTGGTGTTGCCTGCCCACAGTCTGACTAGGAACCACAGCCCCGCCTGCCAAGTATACATACTTTGGAAAATTTTCCAGACTTGTCTCTGGAAAATAGGAATCTAGTAATAATATTTTTTATATACGAAGAGTGATTTATATCTCTGAACACCTTTGTAATAATGTTGGTACAATTTTATATATATATATAATATATATATATATATATATATATATATATATATATATATATATATATATATATATATATATATATATAATATATATATAATATATATATATATATATATATATATATATATATATATATATAATATATATATATATATAAATAACATTAAGTTGCACTTGTGTCGGTTTACCTGACATATCTATTGGATTATCTATTAAAGTGCTTATGGTTCCCCTCAGTTCTATTGTGGTAACATTGCTCGGTCCATTAATATCTCGTTGACATAAGGAGTTATGTTAGTGCGCAGAATTAGAGCCGTGTGTATTACTCTGACACAAATGGATGTTGATAATCCTCTGTAGTGCTTGCAACCTCCTCCTCGTTGCTTGAAGCCTACTTCTCGATGCTTGCAACCTGCTCCTCGATGCTTGCAACCTGCTCCTCGATGCTTGAAGCCTACTTCTCGATGCTTGCAACCTCCTCCTCGTTGCTTGAAGCCTACTTCTCGATGCTTGCAACCTCCTCCTCGTTGCTTGAAACCTACTTCTCGATGCTTGCAACCTCCTCCTCGTTGCTTGAAGCCTACTTCTCGATGCTTGCAACCTCCTCCTCGCTTGAAGCCTACTTCTCGATGCTTGCAACCTCCTCCTCGTTGCTTGAAGCCTACTTCTCGATGCTTGCAACCTCCTCCTCGTTGCTTGAAGCCTACTTCTCGATGCTTGCAACCTCCTCCTCGTTGCTTGAAGCCTACTTCTCGATGCTTGCAACCTCCTCCTCGTTGCTTGAAGCCTACTTCTCGATGCTTGCAACCTCCTCCTCGATGCTTGCAACCTCCTCAATGCTTGCAACCTGCTCCTCGCTGCTTGCAACCTGCTCCTTGCTGCTTGCAACCTGCTCCTCGCTGCTTGCAACCTGCTGCTCGATGCTTGCAACCTGCTCCTCGATGCTTGCAACCTGCTCCTCGCTGCTTGCAACCTGCTCCTCGATGCTTGCAACCTGCTCCTCGATGCTTGCAACCTTCTCCTCGCTGCTTGCAACCTGCTCCTCGCTGCTTGCAACCTGCTCCTCGATGCTTGCAACCTTCTCCTCGATGCTTGCAACCTGCTCCTCGATGCTTGCAACCTGCTCCTCGATGCTTGCAACCTGCTCCTCGATGCTTGCAACCTGCTCCTCGATGCTTGCAACCTGCTCCTCGATGCTTGCAACCTGCTCCTCGATGCTTGCAACCTGCTCCTCGCTGCTTGCAACCTGCTCCTCGCTTCTTGCAACCTGCTCCTCGATGCTTGCAATCTGCTCATCGATGCTTGCAACCTGCTCCTCGATGCTTGCAACCTGCTCCTCGATGCTTGCAACCTGCTCCTCGATGCTTGTAACCTGCTCCTCGAAGCTTGCAACCTGCTCCTCGATGCTTGCAACCTGTTCCACGATGCTTGCAACCTGCTCCTCGCTGCTTGCAACCTGCTCCTCGATGCTTGCAACCTGCTCCTCGCTGCTTGCAACCTGCTCCTCGCTGCTTGCAACCTGCTCCTCGCTGCTTGCAACCTGCTCCTCGCTTCTTGCAACCTGCTCCTCGATGCTTGCAATCTGCTCCTCGATGCTTGCAACCTTCTCCTCGATGCTTGCAACCTGCTCCTCGATGCTTGCAATCTGCTCCTCGAAGCTTGCAACCTGCTCCTCGAAGCTTGCAACCTGCTCCTCGATGCTTGCAACCTGCTCCTCGATGCTTGCAACCTGCTCCTCGCTGCTTGCAACCTGCTCCTCGCTTCTTGCAACCTGCTCCTCGATGCTTGCAATCTGCTCATCGATGCTTGCAACCTGCTCCTCGATGCTTGCAACCTGCTCCTCGATGCTTGCAACCTGCTCCTCGATGCTTGTAACCTGCTCCTCGAAGCTTGCAACCTGCTCCTCGATGCTTGCAACCTGTTCCACGATGCTTGCAACCTGCTCCTCGCTGCTTGCAACCTGCTCCTCGATGCTTGCAACCTGCTCCTCGCTGCTTGCAACCTGCTCCTCGCTGCTTGCAACCTGCTCCTCGCTGCTTGCAACCTGCTCCTCGCTTCTTGCAACCTGCTCCTCGATGCTTGCAATCTGCTCCTCGATGCTTGCAACCTTCTCCTCGATGCTTGCAACCTGCTCCTCGATGCTTGCAATCTGCTCCTCGAAGCTTGCAACCTGCTCCTCGAAGCTTGCAACCTGCTCCTCGATGCTTGCAACCTGCTCCTCGATGCTTGCAACCTGCTCCTCGATGCTTGCAGCCTGTTCCACGATGCTTGCAACCTGCTCCTCGATGCTTGCAACTTGCTCCACGATGCTTACAACCTGCTCCTCGCTGCTTGCAACCTGCTCCTCGCTGCTTGCAACCTGCTCCTCGCTGCTTGCAACCTGCTCCTCGATGCTCGCAACTTGCTCCACGATGCTTACAACCTGCTCCTCGCTGCTTGCAACCTGCTCCTCGCTGCTTGCAACCTGCTCCTCGATGCTTGCAACTTGCTCCTTGATGCTTGCAACTTGCTCCACGATGCTTACAACCTGCTCCTCGCTGCTTGCAACTTGCTCCTCGCTGCTTACAACCTGCTCCTCGCTGCTTGCAACCTGCTCCTCACTGCTTGCAACCTGCTCTTCGCAAAGGAGAATGGTGGGAGATGAGAAGAATTAGGTAATCAGTCCCTGATTAAGTCATTACCCTGATTACGGATGTGTTCAGTCTATCAGTCTTGATACTAACGGACTGAACACACTCACTGTAGACTTAGGGACTGATTACCTAAAACTCCTCCTCGTCTTCCACCGTTCTTCTCTATACCGGACTGAAGAAGCTACTGGCTGGCGAAACGTTTCCTCAATAAAGATTCCCAAATGTTGCAAGAGTGTCTTATTCCTCAGCAGTAGACTTTTTCTTTGGTGGATAGGTGGGTGTGGGTGGATGTGGGTGCATGGGTGAGTGTGGGTTGATGTGGGTGCATGGGTGAATCTGGGTGGATGGTGATGGGGTGGATGGTGGGTGGGTGTGGTGATGGTGGGTGTGGGTGGATGTGGTGTGGGTGGTGTGGTGGATGTGGGTGTGGTGGATGGGTGGGTGTGGGTGGATGGGTGGGTGTGGGTGGATGGGTGTGGGTGGATGGGTGTGGGGGATGAGTGGGTGTGGGTGGATGGGTTGTTGGGGTGTGAGTGGATAGGTGGGTGTGGGTGGATGGGTGGGTGTGAGTGGATAGGTGGGTGTAAGTGGATAGGTGGGTGTGGGTGGATGGGTGGGTGTGAGTGGATAGGTGGGTGTAAGTGGATAGGTGGGTGTGGGTGGATGGGTGGGTGTGAGTGGATAGGTGGGTGTAAGTGGATAGGTGGGTGTGGGTGGATGGGTGGGTGTGAGTGGATAGATGGGTGTAAGTTGATAGGTGGGTGTGGGTGGATGGGTGGGTGTGTGTGGATGGGTGGATGTGAGTGGATAGGTGGGTGTGAGTGGATAGGTGGGTGTGGGTGGATGGGTGGGTGTGGGTGGATTGGTGGGTGTGGGTGTGAGTGGATAGGTGTGTGTGAGTGGATAGGTGGGTGTGGGTGATGGGTGGGTGTGGGTAGATTGGTGGGTGTGAGTGGATGAGTGGTGTGAGTGGATGAGTGGTGTGAGTGGATGGGTGGATGTGAGTGGATAGGTGGGTGTGAGTGGATAGGTGGGTGTGGGTGGATGGGTGGGTGTGGGTGGATGGGTGGGAAGGAGTGTGCTGAGGTTGGACACAGCCACACCTCGCGTGCATCTCTTTTCTGTTGTAAAAGCCAAATTGCCTTTCTTTCATATCTTACACTAGGTTGCCCTATCCTCCGCGACAAACCTGTTTACGATAAGGTTCCACCCTAGGCACGGCAGCCTTTATAAACCCTTACACCTCTGAACCTGCAATATACGAGGGTTGGATCCCCAGGCTTGTTATCATCATAAGCCCTTCAATATTTAGCTACAGAACACCTAATGGGAGCAGCAACACAACTAACGGGTCTTATATTCAACGGGAGATGCCCTTGACTACTACGGGTGCTACAGAACACCTGATGGGAGCAGCAACACAACTAACGGGTCTTATATTCAACGGGAGATGCCCTTGACTACTACGGGTGCTACAGAACACCTGATGGGAGCAGCAACACAACTAACGGGTCTTATATTCAACGGGAGATGCCCTTGACTACTACGGGTGCTACAGAACACCTAATGGAAGCAGCAACACAACTAACGGGTCTTATATTCAACGGGAGATGCCCTTGACTACTACGGGTGCTACAGAACACCTAATGGAAGCAGCAACACAACTAACGGGTCTTATATTCAACGGGAGATGCCCTTGACTACTACGGGTGCTACAGAACACCTAATGGGAGCAGCAACACAACTAACGGGTCTTATATTCAACGGGAGATGCCCTTGACTACTACGGGTGCTACAGAACACCTAATGGAAGCAGCAACACAACTAACGGGTCTTATATTCAACGGGAGATGCCCTTGACTACTACGGGTGCTACAGAACACCTAATGGAAGCAGCAACACAACTAACGGGTCGACCATTTCAAGTGTTTTGCAAGATGGTCGAGTGTTTACCTCCAGTGAAACAAAAAAGTATTACCCGCCCGTCATCACAATAAACCCCTGGAATCTCCATCTTTGGAGTAATGGTGTTAGGGGCAGACAAGCGAGTGAAAGAGACAAATTACTGGTTTTCAAAGTTATGGCTGCGGCGCATATAATTAAAACCAGCTCCAGGAGGCGAGTGGGGCATTTCATGTACTTTTTTGAGGGCACAAATATCATTATACGAGGAGTTAAGAGTGTCAGAGCCCTCCAGTTTACCTACGAGGAGGAGGAGAAGGAGGAGGCTTGAGTTTACAGTTTATTAGACCTCCAGTTTACAGTTAGCCGTGAGCAGTGACACTCAGGGCTTTCTGTGATGTGTGTCAAGAAGCCTTTTTTCTTCTGTCATGCAAAGCTGTGTATGCCACTGCAAGGCTGACACTTCTCTCTCTCTCTCTCTCTCTCTTCTCTGTAGGTCATTAAATGCTGCTGAAAACCAATAAGGACTGCTGGAGACCTTGCTATACAAGAGCCCCTGCTATGATTGCTCCCATTAACTAGCCGACATCATATTAAGATAACTGGACGATAGTTGGAAGATAGTGCTCTGTATCCCTTTATATACCTTTGACGGAGTATAGATTTTACCTACTCCCACAATCCGGCCCTGAACCAGGCTTGTCTGGCGCTTGCCTGGTCAACCAGGTTATTGCTGGCGGCCCGCTGGTCCCACATATCCATCATAGCCTGGATGATCTGGCGCTTGGAGGAGGTACAGGTTCAATTTCCACTTTAATGCGTCTACACTTGTTTCAGTGTTTCTGATATCTTCTGGCAGAGTGTTTAACAGTCTGAGACCACGGGTGTTGATGCAATGTTCTCTTATTGTGCTCACGGCGCCCCTCTTTGTCAATTAAATTTTTGTACACGTCCCTTCAGTAGGACAGCTCATTAAACAAGCTATTTGCTGGGGCACCGTTTCGCTCTCTGTGGAGCTTTATCAAGTCATGATTATAAAGCTCTACACAGAGCGTAACGCAAGGTCTGTGAAAAATATTCCACAACCGATCATTTTCGGTCTCAGACCCTGTCAAACTACAGCCTCAGGCCCTGTCAAACTACAGCCTCAGGCCCTGTCAAACTACAGCTTCAGACCCTGTCAAACTACAGCTTCAGGCCCTGTCAAACTACAGCTTCAGACCCTGTCAAACTACAGCTTCAGGCCCTGTCAAACTACAGCTTCAGACCCTGTCAAACTACAGCCTCAGACCCTGTCAAACTACGGCTTAAGACCCTGTCAAACTACAGCCTCAGACCCTGTCAAACTGAAGCCTCAATCCCTGTCAAACTACAGCCTCAGGCCCTGTCAAACTACAGCCTCAGGCCCTGTCAAACTGAAGCCTCAATCCCTGTCAAACTACAGCCTCAGGCCCTGTCAAACTACAGCCTCAGACCCTGTCAAACTGAAGCCTCAATCCCTGTCAAACTACAGCCTCAGGCCCTGTCAAACTACAGCCTCAGACCCTGTCAAACTGAAGCCTCAATCCCTGTCAAACTGAAGCCTCAATCCCTGTCAAACTACAGCCTCAGGCCCTGTCAAACTACAGCCTCAGACCCTGTCAAACTACAGCTTTAGACCATGTCAAACTACAGCCTCATACCCTGTCAAACTACAGCTTCAGACCCTGTCAAACTACAGCCTCAGACCCTGTCAAACTACAGCCTCAGACCCTGTCAAACTACAGCCTCAGACCCTGTCAAACTACAGCTTCAGACCTTGTCAAACTACAGCCTCAGACCCTGTCAAACTATAGCTTCAGACCCTGTCAAACTACAGCCTCAGACCCTGTCAAACTACAGCTTCAGACCCTGTCAAACTACAGCCTCAGACCCTGTCAAACTACAGCTTCAGACCCTGTCAAACTACAGCTTCAGACCCTGTCAAACTACAGCTTCAGACCCTGTCAAACTACAGCCTCAGACCCTGTCAAACTACAGCTTCAGACCCTGTCAAACTACAGCCTCAGACCCTGTCAAACTACAGCCTCAGACCCTGTCAAACTACAGCTTTAGACCCTGTCAAACTACAGCCTCAGACCCTGTCAAACTACAGCTTTAGACCCTGTCAAACTACAGCCTCAGACCCTGTCAAACTACAGCTTTAGACCATGTCAAACTACAGCCTCATACCCTGTCAAACTACAGCTTTAGACCATGTCAAACTACAGCCTCAGACCCTGTCAAACTACAACCTCAGGCCCTGTCAAACTACAGCCTCAGACCCTGTCAAACTACAGCCTCAGACCCTGTCAAACTACAACCTCAGACCCTGTCAAACTACAGCTTTAGACCATGTCAAACTACAGCCTTGAAACCAATTAATATTTATAATGTTCAGAGGGAAAGCTCTATACCCAGTTCGAGATAAAGTTCGACTCCAGCCAAGGAAGGTTGGGTTTCAGCCCCCAAACATCAAGATCCCCGTCACCAGCATCAAGGTACCCTCAGACAAGCAGGTAGATAGATTACACACTCACCGTGAGTATAAGCTCACCATCTGTGAGAACAGTAGCAGTCTTGTGATCAGTATCTAACACCTGTGAGCACAGGGCTCTGGTGGCCTGGTGGTTAACGCTCTCGCTTCACACGGTGAGGGCCTGGGTTCGATTCCCAGCCAGAGTAGAAACATTGGACGTGTTTCTTTCCACCTGTTGTCTATGTTCCCCATCAGTAAAATGGGTACCTGGGTGTTAGTCGACTGGTGTGGGTCGCATCCTGGGACACTGACCTAAGGAGGCCTGGTCACAGACCGGGCCGCGGGGGCGTTGACCCCCGGAACTCTCTCCAGATAAACTCTCCAGATAAACAGGAGTGTTCTCATGCTCAATATCTAACACCTGTGAGCACGGGAGTGTCCCTGTGCTCGATAACTTGCCTCTGTGAGCACAGGGCCGTCGCCGTGCTCAGTATCTTTCATCTGTGAGCACAAAGGCGCTCAATTACGTATGTATGTTAAGTGATATAAACAAATTGGCCTCTTAAAAATATATTTCCATTTTTCCAGTGAGGTCGCAGCCTCAATTACTGCTCACTAAAAGTCATTTGTGCAGAAAAAATGGGAGACAAAAACAGGTCTGGCCGCTTCTGTGGTTACGCGTTCAGACGGTGAGATGGGACAGCTGGTGCAGGTGGTGGTGTAGGTGGTGTGAGTGCTGATATATGGTGTGTAAGGGGGGTAGTATTTACAATACTCCTCACACCACCTACAACACATTTTATGACACCTATTACACACCTCATACCATCTACATCGGACACTCACACACCGCCTACAACACACACACACACACACACACACACACACACACACACATACACACATACACACACAAACACACACACACACATCCATACATAGCTTTAAGCAGAGGTACGATAAAGCTCATGGTTCAGGGAGAGTGACCTAGTAGCGACCAGTGAAGAGGCGGGGCCAGGAGCTTGGACTCGACCCCTGCAACCTCAACTAGGTGAGTACAACTAGGTGAGTACACACACCTACACAACCTACAATACACACACATACACACACACAACCTACAATACACACACACCACCTACAACACACACACACACACACACACACACACACACACACACCTACACAACGTACAACACACACACAACACCTACAACACACAACAATACTCTTCCCCATAAACAGAGCAGTTACACACAGCCTTAACGACCCTCGTGTAGTAGATAGGCTTTAAACCCAATTACCCAACCTGCATAGTGGGAGCCTCATAAGCGCATCGCAGAGCAACATAATAACCAGCTTATACTCTACATTCTGCACAGTATAACAGTGTTACATCAGCAACTAGTACTTTCACCATTCACTACGTAACACAAGCCACTAATATGTATCTCACCTTTCAGATTTAATGTTTTTTGTCGTAAATTATCGTTTTTTTTTTTGGGGGGGGGAGAGGGCCTAACGATTAGCATAAAATAATTTCAGTGAGCGGTAAGCACTAGCACACATAGGTGGCTAGTGTTGAAACTAGCAGGCTAGTGTGCTGGTCGTTAGATTTGATAGGACAATATGTGTTTACCTCCAGGACTCGTATAAAGTGTTCCCTCACCACTTGTGTGGCCACAACACCTGTGTCCTCATCACCTATTAGGCTGGTCCACCACCTGGGAGGCTGGTCCATCACCTGGGAGGTTGGTCCACCACCTGGCAGGCTGGTCCATCGCATGACAGGCTGGTCATCACCTGGCAGGCTGGCCCATCACCTGACAGGTTGGTCAATCACCTGGCAGGCTGGTCCATCACCTAGCAGGCTGGTCCACCACCTGGCAGGCTGGTTCACCACCTGGCAGGCTGGTCCATCACCTAGCAGGCTGGTCCATCACCTAGCAGGCTGGTCTATCACCTGACAGGTTGGTCCATCACCTGGCAGGCTGGTTCACCACCTGGCAGGCTGGTCCACCACCTGGCAGGCTGGTCCACCACCTGGCAGGCTGGTCCACCACCTGGCAGGCTGGTCCACCACCTAGCAGGCTGGTCCATCGCCTAGCAGGCTGGTCCATCACCTGGCAGGCTGGTCCATCACCTGACAGGCTGGTCCATCACCTGACAGGCTGGTCCATCATCTAGCAGGCTGGTCCTTCACCTAGCAGGCTGGTCCATCACCTAACAGGCTGGCCTATCACCTGGCAGGTTGGTCCATCACCTAGCAGGCTGGTCCATCACCTGACAGGTTGGTCCATCATCTAGCAGGCTGGTCCATTACCTAGCAGGCTGGTCCATCACCTGTCAGGTTGGTCCATCATCTAGCAGGCTGGTCCATCACCTAGCAGGTTGGTCCATCACCTAGTAGGCTGGTCCATCATCTAGCAGGCTGGTCCATCACCTAGTAGGCTGGTCCATTACCTAGTAGGCTGGCCGGTTCATATACAGTGTACATTTCCAATTACATAAGTATAAGACTTTGGAAATCAGTTATTAATGGGGAAGACCAAACTGCAACAGTTAGGTATCTTGATTTCGAAACGTTTCGCCTACACAGTAGGCTTCTTCAGTCGAGTACAGAAAAGTTGATAGAAGCAGAAGATACTTGAAGACGATGTAATCAGACCATCACCCTTGAAGTTTTGAGGTGGTCAGTCCCTCAGTCTGGAGAAGAGCATTGTTCCGTAGTCTGAAACAATACCATATGTTTCTTACCTAACAACCTGTCGGTATTTTATACCATTTTAATGTTCAAGACCGAACTGATCACCCCATTTTCTGACTTGACATGCTGCCAATTGTGTCGGAATTACCCGTCCTTCAGTACAACCTGCGTTTTCCTACGCATTTCTTTGCGACGCCAAAAAAATTATAAATTTTGGGACAGGTTAACCTAACCTGCTAACTACCAACAGCAGTTTTCACTTATATCAATTCTTCATTGATTCAGACTTTCTATTATAAATATATTCACCACTCACTATAAGCTAAGTAAGAAAATATTTTAAGGCAAGTAATGTGTGTACTATATATGCATTTTTTTTAGGCCTAGATCTACTGCTCACTTAATATATGATAGTATAAATATGTTATCAGATTTTTCATACATTTGAAAGTTAAAAAAGGGATATGTTTCACTTTACGGCGATTTTCACGTTAGAGCAGTAGCCTGGAACCTAACCTGCTGTATACGCGGGGCCCTCCCGATACAACTTATACAGTCCTAGCTGATACGTAAGACACATGTGCTACAGTTAGGTATCTTTATTGCGAAACGTTTCGCCTACATAGTAGACTTCTTCAGTCGAGTATAGAGTAGGTGGGAGAAGCAGTAGAGATGTGAAGACGATGTAATCAGTCCATCACCCTTGAAGACGTAGTTGTGAGGTGATCAGTCCCTCAGCCTGGAGAAGAGTTTTGTTCCATAATCTGGAACAATGTCAACAACTACATCTTCAAGACTGATGGACTGATGACATCGTCTTCACATCTCTACTGCTTCTCCCACCTACTCTGTACTCGACTGAAGAAGCCTACTGTGTAGGCGAAACGTTTCGGAATAAAGATACCTAACTGTTGTACATATATCTTATCAACTTGTCGGTATTGTATACCAATTTAATATTCACAGACCTAGCTGACATTAATGACATACTATATAAAGTCCCTGGTTATAAGAACATAAGAAAGAAGGAACACTGCAGCAGGCCTACTGGCCCATGCTATGTTATGCACAGTATTTCAGACAACTTAGGTTACTCTTGCTCCCCAGGATGCCACCCACACCAGTCGGCTAACACCTGGGTACTAACTGCTAGGTGAACAGGGACAGCAGGTGTCTTCAGGAAACACGCCCAATGTTTCCACCCGCACCGGGGATCGAACCACGGACACTCAATGTGTGAGTTGAGTGCGCTGCCAACCGAGCTACGCGACACCCTGATAAGTCACATTGTTGGATTTCATTGGGTAATCCAGGGCTAAATCCTGCCCTTATAATCCATGTATGTGTTTACCTGGAGTTTACCTGGAGAGAGTTCCGGGGGTCAACGCCCCCGCGGCCCGGTCTGTGACCAGGCCTCCTGGTGGATCAGAGCCTGATCAACCAGGCTGTTGCTGCTGGCTGCACGCAAACCAACGTACGAGCCACAGCCGGGCTGATCAGGAACTGACTTTAGGTGCTTGTCCAGTGCCAGCTTGAAGACTGCCAGGGGTCTGTTGGTAATCCCCCTTATGTATGCTGGGAGGCAGTTGAACAGTCTCGGGCCCCTGACACTTATTGTATGGTCTCTTAACGTGCTAGTGACACCCCTGCTTTTCATTGGGGGGATGGTGCATCGTCTGCCAAGTCTTTTGCTTTCGTAGTGAGTGATTTTCGTGTGCAAGTTCGGTACTAGTCCCTCTAGGATTTTCCAGGTGTATATAATCATGTATCTCTCCCGCCTGCGTTCCAGGGAATACAGGTTTAGGAACCTCAAGCGCTCCCAGTAATTGAGGTGTTTTAGTCCTCTAGACTATTGCCAAAATAATGTATGTTACGTATCTAAGAATGAATTAAAGCCTCACTCATTGGCTTACTTATTCCTTGTATATAATTGTTATAACTGCTAATGTAACTACTATATAACTTATATAACAATGTAATTGGTAACTGACGTAGTCCCTCAGATTATTATTATTATTATAATCAAGGGGGAAGCGCTAAACCCGGAGGATTATACAGCGCCTGGGGGGGATGTGGAAGGCATTCAGGCTTAATTCAGGGAACTGGAGCACAGATCCAATTCCCTAAATCAAGAGCCCATCACCAACATCAAGGAACCTTCCTTGAGAGGGTAGTAGTCTCTCAGAGCTGGCCACAGATCCCTACAAAGTTCCAACGCTTCGACCTGTCTGTGGAACTACTGTTAACAGTTTAAACTGAACCTCTAAAATTCAAAGATTCTCTCAGAGTATATAAATCAAGTTCAAAGTAACAGCAAATAACTGCTAAGTTAGTGAACGGGAGGGTAATATTTCATAGATGTGTTAAGGTTAATACCTTAAGTTGGAGTCTGGATCGTGGCTCAAATGGTCGAGCCTTCTGTTTATATCTGAAAGGCGTGGTTTCGACCCTGGGGCAGAGGGAAACGTTGCTGTCCCTGTTCACCTCGCAGTAAGTAGGTGCCTGGGTGTTAGTCACCTTACACCTGTTGTCTCTGTTCACCCAGCAGTAAGTAGGTACCTGGGTGTTAGTCACCTTACACCTGTTGTCTCTGTTCACCCAGCAGTAAGTAGGTACTTGGGTGTTAGTCAACTTATACCTACTGTCTCTGTTCACCTAGCAGTAAACAGGTACCTGGGAGTCAGTCACCTTATACCTACTGTCCCTGTTCACCCAGCAGTAAGTAGGTACCTGGGTGTTAGTCGACTCTTGTGGGTGGCATCACAGACAAGATCAAAGGACCTCGACAGAAATAAGACAGTGGCTTCCTTGGGTTTATTAACCTCGACAGAAATAAGACAGTGGCTTCCTTGGGTTTACTAACCCCCCAGGGTTAAAAATCCAAACAAAAACCTTCAGATGAACGTACGGTGTTAAGTTACAGCGCCACACGATAACACCCGGGTACAGCAAAGTCAGTTTTCAGAACGTACACTGTGGCAGATATTACAGAGAGGAACTGGCTGATAATAACATGATCACACAACTAACCTGGTGGTATCATGTTGGGTGTCCCTGAGAAAGAGTGAAGGTAACCTGGTGGTATCATGTTGGGTGTCCCTGAGAAAGAGTGAAGGTAACCTGGTGTTATCATGTTGGGTGTCCCTGAGAAAGAGTGAAGGTAACCTGGTGGTATCATGTTGGGTGTCCCTGAGAAAGAGTGAAGGTAACCTGGTGGTATCATGTTGGGTGTCCCTGAGAAAGAGTGAAGGTAACCTGGTGTTATCATGTTGGGTGTCCCTGAGAAAGAGTGAAGGTAACCTGGTGGTATCATGTTGGGTGTCCCTGAGAAAGAGTGAAGGTAACCTGGTGTTATCATGTTGGGTGTCCCTGAGAAAGAGTGAAGGTAATGAGCGGAAACCAATTCTCTTCTTCACGGTAATTGTGACCCTGACCCTTGACCTGTTGACCCTCATGTATATATTTTACTTGTTACCATCCCCGCCACAAAAAAAAAAGTTGATATGTAAGGTTTGGAAAGGGGAAATTTGAGTGCTTCCATAGACTCCATTTGGGGAAATTTTCACTTGTGATAAAAAAAAGGCGCAATACCGTGACTGGAACAATATATAAATAACCCGCACATAGGAGAGAGGAGCTTACAACGACGTTTCGATCCCACTTGGACCATTTACAAATCACACTAACACAGGAGGTGAGGAGGCCAGTATATATAGGGGAGGGGGACAACGACGGGACAAAGAGAGGAAGAAGTGGATATGTAGTGGTAGAGGTAATGCTGGTGGTAGTAGTAGTAGTAGTAGTAGTAGTAGTAGTAGTAGTAGTAGTAGTAAGTAGGGGGAGTGGTAGCAGTGGCACAAGAGATAGAGAGTAAAGCGAGGCAGTAGTAGTAGTAATGGAGTAGTAGTAGTAGTAGTAGTAATGGAGTAGTAGTAGTAATAATGCAGTAGTAGTAGTAGTAATGTAGTAGTAGTAGTAATGGAGGAGGAGTAGTAATGGAGTAGTAGTAGTAATAATGGAGTAGTAGTAATAATGGAGTTTACCTGGAGAGAGTTCCGGGGGTCAACGCCCCCGCGGCCCGGTCTGTGACCAGGCCTCCAGGAGTAGTAGTAGTAATGGAATAGTAGTAGAAGTAGTAGTAGTAGTAGTAATGGAGTAATGGAATAGTAGTAGAAGTAGTAGTAGTAGTAATGGAGTAACGGTAAAGTTACTCTAAGGACAAGAAAAAAGTACGTATGTACGTAGTGAAACACTGAACCATGCAACACTCGACCTTAACCTGAAGGTACACAGGATATACACACCGGGAAGTGTATGCCACTCGGTGTATGTACACACTGTTTAATCCCTATTTTAGAGATTAAAGTCTACTTGACTGGTGGTGAGGAGGTAACATGCAGCCTTAATGACCCTCGTGTAGTCGAAGGTCTTCAAATTCCATTAACCAAGGGAAGTTCCACGGACTCGATACGGCGTATGCTGTCAGTGGCCCTATAAACCCCAACAACAGCAACAAGGGAAGTTCTTGTCTAATTCAATTCAATTCAAAGTTTATTCTCTATAAGGATTACAATGCTGAGTTTACAGAAATTTGGTTATTGTTTGGTTTACATGTAGTAAAATTGTGATTACAGAGTGTACCACTAGAATATGAATGAGTAACAGGTCTAGATCAGACTAACACTCGCAACCAATCAAAAAAAATAGACGAGATGGTTATAATCATTGCAATTTTTAAATAAGCCAGTAGAAGACCTCGGTCAGATGACCAAAAACTCCAGCTGTGGGTCATCATACGACTAAGACCCGCGTCAGGAAACACCTGTTTCCTGACAAATCTTACCTAACCTAACCAGTTAAATGTTAGTCCCAGGCGAGAAACAAACCTCTGGGGGGACTCTACAGTCTAGACCTGCTAACCCCTCAAGGAAGGTTCCTTGATGTTGGTGAGGGGCTCTTGATTTAGGAAATTGGATCTGTGCTCCAGTTCCCCGAATTAAGCCTGAATGCCTTCCACATCCCCCCCCCCAGGCGCTGTATAATCCTCCGGGTTTAGCGCTTCCCCTTGATTATTATATTATTATAGACCTGCTAAGTCACTGCTCTTCACATCACAGACAACCACCACTTTAAAGAGGAAACTTCAGACGACGTTTCGCTCCATCCTGGACTAATACAGAGTACACCTCTTAATTTACTTGACTCTTATCCCAAGAAAATATAGAGACAGTCACTGTAATAACCTATGTGATATGTCAAGGGTTTTCCATTGATAAAATAAAATACATTAATTTTAACCACATATTGTAAATCTGATTTTAAAACACGAAACATAAATTGTATAATATATATATATATATATATATATATATATATATATATATATATATATATATATATATATATATATAATATATATATATATATATTCCTGTTAACCCTTTTTTACACTCTGATCCTAGGCCTATTGTGTATCCGGAAGTTATCACTCTGCGGTGCACATGATGAACATAAGGGTGCACGGTAAACTAACCACTTCAATATACAACGTAACAGCAAAAGCTATATGTATATAAAAAGTTATGATAGCAGTAATAAATAATGCAGCCATGACTCCATAACTACGTCCTGGTGTGTGTAGACAGTCAGCAAGTCTGGTTAACCTCTGCTACCCACCTCACCTTGAGAGGCTGAAGAAAATCACTAACGCAGATAGGAAAAAACGCCAACGAGGCAGGTGAAGTAAGGCAGTCAGTGAACGTTAAGAGAGAGAGAGAGCAAACAATCAAACATACTTAACATTCACCCGACCTATAAAAACCGCGTTGTCCTTCACGTTAAAAAAAAAATATTGGCCAAATCATTCTCCGGGTTGCGTAAATCCTGGTAGACCGCGCCGTGGACCCCCCCCCCCCACACACACACACCGCGCCGTGGACCCCTCCCCCCCCCCCCACACACACACACACCTCGTCCGATCCAGTTATAAACACACTTTTTTTTTGCATCATAACTTAGAAAAGGTGTGTGTGTGTGTGTGTGTGTACAGAATATTGGCAAGTCATAACCTCCAGTGTGGAGAGGCAACTCTAGACGACAGTTCGACTCTTACCAGACCATCATTAACCCACAAATTATTATTCATAGTAGTGGAAAATACTAATAATAGTATTATTAGTAGTAATGGTAGTAGTTGTAGTAATATCAGTAGTAGTATATTCACAGATGGTCATACACAGTTTGCAGTATAGTACGTCATGAGGTTTGGACTATGGAGAACAGAGAATAGGAAGGATAATTCCAGTTCCTGAGATCAAGATCTCTACAAGAATCAAGGCAACCAAGTGAAGCACTGGAATAATAATAATAATAATAATAATAATAATAATAATAATAATAACTATGATAATAGTAAAAATAATAACTATAATAATAATTATAATAACAACAATGCTATGGCTTAATCATCACAATGATAATCATCACAATGATAATCAGCACAATGATAATTCAACTTACAATGCGTCAAGTTATCAGGTTGTGGTGCTTCAAGATATCAAGTTTATTGGTTCAGATATACTGGGTATGACTGCAGTCTTGGGGAGAGAGAGAGAGAGAGAGAGAGAGAGAGAGAGAGAGAGAGAGAGAGAGAGAGAGAGAGAGAGAGAGAGAGAGAGAGAGAGAGAGAGAGAGAGACAAAAATGCTTCTGAACAAACTCAAGCAATTTGTTACTGGAGATACACTTAATTCAACTCACTATGTGATGTGGGGGGAGGGGAGGGGGAAGGAGGTGGGAGGGTGAGGGAAGGAGGTGAGGGGGAAGGAGGTGAGGGGGAAGGAGGTGAGGGGGAAGGAGGTGAGGGGGAAGGAGGGGGAGGGGGGAAGGAGGTGAGGGGGAAGGAGGTGAGGGGGAAGGAGGTGAGGGGGAAGGGGTTAATGCGCACGCCCGAGTGAGTTTTATGTATGATATTCATTATATACACACACATACACACACACACATAGTTTGGGAAGCGATGTAGTGGAGGCAGGCTCCATACATAGCTTTAAGCAGAGGTATGATAAAGCTCACGGTTCAGGGAGAGTGACCTAGTAGCGATCAGTGAAGAGGCGGGGCCAGGAGCTTAGACTCGACCCCTGCAACCTCAACTAGGTGAGTACACACACACACAGAGCACCAGTTTGGAACCCACACCTGGTCAAGCACGTCATGAAATTAGAGAAAGTGCAAAGATTTGCAACAAGACTAATCCCTGAGCAGAGGAGTGTCCTACGAGGAGAGGTTAAGGGAAATCGATCTGACGACACTGGAAGACAAGAGGGACAGGGAGGACATAACATATAAAATACTGAGAGGCATTAACAAGGTGAATAGGGACAGAATGTTTCAGAGATGTGAAACAGCAACATGGGGTCACAACTGGAAGTTGAAAACTCAGATGAGTCACAGGGATGTTAGGAAGTATTTCTTCAGTCACAGAGTTGTCACGAAGTGGAACAATCTGAGTGACCTAGTAGCGACCAGTGAAGAGGCGAGGCCAGGAGCTGTGACTCGACTCCTGTAACCACAAACAGGTGAGTATACACATACACACCTCATTTAGCCTGACTTCACAACCGAAAGATTCCAGGTTCGATCACTGGACAAAAGTCGACTACCACAGTTCAGTGTCCTGTAGCTACTCACGCATCACTGTTCCGTGCACTCTAACACTTCCTACAGGAAATGACATATTATCACCTCACTGTTAATGGGGCACCACTGCAGTGAGCCTACCGGCCCATGGTAGGCTAGTCCAACTCACACCCACTCGTGTACATGTCTAACCTAGTTTTAAACCTATCTGGCAGTGTGTTCCACTCATCCGCAACTCTATAATCAAACCAATGCCTTCCTATATACTTTCTAAATCTAAATTTGTCTAACTTGAGTCCACGAGTCCTGAGACTGTACTCATTACATAAAAGTAAGCTTATTTAGGTACATGTACACATAAGTACATTACACCTAGTAACATAAGTGTAAATTATGTAAAAGGACACGTGTGCAACTAATGCGACATTGTACTGTGACAACGTTTCGCTCTACAGGAGCTGTGTCAAGCCGTTACCTGGAGCGCGAAACGTTCCAGTAAGAACGATGCCTAAGTGTTGCGTGTGTCTTATCAAAATACAACAATGCCCAGAGGGTCTGATAAAGATACATTTTGACCTCTGTGATCCTTGTGTTATGCGCAGCTGCTCACAGGAAGCAGCTACTGACGCAGCCGAGCAGAACATACAAATAGGTAAAGGGAAAATATGATTCCACGTATCCCTGTTCACCTAGCAGTAAGTAGGTACCTGGGTGTTAGTCACCTTACCCCTGCTGTCACTGTTCACCAAGCAGTAAGTAGGTACCTGGGTGTTAGTCACCTTACCCCTGCTGTCACTGTTCACCAAGCAGTAAGTAGGTACCTGGGTGTTAGTCACCTTACACCTGCTGTCACTGTTCACCAAGGACTAAGTAGGTACCTGGGCGTGAGGAGTATTGTAAGTAGATACCTGGACTTGGGGATATTTAATACAAACACAATAAGACAGTGAACAGAAGCATCGCTCTACACCACTAACTACACTACCACACCACTAATTATACCACCACTAACTACACTACCACACTAACTACACTACCACACCACTAATTACACCACACCACTAACTACACTACCACACCACTAACTACACTACCACACCACTAATTATACCACACCACTAACTACACTACCACACCACCTAACTACACCACACCACTAATTACACCACACCACTAACTTCACTACCACACCACTAACTACACTACCACACTAACTACACCACCACACCACTAATTACACCACACTAACTACACTACCACACCACTAACTACACCACACCACTAACTACACTACCACACCACTACACTCACACCCTAACTACACTACCACACCACTAATTACACCACACTAATTACACCACACCACTAACTACACTACCACACCACTAACTCACTACCACACCACTAACTACACTACCACACTAACTACACTACCACACACTAATTACACCACACCGCTAACTACACCACACTACTAACTACACTACCACACCACTAACTACACTACACACCACTAACTACACTACCACACTAACTACACTACCACACCACTAATTACACCACACCACTAACTACACCACACCACTAACTACACTACCACACACAACTACACCACATCACTAATACTACACCACACCACTAACTTACACCACCACACCACTAACTAACCCACCACACCAACTACTACAACACTATACCCACACCACTAAATAACCACATCACTAATTACACTACCACCCCACACACCACATCATAACTACACACACACTAATTACACCACCACTACGTACCACACATAACTACACCCACACACCACTAAATACACACACATTAATTACCACCACACCACTAACTACACCACTAATACACACGTACACACTAACCCCACACTACCACTAACTACACCATATTCACACCACCACTAACTACACCACCACACACTAACTACCACACAACACACACACCACCCACTAATTACACCACACAACCAACTAACACCACCACGCACTAATACCACCACACCACTAATTACACCACACCACTAACCACACACACTACTACACCACACCACTAACTACACCAACACACCACACACTTACACACCACACACACTAACTACACCACCACTCCACTAACTACACCACTAGCTACACCACACCACTAACTACACCACCACACCACTTACACCGCCACACCACTAACTACACCATCACGTCACTAACTACACCACTAACTACACCCCACACCACTAATTACACCACCAACCAGTTGCATCAGTATTAGTTTGGGTTATTATTATTAAAAAAGCTCTAAACTCGCATGGATCACCTTGGTTCTGCTTTAAAAACGTCAGAGAATAATATAAGCGGACCTGAGTAACTAGGATTATTAGGCACAGGTACACATAAATACAATTATAATACATAGTGTAAATTACACAGGAAAACCCCTAAAGAGTCAGTCAAAGTGACTTACCTGCACTGAGGTCCTCGTAATATCTTATGTAAACCTTAAATAGAGGCTATCTTTGCATTGCAACCCACTATTGTATATACACAATCTCAGTGTACTGTTTGCAAAGACATTAAATAAAAATAAATAAATAAATAAGGTAAATCACTCACACACTGAGGTCCGGGGTTCGATCCCCGGTACGGGTGATAGCATTAAGACGTGTTTCCTTAAGACGCCTACTGTCTCGGTTCACCTAGTAGTAAAATAGGTACCTGGGTGTTAGCTGAGTGGTGTGGGTCGCATCCTGGGGTCAAAACTGACCTAATTTGACCACAATGCTCAGCATAACAAGGGACTTTCTACACAGTAGTACCTCATTGGTGTCAGCTATGGTCTGTATAAATTGCATCAAGTACGTGAAGAAATAGATATTATTATTATTATTATTATTATTATTATTATTATTATTATTATTATTATTATTATTATTATTACTTGGGTAAGACTGGGTATTTATTGGTCCTATCATAATAACTCACCTGGAAAGCCGTGGATGCTGGTCTTAGTCTCAGGAGAATCACTTTGAAAAGACACACACAGCTGATCACAAATCCAAACACGTAATTTACATTCATTCGTAAACTAAGATGGAGATATAATGTACACAAACACATCTACAACATAACGTCACTGTAATAAACATAGATTTTAATTCGATTATAGGACCCAGTACACCATTAACACGTCACACAAGGCACTTTGAGCGATTTCTCGAAGTCTGTGAGTTATTTATTTCAAGGTTTTAAGCGAAGAGTGAAACTTCAGCACAGGTCTCTGAGGGAGGGAAGGAGAGCATCAGCGGCACGTCCTCTCCTCTCACTGTCTTATGAGTAACTGAGTCGCTGTCACGCTACACACTCTCGTAACGTTTTCATTTCTCCCGACCTGAGTGCATAGGTACCTTACTTAAGCAAGGGGGAGGAGTACATATGTAGCTACGGTGTACTAGCATCTCCTGGGTACATTTGTAGCTACGGTGCACTACCATCTCCTGGGTACATTTGTAGCTACGGTGTACTAGCATCTCCTGGGTATATTTGTAGCTACGGTGTACTAGCATCTCCTGGGTATATTTGTAGCTACGGTGTACTAGCATCTCCTGGGTACATTTGTAGCTACGGTGTACTACCATCTCCTGGGTACATTTGTAGCTACGGTGCACTAGCATCTCCTGGGTACATTTGTAGCTACGGTGTACTAGCATCTCCTGGGTACATTTGTAGCTACGGTGTACTAGCATCTCCTGGGTACATTTGTAGCTACGGTGTAGTAGCATCTCCTGGGTACATTTGTAGCTACGGTGTACTAGCATCTCCTGGGTACATTTGTAGCTACGGTGTAGTAGCATCTCCTGGGTACATTTGTAGCTACGGTGTACTAGCATCTTCTGGGTACATTTGTAGCTACGGTGTACTAGCATCTCCTGGGTACATTTGTAGCTACGGTGTACTAGCATCTCCTGGGTACATTTGTAGCTACGGTGTGCTACCATTTCCTGGGATGCTACCCACGGCAGTCTGATACTCGGGTACCTGTTTACAGCTGGGTCAAGATGGGCAGTAGGTGTTTCACCAAGATATGGTGCTGGTAGTAGTAGTAGTGGTAGTGGTGGTAGTAGTAGTAGTTGTGGTGGTAGTAGTAGTAGTAGTAGTGATGGTGGTAGTAGTAATAGCAGTAGTAGTAGCGGTGGTGGTGGTGGTGGTAGTAGTAATAGTAGTAGTGCTTGTAGTTGTCGTAGCAGCAGTAGTAGTAGTTAGTAGTAGTATTAGCTGTAGTAGTAATTGTAGTAGTTAGTATTAGTAGTAGGTGGAGCAGTAGTAGTTGTAGTAGCAGCAGTAGTAGTAGTAGTAGTACCAGTAGTTTTAGTAGCAGTAGTAGTTGTAGTAGTAGCAGTAGCTGCAGTGGTAGTAGTTGTAGTAGTATTCGTAGTAGTAGTAGTATATATTGTAGTATTTGTAGTAGTAGTAGTGATAGAAGTAGTAGTAGTAGTAATAGTAGTAGTACTGGGTAGTGTTGATGCTACCAACTCTCAGCCTTGTACGTCTCTCTCATACTTCTGACTGTACTGATGAAGGTCCTGGATAGCAAAACGTCTCTCAAGATACCCAGGTATTGCACAAGCTACCCACCAACCCCTCGCTATTGTTTATCTTAGATCCAGTTCAACACGTTCCTGACCACAATAGCTGAGAGACTTATCAACAAAATTATAGTATTGTCTTGTGGACTTCTCTACTCTTGTCGCCTCACCTGTGACTTGACAATGTCGAAAATAGTGCAAAATACCTACAAGGATGGGATCCATTATTTCTCCAGGCTGAGGGACTGACCACCTCATATCTCCAAGGTTGATGGACTACATATATATATATATATATATATATATATATATATATATATATATATATATATATATATATATATATATATATATATATATATATATATATATATATATATATATATATATATATATAAACACTGATGATGGTTGTTTAAGACCCGAAATTTTTCGAAAAAATTGTGGGGAAGCGCTAAACCCGTGAAGGGGAAGGGAAGGCAGCAGTTCCGTAGCCCTTGGATCAGGAGACCACCAGAATTAATTGCATGAATGTAATCTGTAGACCGTACGTACTGTTGTCTACACGTGTACGTGAAGTATTGGTGTACATACTGGTGGCTACTCGTGTACGTGAAGTACTGATGTACGTACTGGTGTCTACTCGTGTACCTAAAGTATTGATGTACGTACTGGTGTCTACACGTGTACGTGAAGTACTGATGTACGTACTAATGGCTACACGCTCTCTTGACGCAAGTATTCATGTCCGTACTAGCGACTACACGTACACATACATGTACTCAGGCAAGCAAGAGTACATGTACCCCTGCTGTCATAAGAGTGTCGCCCACCAGCACTCACCTGTGAATAAGAGGGGTAAGTAAACAAGGTATTTACCTCACAATATACAAGTTTATACACGCTGGGGCGTGACTATGAGAATACCAATTAGCCACCAGTGTATCCTGTAAACTCACTCACATTCCCAACACTAATAAGTGTGTGTTTATGTCTGAGAAGTGAACGATTCGTGGAGATTCCAGTCGGAATATTTACATATACGTGCAGCAGGAGGACTATATTTCGTGCTCTACGAACTTTAACGAATGGGCGTCTTAAAACATACTTACAACCCCTACATCCTCCCCCGATGATCTCGGAGAGTTTGTTAGTATCTTTTAAGACAGCCTCTGGAAGGATGAAACGTGTCTTGGGTGTGGTATACGTGTCTGCTTCGTGTATACTTGTCGATGTTAATCACGAACAGAAACAAAGACTACAGGTCACGTTTCAGGTTAAGTAAGACAGGTCACGTTCCTGGTTAATTAAGACAGGTCACGTTCCTGGTTAATTAAGACAGGTCACGTTCCTGGTTAATTAAGACAGGTCACGTTCCTGGTTAATTAAGACAGGTCACTTTCCACCTCCACGAACACAGGTCACCTCCCACCTCCACTAACACAGGTCACCTCCCACCTCCACTAACACAGGTCACCTCCCACCTCCACTAACACAGGTCACCTCCCACCTCCACGAACACAGGTCACCTCCCACCTCCACTAACACAGGTCACCTCCCACCTCCACGAACACAGGTCACCTCCCACCTCCACTAACACAGGTCACCTTCCACCTCCACTAACACAGGTCCCTTTCCACCTTCACTAACACAGGTCATCTCCCACCTCCACTAACACAGGTCACCTCCCACCTCCACTAACACAGGTCACCTCCCACCTCCACTAACACAGGTCACCTCCCACCTCCACTAACACAGGTCACCTCCCACCTCCACTAACACAGGTCACCCCCCCCTCCACTAACACAGGTCACCCCCCACCTCCACTAACACAGGTCACCCCCACCCCCAACTAACACAGGTCACCTCCCACCCCCACTAAGACAGAATCATCTCCCACCTCCACTAAGACAGGTCACCTCCCCCCTTTCACTAACACAGGCACCTCCCACCTCCACTAACACAAGTCACCTCCCACCCACAAACACAGGTCATCTCCCACCTCCACAAAACACAGGCACCTCCCACCTCCACTAACACAGGTCACCTCCCACCTCCACTAACACAGGTCACCTCCCACCTCCACTAACACAGGTCACCTCCCACCTCCACTAACACAGGTCACCTCCCACCTCCACAACACAGGTCACCTCCCAACTCCACAAAGACAGATCATCTCCACCTCCACTAAGACGGGTCACCTCCCACCTTCACTAACACAGGTCACTCCCACCTCCACTAAAAACAGTCACCTCCCAACCTCCACAAACACAGGTCATCTCCCACCTCCACTAACACAGGTCACCTCCCACCTTCACTAACACAGGTCACCTCCCACCTCCACTAACACAAGTCACCTCCCACCAAAATGGTAACTAACCTCCACTAACACAAGTCACCTCCCACCTCCACAAACACAGGTCACCTCCCACCTCCACTAACACAGGTCACCTCCCACTCCACTAACACAAGTCACCTTCCACCTCCACTAACACAGGTAACCTCCCACCTCCACTAACACAGGTTACCTCCCACCTCCACTAACACAGGTCACCTTCCTTGGGTCAATAAAATCGAGGAAGGACTTAAAAACACGCAGGAAACCCCCAAAAAATATTAATCCCAGCAAGACAGAGAACAATGTGACATACATATGACCTCACTCGACCCGCTGTGAACATTTAAGGACAATCTCTCACAGTAACCAATTACCATTCCCACACCTTCTGAACTCACCCCGGTGTCAAGGGTAGAGTGTTTTGACTTGTGGCCAGACGCCTGTGAAAATATTCCGTGGTATCTATATTGTGACTTTACCTTTTTTTGTAATTAAGTAAGTATATTCAGGTATATACAAATACAGTTACATAGATTATCATACATAGCAGCATATGTGTAGAGAACCTGGGATAACCCAAAAAGTCAGAGTGACTTATTTCCATTGGAGTCCTTTACAATTACGTGTATTTATTTAAGAACTGGTGAAGGGGTGACTGCGCTCTTCTTGCGTGCCGTACACATCTTTTGTATCCAGACTTTATCTAATTCAGACGCACAATGCTTGAAATATACATTTCAAAATTTCAATTTTATATATATTATAATATATTAATATATATATAATATATATATATGAGAATGGGTCATAATAAGCGTGTATGCACCTGGAAGAAGAAGGAATGCAGGGGGAGGAAGAGAGATTTTGGAGATGTTAAGTGAATGTATAGGGGCCTTTGAACCAAGTGAGAGAGTAATTGTGGTAGGGGACTGGAATGTAAAGTAGGAGAACTTTTAGAAGGGGTTGTGGTAAAGGGAAGTTTGGGGTGCCAGGTGTAAATGATAATGGGGCCCTTTGATTGAACTTTGTATAGAAGGGGTTTAGTTATAGGTAATACATATTTTAAGAAAAAGAGGATAAATAAGTATCACGATATGTGTAGGGCGAAATTTACAGTAGTTTGTTGGATTATGTATTGGTAGTAAAAGACTGTTGAGGACTTCAGGATGTACATGTTTATAGAGGGGCCACAGATATATCAGATCACTTTCTAGTTGTAGCTACACTGAGAGTAAAAGGTAGATGGGATACAAGGGGAATAGAAGCATCAGGGAAAGGAGAGGTGAAGGTTTTAAACTAAAAGAGGAGGCAGTTAGGGTAAGATTAACAGCTATTTGGGGGATAGATGGGCTAATGAGAGCATAGGGAATGGGGTCGAAGAGGTATGGGGAGGTTTAAAAATGTAGTGTTAGTGTTTTTCAGCAAAGTTTGTGGTTACAGGAAAGTGGGTGCAGGAGGGAAGAGGAGCGATTGGTGGGAAAGATGATGTAAAGAGAGTAGGGAAGGAGAAAAAGTTTTGCATATGAAAGTTTTTACAAAGTAGAAGTGATGCAAGGAGGAAGGTATATGGGGAAAAAGAGAGAAGTTAAGAGAGTGGGAAGCAATGTAAAAAAGAGAGCAAATGAGAGAGTGGGTGAATGTTATCAACAAATTTTTTTTGAAAATAAGAAAAGTTTTGGGGGTGAGATTAACAAGTTAAGAAAGCCTAGAGAACAAATGGATTTGTCAGTTAAAATAGGGGAGGAGAGTTATTAAATGGAGAGTTAGAGGTATTGGGAAGATGGAGGGAATATTTTGAGGGAAATTGTTAAATGTTGATGAAGTTTGGGAAGCGTGATTTCGTGTATAGAGCAAGGAGGAATAACATCTTGAGTGGAAGCCCTTTGTGGGGGAAGTTTTGGGGGGCAAGGGGAAAATGAAAGGGGAACCGGATGATGGGGGGAAAAAAAAAATTTAAAACAGGTGGGGGTATAGTTTTGGAGTGTTGGGGAAATTTTTAATAAAAATTTTGGAAAGGGTAAGGTACCTAGGGTTTGGCAAGAGCTCATTTCCTTTTTATAAAGGGAAAGGGACAAAAAGATGCAAAATTATGGGGAAGTTGTTGAGTGACCTTTAAAATGTATGGTAATTAAATTGAAAAAAAAGGTAAGACGGGGAAAAAGATAGCAGATAAACAAGGAGGCTTTAGGAAAGGTGGGGGGTGTTTTGACCGGGTGTTTTCAGTGAAACATATAAGTGAACAGTTTTAGATAAGGCTAAAGAGGTTTTGTGGCATTTATGGATTTGGAAAAGCGTATGACAGGGTGGATAGGGGGGCAATGTGGCAGATGTTGAAAGTGTATGTGTAGGAGGTGGTTACTGAAAGCAGTGAAGAGTTTTTACGAGGATAGTGAGGCTCAAGTTAGAGTATGTAGGAAAGAGGAAATTTTTTTCCAGAAAAAGTAGGCCTTAGACAAGGATGTGTGATGTCACCGTGGTTGTTTAATATATTTAAAGATGGGGTTTTTAAGAGAAGAAAATCGAGGTCTTGGCAAGAGGCGTGGAGTTAAAAGATAAAGAATACACCCCACAAGTGGGAGTTGTCACAGCGCTCTTTGCTGATGACACTGTGCTCTTGGGAGATTCTGAAGAGAAGTTGCAGAGATTGGTGGATGAATTTGGTAGGGTGTGCAAAAGAAGGAAAATTAAAGGTAAATACAGGAAAGAGTAAGGTTATGAGGATAACAAAAAGATTAGGTGATGAAAGTTGAATTTCAATGGGGGAGAGAGTATGGGGGAAAGGGGAACGTATTCCGATATTTTTGGGGGTGGAAAAGTGCAGCGGGTGGGTTCCCCATAAAATGAGGTGAAACCCAGAATTGTTTAGGGGAAAAAAAGGGGAGTTGGGGACTTTGGGGTCTGTGGGAAAAAGGACAAAAAACTTTGTCCTTTGGGGGCAAAGGGGGAATTATGAAGTATAAATTTTACCAACCCCCCTCTTAATGGGTGGAAGCGTGGGTGATGAATGGGGGCAGCGAGGGGAAGGCTGGAGGGTGGGGAAGTCATGTTGAGGGGAATGTTTGGTGTGAATAAATGCAGAGAAATTTGTATTTGGAAGTTAGGGGAGGTCGGGGTTTCCCCAAAAATGTTGTTTTCCCGAGGGTGAGGAAAGGTTTTTGAGGTGGGTTTGGACAAAGTTTGAGAAAATGGAGCGAAACAAAAGACTTCAAAAAGTGATCCCTCTGAGTGGAAGGGAAAGGGGGGGGTAGGGGTCGGCCCCAGGGAAGGGTTTGGGGGAGGGGGGAAAGGAGGTTTTTTTTGCGAGGGGGTTTGGGCTTTCCCGCAGGCAGCTTTAGCGTGTTTGATAGGGTGAATTTGGGAAAAATGGGTTTTTAAAACTTGACGGCTGTTGGGGGTGTAGCAAAGTAAAAATTTATGAAAGGGGTTTTAGGGAAAAAACCCGGGAGGGCCCCACTTGAGTCCGGGGGATGGGAAGTACAGTGCCTGCACTCTAAGGAAAGGGGGGTTAAGGGTTTCAGTTTAAAAATGTAGTGAAAGACCCTTTTGGCAAGAAAAGTGATGGAGTGAAAGAAAGGTGAAAGTTTTTCTTTTTGGGCCACCCTGCCTTTGGGGGGAATCGGGCCGGGTGAAAAAAAATAAAAAAAAAAATGAAAAAAAAAAATAAAATAAAATATAATATTTTTATATAAAAAATTATAAATTTTATTTAATAAAAAAACAAAAAAAAAACCCCCCGTCCTCCCCAAAAAACCAAAGGGGTTTTTTTTGGGGTTTTTGGGCCCTTTTTTTTTTTTTTTTTTTTTTTTAAAAAAAAAAGGGCCCCCCCAAATCCAAAAATTTTTTTACTCCACACTTTCCATCCAGAAGGGGCCCCTTACACTACAATTATAAAACTTCAACATTAAAATTAAGGGGGCCACGTTTAGTGCAAAAAGGGGGGTCAGGCCTCGGAAAAGTAGGGTAAAAAGACTTCGAGGAAAAATAAATTTAAAATTTTTCCTATGCCGTTTGAATATTTCACTTTCCCCACCACCCATCTTCTTTTTTCCAAAAGGATTTTTTTCCTTACGTAATATGGTTTCACAAGGCATAAAAAATAATTTATGGTACAAAAATGGGTAAAAAGGGTACAGTGAAGGGACAAATGGGGATAAAAATAATTTGGTCAAAAATGGGATAAAAGATACCCGTGATAGTACAAGATGGGGAAAAAAAGGGTACATTGAAACAAAATGGGAAAAAAGATACTTGATAAGGGACAAGATGGTAAAAAAAAAATTTCATTGGTTTGGGACAAGATGGCATAAAAGATACATTGATGTTTCAAGATGGCATTAAAAAAAAAACATTGGGTAGTACAAATTTGGGTTTTAAAAAATACATTGTGGTACAAGATGGCATAAAAAATACATGATGGGACAAGGGTTGGGATAAAAGATACATTGATTAGTAAAGTGGGATAAAAGATACATTGATGGTACAAGATGGGGAACACAATTCATGGAAAGGGTTTTAGGTTTTTTTTTAAAATACATTTAAAGCTACAGTTTTTTCCAAATTACTTTTTACAATTCTCACCCGCCTCAGAGATGGGGGGGCGTAACCCCGGGATACAATAAGGGAAATTTCCCCTCTGAAATCCCAACGAGTCTCTAAAAAAGAAAGTAGCAGCCCTGATATCCCAAATTTTCCCCAATGAGTGTTTTTTCCTGTCCTTTAAAGGGAAATTAGATGCACCCTTACTCCAGGGGAATGAACTCCCGAGTTTATAGGAAAAGGGGGGGGGGCCCTTAAAATGATGAGCAAAATTGATCATATTTTAAGGGCTTTTGGGGCTCCCGGGAAACTGGCAAGGGAAACCCCTGTCCTTCCCCCACAAATCCAAGCATTTTCTGAGGCTAATTCTCCCTTACTGGGGCCTCCTGTGACTGTAACTATGGAGGCGCAAAATCTTTGGGCAGAGCCCGCTAGATTACCCCGGCCCGGGGGCCCAAAGAACTTTTGGGTTTCTAAAACCCCCACATTGTCATTAAGGTGTTCAGTTTACTGGATCCCCAGATAAACAGGGAAAGTAGGAAGTGCAGGCGGGGAGGGCCTTTCAGACACCAATACCTCCCAGTCGGGCTGGGAAATGTACTTGGGCCCATTGTACTCTTTTAGAGTGAGGTTCGTACCTTCGTAAAAAATTTCTCAGGAGACTGTCGTATTTATGTTTAAAACAAATTTTCATTGATGGCGCAACATCTTTGGGGAAAGGGGGAACACTGGGTGAACTTCTAAAAATCCTCAACAAGTCGTGATTTAGAGCAAAAGCAAACGTGTGTTTTTTTTTTAACGGGCATAGTTATTTATGGAAAAAACCATGTAATGCCTGGGGAAACCCTCAACTAAATTGCATTTTGTTTTGTAAAAAAAAAATTTGTTTTTTTTTTAAATTTGGGTTAAAAGAAAAAGGTTTAAATAAGACCCAATAAACAAATAAGTGGGTGCACGTCCCTTTACAGGGTTAAAAGCTGAAATTTTTTTACGGATTTTTCTTTTATTTCTTATCTGTGGTGCTAAAGTTTCAGCTGAAATAAGTATTCCTTACTTGATTTTACTCGTGGATTATATAAAAGAGACTTCACGTACACCAAGAGTACAAAAAAGTCCTCAAAACTGTACCAAGTTCCCGGCCAATACTGGACAAGACGGACTTCGTTCGAATTACTAATTCCTGATGAATAATAACATCGTAATGATGATATCCGTGGAGGGATAACAACCTCACTGGGATAACGTTGGATACTGAGATGTGATAGCAGCTATTATAATCTTAATAAGATATTGTCTGACTTTTAAGTGGGTTATCCTAGATAATCTACACCACATATATGCTGCTATGTGTGATAATGTATGTAACTGTCATGTGTATCTGTACCTGAATAAACTTACTTATCTTGTATTAAAAATATATGTTTTTGGTTGGATTTTTAACCCGGGGTAGGGAGGGTTAGCCACCCAGGATAACCTGGGGTAGGGAGGGTTAGCCACCCAGCATAACCCGGGGTAGGGAGGGTTAGCCACCCAGGATAACCCGGGGTAGGGAGGGTTAGCCACCCAGGATAACCTGGGGTAGGGAGGGTTAGCCACCCAGCATAACCCGGGGTAGGGAGGGTTAGCCATCCAGGATAACCTGGGGTAGGGAGGGTGAACCACCCAGGATAACCCGGGGTAGGGAGGGTGAACCACCCAGGATAACCCGGGGTAGGGAGGGTTAGCCACCCAGGATAACCCGGGGTAGGGAGGGTTAGCCACCCAGGATAACCAGGGGTAGGGAGGGTGAACCACCCAGGATAACCTGGGGTAGGGAGGGTTAGCCACCCAGCATAACCCGGGGTAGGGAGGGTTAGCCACCCAAGATAACCCGGGGTAGGGAGGGTTAGCCACCCAGGGTAACCCGGGGCAGGGAGGGTTAGCCACCCAGGATTACCCGGGGTAGGGAGGGTTAGCCATCCAGGATAACCCGGGGTAGGGAGGGTTAGCCACCCAGGATAACCCGGGGTAGGGAGGGTTAGCCATCCAGGATAACCCGGGGTAGGGAGGGTTAGCCACCCAGGATTACCCGGGGTAGGGAGGGTTAGCCACCCAGGATAACCCGGGGTAGGGAGGGTTAGCCACCCAGCATAACCCGGGGTAGGGAGGGTTAGCCACCCAGCATAACCCGGGGTAGGGAGGGCTAGCCACCCAGCATAACCCGGGGTAGGGAGGGTTAGCCACCCAGGATAACCCGGGGTAGGGAGGGTTAGCCACCCAGGATAACCCGGGTTAGGGAGGGTTAGCCACCCAGGATAACCCGGGGTAGGGAGGGTTAGCCACCCAGCATAACCCCGGGGGAGGGAGGGTTAGCCCACCCAGGATTACCCGGGGTAGGGAGGGTTAGCCACCCAAGATAACCCGGGGTAGGGAGGGTTAGCCACCCAGGATAACTCGGGGTAGGGAGGGTTAGCCACCCAGGATAACCCGGGTAGGGAGGGGTTTGCAACCCAGCATAACCCGGGGTAGGGAGGGTTAGCCACCCAGGATAACCCGGGGTAGGGAGGGTTAACCACCCAGGATAACCCGGGGTAGGGAGGGTTAGCCACCTAGGATAACCAGGGGTAGGGAGGGTTAGCCATCCAGGATAACCCGGGGTAAGGATGGTTAGCCACCCATTATAACCCGGGGTAGGGAGGGTTAGCCACCCAGGATAACCCGGGGTAGGGAGGGTTAGCCATCCAGGATAACCCGGGGTAGGGAGGGTTAGCCATCCAGGATAACCCGGGGTAGGGAGGGTTAGCCACCCAGGATAACCCGGGGTAGGGAGGGTTAGCCATCCAGGATAACCCGGGGTAGGGAAGGTTAGCCATCCAGGATAACCCGGGGTAGGGAGGGTTAGCCACCCAGGATAACCCGGGGTAGGGAAGGTTAGCCACCCAGGATAACCCGGGGTAGGGAGGGTTAGCCACCCAGCATAACCCGGGGTAGGAAGGGTTAGCCACCCAGGATAACCAGGGGTAGGGTGGGTTAGCCACCCAGGATAACCCGGGGTAGGGAGGGTTAGCCACCCAGGACAACCCGGGGTAGGGAGGGTTAGCCACCCAGGATAACCCGGGGTAGGGAGGGTTAGCCATCCAGGATAACCCGGGGTTGGGAGGGTTAGCCATCCAGGATAACCCGGGGTAGGGAGGGTTAGCCACCCAGGATAACCCGGGGTAGGGAGGGTTAGCCACCCAGGATAACCCGGGGTAGGGAGGGTTAGCCACCCAGCATAACCCGGGGTAGGGAGGGTTAGCCACCCAGCATAACCAGGGGTAGGGAGGGTTAGCCACCCAAGATAACCCGGGGTAGGGAGGGTTAGCCACCCAGGGTAACCCGGGTCAGGGAGGGTTAGCCACCCAGGATTACCCGGGGTAGGGAGGGTTAGCCATCCAGGATAAGCCGGGGTAGGGAGGGTTAGCCACCCAGGATAACCCGGGGTAGGGAGGGTTAGCCATCCAGGATAACCAGGGGGAGGGAGGGTTAGCCACCCAGGATTACCCGGGGTAGGGAGGGTTAGCCACCCAGGATAACCCGGGGTAGGGAGGGTTAGCCACCCAGCATAACCCGGGGTAGGGAGGGTTAGCCACCCAGCATAACCCGGGGTAGGGAGGGTTAGCCACCCAGGATTACCCGGGGTAGGGAGGGTTAGCCACCCAGGATAACCCGGGGTAGGGAGGGTTAGCCACCCAGGATAACCCGGGTTAGGGAGGGTTAGCCACCCAGCATAACCCGGGGTAGGGAGGGTTAGCCACCCAGGATTACCCGGGGTAGGGAGGGTTAGCCACCCAGGATAACCCGGGGTAGGGAGGGTTAGCCACCCAGGATAACCCGGGGTAGGGAGGGTTAGCCACCCAGGATAACCCGGGGTAGGGAGGGTTAGCAACCCAGCATAACCCGGGGTAGGGAGGGTTAGCCACCCAGGATAACCCGGGGTAGGGAGGGTTAACCACCCAGGATAACCCGGGTAGGGAGGGTTAGCCACCCAGGATAACCCGGGGTAGGGAGGGTTAGCCACCCAGATAACCCGGGGTAGGGAGGGTTAGCCATCCAGGATAACCCGGGGTAAGGAGGGTTAGCCACCCAGGATAACCCGGGGTAGGGAGGGTTAGCCACCTAGGATAACCCGGGGTAGGGAGGGTTAGCCATCCAGGATAACCCGGGGTAGGGAGGGTTAGCCATCCAGGATAACCCGGGGTAGGGAGGGTTAGCCACCCAGCATAACCCGGGGTAGGGAGGGTTAGCCACCCAGGATAACCCGGGGTAGGGAGGGTTAGCCACCCAGGATAACCCGGGGTAGGGAGGGTTAGCCACCCAGGATAACCCGGGGTAGGGAGGGTTAGCAACCCAGCATAACCCGGGGTAGGGAGGGTTAGCCACCCAGGATAACCCGGGGTAGGGAGGGTTAACCACCCAGGATAACCCGGGGTAGGGAGGGTTAGCCACCCAGGATAACCCGGGGTAGGGAGGGTTAGCCACCCAGAATAACCCGGGGTAGGGAGGGTTAGCCATCCAGGATAACCCGGGGTTAAAAGGGGGGTTAGCCACCCAGGATAACCCGGGGTAGGGAGGGTTAGCCACCTAGGATAACCTGGGGTAGGGAGGGTTAGCCATCCAGGATAACCCGGGGTAGGGAGGGTTAGCCATCCAGGATAACCCGGGGTAGGGAGGGTTAGCCACCCAGGATAACCCGGGGTAGGGAGGGTTAGCCACCCAGCATAACCCGGGGTAGGGAGGGTTAGCCACCCAGGATTACCCGGGGTAGGGAGGGTTTTGCCACCAGGATAACCCGGGGTAGGGAGGGTTAGCCACCCAGGATAACCCGGGGTAGGGAGGGTTAGCCACCCAGGATAACCCGGGGTAGGGAGGGTTAGCAACCCAGCATAACCCGGGGTAGGGAGGGTTAGCCACCCAGGATAACCCGGGGTAGGGAGGGTTAACCACCCAGGATAACCCGGGGTAGGGAGGGTTAGCCACCCAGGATAACCCGGGGTAGGGAGGGTTAGCCCCCCCAGGATAACCCGGGTAGGGAGGGTTAGCCATCCAGGATAACCCGGGGTAAGGAGGGTTAGCCACCCAGGATAACCCGGGGTAGGGAGGGTTAGCCACCTAGGATAACCCGGGGTAGGGAGGGTTAGCCATCCAGGATAACCCGGGGTAGGGAGGGTTAGCCATCCAGGATAACCCGGGGTAGGGAGGGTTAGCCACCCAGGATAACCCGGGGTAGGGAGGGTTAGCCATCCAGGATAACCCGGGGTAGGGAATGTTAGCCATCCAGGATAACCCGGGGTAGGGAGGGTTAGCCACCCAGGATAACCCGGGGTAGGGAGGGTTAGCCACCCAGGATAACCCGGGGTAGGGAGGGTTAGCCACCCAGCATAACCTGGGGTAGGGTGGGTTAGCCACCCAGGATAACCCGGGGTAGGGAGGGTTAGCCACCCAGGATAACCCGGGGTAGGGAGTGTTAGCCACCCAGGATAACCCGGGGTAGGGAGGGTTAGCCACCCAGCATAACCTGGGGTAGGGTGGGTTAGCCACCCAGGATAACCCGGGGTAGGGAGGGTTAGCCACCCAGGATAACCCGGGGTAGGGAGGGTTAGCCATCCAGGATAACCCGGGGTTGGGAGGGTTAGCCATCCAGGATAACCCGGGGTAGGGAGGGTTAGCCATCCAGGATAACCCGGGGTAGGTAGGGTTAGGCACCCAGGATAACCCGGGGTAGGGAGTGTTAGCCACCCAGGATAACCCGGGGTAGGGAGTGTTAGCCACCCAGGATAACCCGGGGTAGGGAGTGTTAGCCACCCAGGATAACCCGGGGTAGGGAGTGTTAGCCACCCAGGATAACCCGGGGGAGGGAGTGTTAGCCACCCAGGATAACCCGGGGTAGGGAGTGTTAGCCACCCAGGATAACCCAGGGTAGGGATTGTTAGCCATCCAGGATAACCCGGGGTTGGGAGGGTTAGCCATCCAGGATAACCCGGGGTAGGGAGGGTTAGCCACCCAGGATAACCCGGGGTTGGGAGGGTTAGCCATCCAGGATAACCCGGGGTAGGGAGGGTTAGCCATCCAGGATAACCCGGGGTAGGGAGGGTTAGCCACCCAGGATAACCCGGGGTAGGGAGTGTTAGCCACCCAGGATAACCCGGGGTAGGGAGTGTTAGCCACCCAGGATAACCCGGGGTAGGGAGTGTTAGCCACCCAGGATAACCCGGGGTAGGGAGTGTTAGCCACCCAGGATAACCCGGGGTAGGGAGTGTTAGCCACCCAGGATAACCCGGGGTTGGGAGGGTTAGCCACCCAGGATAACCCGGGGTTGGGAGGGTTAGCCACCCAGCATAACCCGGGGTAGGGAGGGTTAGCCACCCAGGATAACCCGGGGTAGGGAGTGTTAGCCACCCAGGATAACCCGGGGTAGGGAGGGTTAGCCATCCAGGATAACCCGGGGTAGGGAGTGTTAGCCACCCAGGGTTATACACCAAGCAAAGTAGGGATACCCTCAAGGATGTCCTGTCTGATTTCCGACCCAATAACCTTGCCCCAGGATAGCCCCACCCAGTCATAACCCGGGGTTAGGTTAGCCCTCAGATAAACCCCGGGGAAGGGGAGGGTAGGAAAAGCCCAACCATAACCCGTGTTAATTAGCCACCAGGAATCCCGGGTAGGGAGTTTCGCCACACAGATGCCGGGGGGATTTAAACCACGAAACTCGGTAGGAGGGTGCCAAAACCCAAACACGTAGGGATTGACCACGTAAGGGTAGGAGGCCACCGGATAACCGGTAGGGGCTGTTTAGGCCTCCTAGAATACCCATTTATATCTTTAGCCAACCCAATAACCAACAAGTAATATAATTAATAATAAGTTTTACATGATAAACCTAATAGCACACCTGGTTGACCAGGCTAGCTCCGACCAAGCCTAGGACAAAGCCGGGTTCCGGGAGTAGCAAAAAACCCTGGGAACCATCCAGGATAATCAGAGGGAAAGAACATATACATGGAAGTGTCAGCTGACGTTTGTGATCCTTGCTAGAAAATCAAAGACATGAAGATCCAGGGTTATTATTATTATTATTATTATCTATTATTATATTGCATATACCTACTTATTTAATTATTATTGTCTATTACTCTATAGGTTATATTCTTATTATTATTAAATGTTATAATTATCCGTTATTATTATATTGTTATTAAATTTAAATGTCTATTAACAAGTCATTATATTGTATTAATATTATATATCCTAGTATTCATAGTAGTATTTATATTATTTATTATCATTGTTATTATTATTATTATTAATATATTATGTTATTATTAATATTGATTATTATTATGTACTAAGCATTATTACTTATTATTATTACTTAATATATTTTATTATTAATATAACCTGTTATTATCATCACTGTTATTAAAATATTAATATATTATTAATTTATTATGATTATTATTATTATTATTTATTATATTATTATTGTTATTATTATTATTATTGTTATTATTATTGTTATTATTATTATTATTATTATTTATATTATATTGTTATTATTATTATTGTTATTATTATTATTATTATTATTGTTATTATTATTGTTATTATTATTATTTTATTGTTTTATTATTATTATTGTTATTTTTTATTATTATTTTATTATTATTATTATTATTATTGTTATTATTATTATTATTATTATTATTGTTATTATTATTATTATTATTATTATTATTATTATTATTATTATTATTATTGTTATTATTATTATTTATTGTTATTATTATTGTTATTTATTATTATTATTATTATTTTATTATTATTGTTATTATTATTATTGTTATTATTATTATTATTATTATTGTTGTTGTTGTTGTTGTTGTTGCTGTTTTTTGTTATTGTTGTTATTATTATAAGAGTTAAACCCGTAGATTATCCTGTACAGTTCTGGTCACAGTATTACAGAATGGATATAAATGCTCTGGAAAACGTACAGATGAGGATGACAAAGTTGATCCCATGTATCAAAAATCTTCCCTATGAGGATAGACTGAGGACCCTGAATCTGCACTCTCTAGAAAGACGTAGAATTAGGGGGGATATGATTGAGGTGTATAAATGGAAGACAGGAATTAATAAAGGGGATGTAAATAGTGTGCTAAAAATATCTAAAATAGACAGGACTCGCAGCAATGGTTTTAAGTTGGAAAAATTCAGATTCAGGAAGGATATAGGAAAGCACTGGTTTGGTAATAGAGTTGTGGATGAGTGGAACAAACTCCCGAGTACCGTCATAGAAGCTAAAACGTTGTGTAGCTTTAAAAATAGGTTAGATAAATACATGAGTGGGTGTGAGTTGGACCTGACTAGCTTGTGCTACTAGGTCGGATGCCGTGCTCCTCCCTTAAGTGACGTGTATGACCTCACTAGGTCAAGGCATCGACTTAAGCCGGTGGGAGAATTGGACCTGCCTCGCATAGGCTAGTAGGCCTATTGCAGTGTTCCTTTTTTTTCTTATGTTCTTATGTTCTGTGTTCTTATATGAGGAGGAGGGGGATGGAGGGAGGAAGGGGGGAGGGGGGTCTGTACTGTAGGGTCACTGGTTCAATGGGAGACCAAAGACCGGGTCCACACGGCCGTTATTAAGCAATTATTTCCTTATAAGCGCCATCCTCCCTCTCTTATATGTAACTCCCGCATCATACACACACACACACACACACACACACACACACACACACACACACACACACACACACACACACACACACACACACACACGCACACACACACACACAGGGGATACACAGGGATATGCAGTGGGAGAATGAAAGGGTGAGGTCAGTCTTTGTGTATGGGCTCCAGGAAGTTGAAGGGGAAACATATGAAGCAAGAAAATAAGAGAAAAAAAAATTGAAAGCATCATGAAAGCAATAGGAGAAGACGACATGACCCAGCTGGAAAATTTTCGGAGAATAGGGGGGTTTGTAAAAAAAAAGAACCCGGCCAGTGAAAGTGACCTTCAAGGCAGAATCGACTCGGAACAGGATCCTGCAGGAGAAAGCACGATTAAGGGACATGCCGGCATACAGGAAGGTGTATCTCGACTGCGACAGAACACAAGCAGAAAGGTAGAAACTGAGAGAGATGGTACAAAGGCGAAAGGAGGAAAGAGAGGGGATGGAGAAGACAGACAGGAGATCACAGACACAGGAAGATCAAATACAGCCTCCCTCACAACTTCCTATAGAAGCCTCCCAACCAGGTCAACCCCAGTGCAACCAAACACTCTAAACTAAAACACCCATGCCACATCCAATGCCCCCACCCACTGCATTACAAACTCCACCCCCACAGCAACCACCCATAATTCCTTATCAGGTCTCCCACTTCCCCAACCCCAATACACCTCCCAGACCACAATCTTAGAAAAGAAGTTGAAGGTGTGGTATACAAATGCAGATGGAATAACAAATAAGTATGAGGAGTGGCACGAAAGAATCAAGGAGACATCCCCAGACATAATAGCACTCACAGAAACAAAACTCACCAGAATAATAACAGATTCAATCTTTCCATCCGGATATCAAATCCTCAGGAAAGACAGAGGGAGGAGAGGGGGAGGAAGAGTTGCACTGCTCATTAAAAACCAGTGGGGGGTTGAGAAAATGGAAGGAATGGACGGCAAGGGCGAAAGGGACTACTTAGTAGGAACACTCCAGTCAGAGGGACATAAGGTGATAATTGCAGTAATGTACAACCCACCACAGAACTGCAGGAGGCCAAGAGAAGAATACGATGAGAGCAACAGAGCAATGATCGACACACTAGCCGAGGTGGCCAGGAGAGCACACATGGGGGGAGCAAAGTTACTAGTTATGGGTGATTTCAATCACAAGGAGATTGCCTGGGAAAACCTGGAGCCCCATGGGGGTCCCGAAACATGGAGAGCCAAGATGATGGATGTGGTACTGGAAAACCTCATGCATCAACATGTTAGAGACACTACCAGAGAGAGAGGAGAGGGTGAACCAGCAAGACTGGACCTTGTATTCACCTTGAGTAGTTCTGACATCGAGGATATCATGTATGAAAGGCCCCTGGGAGCTAGTGATCATGTGGTTCTGTGCTTCGACTACATAGTTGAGCTCCAAGTGGAGAGAGCAGCAGGAATAGGGTGGGAAAAACCAAACTACAAAAGGGGAACTACTCAGGCTTGAGGAACTTCTTTCAAGACATTCAGTGGGAGAGGGAACTGACAGGAAAACCAGTACAAGAAATGATGGACTATGTGGCAACAAAATGCAAGGAGGCAGAGGAGAGGTTTGTTCCCAAGGGAAACAGAAATAATGGGAAGAACAGAACGAGTCCTTGGTTCACCCAAAGGTGTAGGGAGGCAAAAACTAGGTGTACTAGAGAATGGAAAAGGTACAGAAGACAGAGAACTCGGGAAAATAAAGAGATTAGCCGAAGAGCCAGAAACGAATATGCACAGATAAGAAGGGAGGCTCAGCGGCAATACGAAAATGACATAGCATCGAAAGTCAAGACTGACCCGAAGCTGTTGTACAGCCACATCAGGAGGAAAACAACAGTCAAGGACCAGGTAATCAGACTGAGGAAGGGTGATGGGTAATTCACAAGAAACGACCGGGAGGTATGTCAGGAGCTCAACACGAGATTTAAAGAAGTATTTACAGTGGAAACCAGTAGGACTCCAGGAAATCAGAACAGGGGGGTGTACCAGCAAGTGCTGGATGAGGTACATGTAACCAAGGAGGAGGTGAAGAAGCTGCTATGCGAACTTGACACCTCAAAGGCGGTGGGACCAGACAACATCTCTCTGTGGGTCCTTAAAGAGGGAGCAGAGATATTGTGTGTACCATTAACAAAGATCTTCAACACATCATTTGAAACTGGGCAACTCCCCGAGGTATGGAAGACGGCAAATGTAGTCCCAATTTTTAAAAAGGGAGACAGACATGAAGCACTAAACTACAGACCTGTATCACTAACGTGTATAGTATGCAAGGTCATGGAGAAGATCATCAGGAGGAGAGTGGTGGAGCACCTGGAAAGAAAGAAGTGTATAATTGACAACCAGCATGGTTTCAGGGAGGGAAAATCCTGTGTCACAAACCTACTAGAGTTTTATGACAAGGTGATAGAATTAAGACAAGAGAGAGAGGGATGGATCGACTGCATTTTTTTGGACTGCAAGAAGGCCTTCGACACAGTTCCTCACAAGAGGTTACTGCAAAAGCTAGAGGATCAGGCACACATAACAGGAAAGGCACTGCAATGGATCAGAGAATACCTGACAGGGAGGCAACAACAAGTCATGGTACGTGACGAGGTGTCAGAGTGGGCGCCTGTGACAAGCGGGGTTCCACAGGGGTCAGTCCTAGGACCTGTGCTGTTCTTGGTATATGTGAACGACATAACGGAAGGGATAGACTCAGAAGTGTCCTTGTTTGCGGATGATGTGAAGTTAATGAGAAGAATCAAATCGGATGAGGATCAGGCAGGACTACAAAGAGACCTGGACAGGCTACAAGCCTGGTCCAGCAACTGGCTCCTTGAGTTTAACCCCGCCAAATGCAAAGTCATGAAGATTGGGGAAGTGCAAAGAAGACCGCAGACACAATATAGTTTAGATGGTCAAAATCTGCAAACCTCACTCAAGGAAAAAGATCTGGGGGTGAGTATAACACCGAGCATATCTCCTGAGGCGCACATCAATCAGATAACTGCTGCAGCATACGGGCGCCTGGCAAACCTACGGATAGCATTCTGATACCTCAGTAAGGATTCATTCAAGACTCTGTATACCATTTACGTCAGGCCCATACTGGAGTATGCAGCACCAGTTTGGAATCCACACCTAGTCAAGCACGTCAAGAAATTAGAGAAAGTGTGCAAAGGTTTGCAACAAGACTAGTCCCAGAGCTACGGGGATTGTCCTACGAAGAAAGGTTGAGGGAAATCGGCCTGACGACACTGGAGGCCAGGAGGGTCAGGGGAATATAAACACAAATGCAGTATAATGTGATCCTTTATTGACTACGTTTCGCCCACACAGTGGGCTTTTTCAAGTCACAAACAGAACTACCTGGGGTGGAAGGAACGCGAGTATTTATAGTCCGGTTCAGAATGCTGAGGTCAGGTGAAGAATGCTGCATCTGATGATGTACCGAGTGGGGTTATAGAGTCTAAAAACTTGGGTAGCTTGGAAAGGAGATTGGATAAGTTTGTGAGCAGACCTTCTACAGTGTTCTTATGTGGGATAGCGATGAAGAAGTTTCTTGGCAAGTGGTTCAGCTATGTTATAGAAGCCACTATTCTGGTTGAGTTGTCGGATATAGAAATAAGTGATGATTCCAGGATTCTTCGGTATTGAGTGTTGTCTTCTGTGGCGATAAGTCTTGATTTTCTGTAGTTTATCAAGTGGTTGTGTGAATTACGGTGTTGTACGCAGGCATTCCTTGTGTCGTCAGACCTGCTTGCGTATTGGTGTTCTGAAATACGTGTTTGGAGGTCCCTTGATGTTTCGCCCACGTATAACTTGTTGCAGTCATTACAAGGGATTATGTATACCCCTGCAGAGGATGGAGGCTTGTCCTGTCTACTACTGGTGATGTCCTTGATGGTCGTGGTTTTGGAGGTAGATACTTGGAATGATGTTTTGGCAAAGATGTTGGAAACATGTTTGGCAATGGAGTTGGTGGGAAGGACTATGTATCTCTTCTCGGCAGTGTCTTCTCTGGGTGTGTTGAAGATGTTTAATGCCCGCCGTCTGCAGTCTCTGATGAAGTGACGAGGATAGCGGAGTTTAGAAAATATTTGTTCAATTATAGTGCATTCTTCCTCAAGGAACTCGTTTGCTGCAGATTCTGAGTGCACGCAGGAAGAAGCCTATAATTACACCACGTTTGGTTTTGGTGTAATTACGTGGTGTAATTATAGGCTTCTTCCTGCGTGCACTCAGAATCTGCAGCAACGAGTTCCTTGAGGAAGAATGCACTATAATTGAACAAATATTTTCTAAACTCCGCTATCCTCGTCACTTCATCAGAGACTGCAGACGGGGGGCATTAAACATCTTCAACACACCCAGAGAAGACACTGCCGAGAAGAGATACATAGTCCTTCCCACCAACTCCATTGCCAAACATGTTTCCAACATCTTTGCCAAAACATCATTCCAAGTATCTACCTCCAAAACCACGACCATCAAGGACATCACCAGTAGTAGACAGGACAAGCCTCCATCCTCTGCAGGGGTATACATAATCCCTTGTAATGACTGCAACAAGTTATACGTGGGCGAAACATCAAGGGACCTCCAAACACGTATTTCAGAACACCAATACGCAAGCAGGTCTGACGACACAAGGAATGCCTGCGTACAACACCGTAATTCACACAACCACTTGATAAACTACAGAAAATCAAGACTTATCGCCACAGAAGACAACACTCAATACCGAAGAATCCTGGAATCATCACTTATTTCTATATCCGACAACTTCAACCAGAATAGTGGCTTCTATAACATAGCTGAACCACTTGCCAAGAAACTTCTTCATCGCTATCCCACATAAGAACACTGTAGAAGGTCTGCTCACAAACTTATCCAATCTCCTTTCCAAGCTACCCAAGTTTTTAGACTCTATAACCCCACTCGGTACATCATCAGATGCAGCATTCTTCACCTGACCTCAGCATTCTGAACCGGACTATAAATACTCGCGTTCCTTCCACCCCAGGTAGTTCTGTTTGTGACTTGAAAAAGCCCACTGTGTGGGCGAAACGTAGTCAATAAAGGATCACATTATACTGCATTTGAGTTTATATTTCCATTGTGTCGGTATTTTATACCATTTATTTCCAGGGTCAGGGGAGACATGATAACGACATATAAAATACTGCGCGGAATAGACGAGGTGGACAAAGACGGGATGTTCCAGAGATGGGACACAGACACGAGAGGTCACAATTGGAAGTTGAAGACTCAGATGAATCAAAGGGATGTTAGGAAGTATTTCTTCAGTCATAGAGTAGTCAAGCCGTGGAATTGCCTAGAAAGTGAAGTAGTGGAAGCGGGAACCATACATAGTTTTAAGGCGAGGTATGATAAAGCTCATGGAGCAGGGAGAGAGAGGACCTAGTAGCAATCAGTGAAGAGGCGGGGCCAGGAGCTATGACTCGACCCCTGCAACCACAAATAGGTGAGTACAAATAGGTGAGTACACACACACAGCGAAAGAGGCAAGATCCCACATAAGCAATTCACAGCTGCTGATCATGGGAAATTTTAACCACTAGGAGAACTGGGAGTCACACGGGAGACTGGAAACATAGAGAGCTAAGAGAACAGCGATGGTGATGGAATATTTTGTGTGTCAACATGTTAGGGATACAACCAGAGAGAGAGAGAGAGAGAGAGAGAGAGAGAGAGAGAGAGAGAGAGAGAGAGAGAGGAGAGAGAGAGAGAGAGTGGAGTAAATGAACTAGCATAGTTGGTCCCAGTATTTGTGAGGATGCAGGTGACACAGTAGTCCTGAGGTTGCAGTACCTTGTGGAAGTAGGTAGAAAATTTCAAGGAGAACACTACACGGGGCAGGAGATTATTCCTGAATGCAGTACAATGAACAAGGAACTATGTAGCAGGACAGTTCCTGAAGGAAAAACAAAAATCCTTACCCAGGAGAAGATAAAATGGTAAAAATGGAGTGAGTCCGTGGTTCACTCTAAGGCGCAGAGAATCAAAAGATGAACCAAAATCGCCATACAACCACACGAGAAGGAGAATAAAAACAAGACGAGGTAATAAGACTGATGGAAGGACTGGTAACCACCAACAAGTCTGCAAGAAACCAAACTGAGGATTTAAGAAGATATTCTCGGAGGAAACGGAGACAGTGGCTGAGAATCAGAGAGAAAGAAGTCGTCAAGCATAACTGAATACAGTTCACACAACACGAGAAAAGTAAATAAACCACTGACTGAGGTAAATACCTCGAAGGTAGTGGGGTCATTTATTCCCCGTCCACGGGTTCCAAAATGGAGCAGAAACACTGCGTGAACTGCTAGTTGAAATCTTCAATAAGTCACTGTCATCCACAAGTCACTGTCATCCACATTTCTGGCTACTGTCAGAGATGTGGAAGACAGTAAACGTGGCCCCAATTTTAGGTAAAAGGGGCAGACAGGCAGCGTTAACCTAAGGCCAGTGTCGCTGACGTATATAGTATGTAAGGTTATGGAGAGAATAATCAGGAGAAGAATGGTGGAGAACCTGAAAAGGAGCGGATTCATAAATATCAACAATCATAATATGAGAAATGAAAAATCTTGTCTCACAGACCCGGCTGATGCCCCTGACAAGGTGACGGACGTGAGACAAGAGACAGAAGATGTGTGGACTGCATATTTTGGACTGTATGAAGCCTATCGACTCAGTACTGCACAAGAGACTGAAACAAAAGCTAGAGGAGCAGCAGGCAGGAATAACAGGGAAGACATATCAATGCACTAAAAACAGGAAGAAAACAAAGATACATGTACAAATCTTCATTTACAAATTACTGGACGATCATAGAATGCACAGCATCTCAGACAAGATAAGTAAGGAACCCACAACTGATCACGGATGTCAGAAAAATAAAAACATAGAGGTTTGTAACGAGGGATGAAGTTTAAACCTCACCCATTCCGTGGATTTTTTTTTTAGTTACATGGTGTAAGCTATGAGGAGAAACTATGAGAGTTACCCCTGAAGGCATTAGAGGACACAAGGGCCTATAACAATATACAAATGCTGAAATGAATTAATAGGGAAAATAAGGACAGGCTGCTCGAAAGGCTGGAAACACGTGCACAAGGGCACAATTGGAAGTAAAAAAAAGGATGAATCACAGAAATGTTAGGAAATACTTCTTCAGCCTTAGCGTAGACAAGGAGAGGAGCGAGCTGGAAAGACACAATTCCATACACAGCTTTGAGAATAGGTATGTTAGGGCTCACGATGCCAGTTTGAGAGGCAGGGCCAGGAGAATCGACCCACTGCAACCACATATAGGAGAGTACAAATACACACATAAATGCACACGCACACATAAATGTGCACACGGATAAGACACACACATGTGAACACAAACGCAGTCTTGCCGGGAGAAATAGTAGATCGACCTTCAACTTTGTGTGAGGCAGTGTCTGGTGGACAGTGTCTGGTGGACAGTGTCTGGTGCACAGTGTCTGGTGGACAGTGTCTGGTGGACAGTGTCTGGTGGACAGTGTCTGGTGGACAGTGTCTGGTGGACAGTGTCTGGTGCACAGCGTCTGGTGGACAGTGTCTTGTGGACAGTGTCTGGTGCACAGTGTCTGGTGCACAGTGTCTGGTGCACAGTGTCTGGTGGACAGTGTCTGGTGGACAGTGTCTGGTGCACAGTGTCTGGTGGACAGTGTCTGGTGGACAGTGTCTGGTGCACAGTGTCTGGTGGACAGTGTCTGGTGGACAGTGTCTGGTGCATAGTGTCTGGTGGACAGTGTCTGGTGCACAGTGTCTGGTGGACAGTGTCTGGTGGACAGTGTCTGTTGGACAGTGTCTGGTGGACAGTGTCTGGTGCACAGTGTCTGGTGGACAGTGTCTGGTGCAGTGTCTGGTGGACAGTGTCTGGTGGACAGTGTCTGGTGCACAGTGTCTGGTGGACAGTGTCTGGTGCACAGTGTCTGGTGGACAGTGTCTGGTGCACAGTGTCTGGTGGACAGTGTCTGGTGGACAGTGTCTGGTGCACAGTGTCTGGTGGACAGTGTCTGGTGCACAGTGTCTGGTGCACAGTGTCTGGTGGACAGTGTCTGGTGGACAGTGTCTGGTTCACAGTGTCTGGTGGACAGTGTCTGGTGCACAGTGTCTGGTGGACAGTGTCTGGTGCACAGTGTCTGGTGGACAGTGTCTGGTGGACAGTGTCTGGTGGACAGTGTCTGGTGCACAGTGTCTGGTGGACAGTGTCTGGTGCACAGTGTCTGGTGGACAGTGTCTGGTGGACAATGTCTGGTGAACAGTGTCTGGTGGACAGTGTCTGGTGCACAGTGTCTGGTGCACACTGTCTGGTGGACAGTGTCTGGTGGACAATGTCTGGTGGACAGTGTCTGGTGAACAGTGTCTGGTGCACAGTGTCTGGTGGACAGTGTCTGGTGGACAGTGTCTGGTGGACAATGTCTGGTGGACAGTGTCTGGTGAACAGTGTCTGGTGCACAGTGTCTGGTGGACAGTGTCTGGTGGACAGTGTCTGGTGCACAGGGGGTGTCTGGTGGACAGGGGTGGCTAGTGGACGGTCTGGTGGACTCAGTGTCTGGGGGACATGGCTGTCTAGTGGACAGTGTCTGGTGGACAGTGGTGCACAGGGATGTCTGGTGCACAGGGGTGGCTAGTGGACGGTGTCTGGTGGACAGGGGTGGCTAGTGGAAGGTGTCTGGTTCACAGGGGTGGCTAGTGGACGGTGTCTGGTGGACAGGGGTGGCTAGTGGAAGGTGTCTGGTGGACTCAGTGTCTGGGGGACAGGGCTGTCAAGTGGACAGTATCTTACGGACAGTGTCTGTTGCACAGGGATGTCTGGTGGACAGGGGTGGCTAGTGGACGGTGTCTGGTGGACTCAGTGTCTGGTGGACAGTGTCTAGTGGACAGAGGTGGGCAGGAGTTAGTCACAGAAACAGTGGGTGACTTACTGACCAACACAACAGACACAAGAGGTCACAATTGGAAGTTGAAGACTCAGATGAGTCAGAAGGATGTTAGGAAGTATTTCTTCAGCCATAGAGTTGTCAGAAAGTGGAATAGCCTAGAAAGTGGCGTAGTGGAAGCAGGAACCATACATAGTTTTAAGACGAGGTATGATAAAGCTCATGGAGCAGGGAGAGAGAGAGAGAACCTAGTAGCAACCAGTGAAGAGGCGGGGCCAGAAGATATGAATCGACCCCTGCAACCACAAATAGGTGAGTACACACACACACACACACACACACACACACACACACACACACACACACACACACACACACACACACACACACACACACACACACACACACACAATTCTAAAACAGGTATTTAACTCTCAACAAACACACAGATATACACCTATCAGTGTATTACCCTAAACTCGAGGGTAACCTATAATTTTAGTGTTCCTTCGTTACACCTCTTTATATTGTTGCCAAGTAACAGTTTAGTGGGTGGTGTTGCCAAGTAACAGTTTAGTGGGTGGTGTTGCCAAGTAACAGTTTAGTGGGTGGTGTTGCCAAGTAACAGTTTAGTGGGTGGTGTTGCCAAGTAACAGTTTAGTGGGTGGTGTTGCCAAGTAACAGTTTAGTGGGTGGTGTTGCCAAGTAACAGTTTAGTGGGTGGTGTTGCCAAGTAACAGTTTAGTGGGTGGTGTTGCCAAGTAACAGTTTAGTGGGTGATGTTGCCAAGTAACAGTTTTAGTGGGTGGTGTTGCCAGTAACAGTTTAGTGGGTGGTTGCCAAGTAACAGTTTAGTGGGTGGTGTTGCCAAGTAACAGTTTAGTGGGTGGTGTGCCAAGTAACAGTTTAGTGGGTGGTGTTGCCAAGTACAGTTTAGTGGGTGGTGTTGCCAAGTAACAGTTTAGTGGGTGATGTTGCCAAGTAACAGTTTAGTGGGTGATGTTGCCAAGTAACAGTTTAGTGGGTGGTGTTGCCAAGTAACAGTTTAGTGGGTGATGTTGCCAAGTAACAGTTTAGTGGGTGATGTTGCCAAGTAACAGTTTAGTGGGTGGTGTTGCCAAGTAACAGTTTAGTGGGTGATGTTGCCAAGTAACAGTTTAGTGGTGGTGTTGCCAAGTAACAGTTTAGTGGGTGGTGTTGCCAAGTAACAGTTTAGTGGGTGGTGTTGCCAAGTAACAGTTTAGTGGGTGATGTTGCCAAGTAACAGTTTAGGTGGTGGTGTTGCCAAGTAACAGTTTAGTGGGTGGTGTTGCCAAGTAAACAGTTTAGTGGGTGGTGTTGCCAAGTAACAGTTTAGTGGGTGATGTTGCCAAGTAACAGTTTAGTGGGTGGTGTTGCCAAGTAACAGTTTAGTGGGTGGTGTTGCCAAGTAACAGTTTAGTGGGTGGTGTTACCAAGTAACAGTTTAGTGAGTGGTGTTACCAAGTAACAGTTTAGTGGGTGTGTTACCAAGTAACAGTTTTAGTGAGTGGTGTTACCAAAGTAACAGTTTAGTGAGTGGTGTTACCAAGTAACAGTTTAGTGGGTGGTGTTACCAAGTAACAGTTTAGTGGGTGGTGTTGCCAAGTAACAGTTTAGTGAGTGGTGTTACCAAGTAACAGTTTAGTGGGTGGTGTTACCAAGTAACAGTTTAGTGAGTGGTGTTACCAAGTAACAGTTTAGTGGGTGGTGTTACCAAGTAACAGTTTAGTGGGTGGTGTTGCCAAGTAACAGTTTAGTGAGTGGTGTTACCAAGTAACAGTTTAGTGGGTGGTGTTACCAAGTAACAGTTTAGTGAGTGGTGTTACCAAGTAACAGTTTAGTGGGTGGTGTTGCCAAGTAACAGTTTAGTGGGTGGTGTTACCAAGTAACAGTTTAGTGAGTGGTGTTGCCAAGTAACCGTTTAGTGGGTGGTGTTACTGAGCAATAGTTTAGTGGGTGGTGTTACCAAGTAACAGTTTAGTGGGTGGTGTTACCAAGCAATAGTTTAGTGGGTGGTGTTGCCAAGTAACAGTTTAGTGGGTGGTGTTACCAAGTAACAGTTTAGTGGGTGGTGTTGCCAAGTAACAGTTTAGTGGGTGGTGTTACCAAGCAATAGTTTAGTGGGTGGTGTTGCCAAGTAACAGTTTAGTGGGTGGTGTTACCAAGTAACAGTTTAGTAAGTGGTGTTACCAAGTAACAGTTTAGTGAGTGGTGTTACTGAGCAATAGTTTAGTGTGTGGTGTTACTGAGCAATAGTTTAGTGGGTGGTGTTACTGAGCAATAGTTTAGTGGGTGGTGTTACTGAGCAATAGTTTAGTGGGTGGTGTTTACTGAGCAATAGTTTTAGTGGTGGTGTTACTGAGCAATAGTTTAGTGGTGGTGTTACTGAGCAATAGTTTAGTGGGTGGTGTTACTGAGCAATAGTTTAGTGGGTGGTGTTACTGAGCAATAGTTTAGTGGGTGATGTTTCCAAGTAACAGTTTAGTGGGTGGTGTTGCCAAGTAACAGTTTAGTGGGTGGTGTTGCCAAGTAACAGTTTAGTGGGTGGTGTTTCCAAGTAACAGTTTAGTGGGTGATGTTGCCAAGTAACAGTTTAGTGGGTGGTGTTGCCAAGTAACAGTTTAGTGGGTGGTATTGCCAAGTAACAGTTTAGTGGGTGGTGTTTCCAAGTATCAGTTTAGTGGGTGATGTTGCCAAGTAACAGTTTAGTGGGTGGTGTTGCCAAGTAACAGTTTAGTGGGTGGTGTTGCCAAGTAACAGTTTAGTGGGAGGTGTTACCAAGTAACAGTTTAGTGGGTTGTGTTGCCAAGTAACAGTTTAGTGGGTGGTGTTGCCAAGTAACAGTTTAGTGGGTGGTGTTGCCAAGTAACAGTTTAGTGGGTGGTGTTGCCAAGTAACAGTTTAGTGGGTGGTGGTTGCCAAGTAACAGTTTAGTGGTGGTGTTGCCAAGTAAACGTTTAGTGGGTGGTGTTGCCAAGTAACAGTTTAGTGGGTGGTGTTGCCAAGTAACAGTTTAGTGGGTGGTGTTGCCAAGTAACAGTTTAGTGGGTGATGTTGCCAAGTAACAGTTTAGGTGGTGGTGTTGCCAAGTAACAGTTTAGTGGGTTTGGGGTTGCCAAGTAACAGTTTAGTGGGTGTGTTGCCAAGTAACAGTTTAGTGGGTGGTGTTGCCAAGTAACAGTTTAGTGGGTGGTGTTGCCAAGTAACAGTTTAGTGGGTGGTGTTGCCAAGTAACAGTTTAGTGGGTGATGTTGCCAAGTAACAGTTTAGTGGGTGATGTTGCCAAGTAACAGTTTAGTGGGTGGTGTTGCCAAGTAACAGTTTAGTGGGTGATGTTGCCAAGTAACAGTTTAGTGGGTGATGTTGCCAATAACAGTTTAGTGGGTGGTGTTGCCAAGTAACAGTTTTAGTGGGTGATGTTGCCAAGTAACAGTTTAGTGGGTGGTGTTGCCAAGTAACAGTTTAGTGGGTGGTGTTGCCAAGTAACAGTTTAGTGGGTGGTGTTGCCAAGTAACAGTTTAGTGGGTGATGTTGCCAAGTAACAGTTTAGTGGGTGGTGTTGCCAAGTAACAGTTTAGTGGGTGGTGTTGCCAAGTAACAGTTTAGTGGTGGTGTTGCCAAGTAACAGTTTAGTGGTGATGTTGCCAAGTAACAGTTTAGTGGTGGTGTTGCCAAGTAACAGTTTAGTGGGTGGTGTTGCCAAGTAACAGTTTAGTGGGTGGTGTTACCAAGTAACAGTTTAGTGAGTGGTGTTACCAAGTAACAGTTTAGTGGGTGGTGTTACCAAGTAACAGTTTAGTGAGTGGTGTTACCAAGTAACAGTTTAGTGAGTGGTGTTACCAAGTAACAGTTTAGTGGGTGGTGTTACCAAGTAACAGTTTAGTGGGTGGTGTTGCCAAGTAACAGTTTAGTGAGTGGTGTTACCAAGTAACAGTTTAGTGGGTGGTGTTACCAAGTAACAGTTTAGTGAGTGTGTTGCCAAGTAACAGTTTAGTGGGTGATGTTGCCAAGTAAACAGTTTAGTGGGTGGTGTTGCCAAGTAACAGTTTAGTGGGTGGTGTTGCCAAGTAACAGTTTAGTGGGTGATGTTGCCAAGTAACAGTTTAGTGGGTGATGTTGCCAAGTAACAGTTTAGTGGGTGGTGTTGCCAAGTAACAGTTTAGTGGGTGATGTTGCCAAGTAACAGTTTAGTGGGTGATGTTGCCAAGTAACAGTTTAGTGGGTGATGTTGCCAAGTAACAGTTTAGTGGGTAGTGTTGCCAAGTAACAGTTTAGTGGGTAGTGTTGCCAAGTAACAGTGTAGGAGAGAGCATAGTACAACTTTATATTGTCAACAAGCAGTTTGAAGACTGTGAAAGCCTTCAAATTAGTTTAACTTAGGACTGCCGGAGTCTGACACCAGACTGACACCAGACTGACACCTATCATTTTGCAATCATGCAGGTAGAGCCACATGTCTATGTTGCATCCAACAACATCAGCAGACTCTTGGATGTCACTACTGCCAGGCTCCGGCTGGGTTACCAGTTCCACTGGAAGGTTGCATCACCAACTAAGGTTGACGTAACTAAGGTTACACTTGACCAGAGGAACTAGCGTCTCACCCTGCCTCATTATGTGCTGGAATGCGAGATATAATTGTGTATTCAGAGACAACTCACTCACAAGAGTTCAGTAAAGTATTTTATCCACTACCTTCTTTGTTTCTCTCTTTGTCCCGTCCCTGTTGTCCCTCGTCTATATACATCAGCCAGTATATGTAGGCTATAGGCGTTTCTGTCCAAGTCGGACCGAGAAAAACATGTACTGGCTCTGCTTGTTAAAAATAACTCATAACCACTTAAACTTGTGAAATGTAACTTATTACTGCATGTAAGATTTTATAACTGAGTTAATGTCTGCATAAGAACATAAGAACATAAGAAAGAAGGAACACTGCAACAGGCCTACAGAACCATGCGGAGCAGGTCCATGTCTTCCTCCCCCGGATTAGCCCAATGACCCACCCAGTCTGGTTACCTCCACTCAAGGAAGGAGCACGGCACCAGACCCAGCAGCACAAGCTAGTCAGGTCCAACTCACACCCACAACTTATAGCTCAATACCACTTTACCTTGACTCATTGTGTGCCTCTGTAATGTTGAGGTACAGTCCTTGGACCCATTGTGTGCCTCTGTAATGTTGAGGTACAGTCCCTGGACCCATTGTGTGCCTCTGTAATGTTGAGGTACAGTCCCTGGACCCATTGTGTTCCTCTGTAATGTTGAGGTACAGTCCCTGGACCCATTGTGTGCCTCTGTAATGTTGAGGTACAGTCCCTGGACCCATTGTGTGCCTCTGTAATGTTGAGGTACAGTCCCTGGACCCATTGTGTGCCTCTGTAATGTAGAGGTACAGTCCCTGGACCCATTGTGTGCCGCTGTAATGTTGAGGTACAGTCCCTGGACCCATTGTGTTCCTCTGTAATGTTGAGGTACAATCCCTGGACCCATTGTGTGCCTCTGTAATGTAGAGGTACAGTCCCTGGACCCATTGTGTGCCCCTGTAATGTTGGAGTACAGTCCCTGGATTCATTGTGTACCTCTATAATGTTGAGGTACAGTCCCTGGACCCATCATGTGCCTCTGCAATCTGTTGACTATCATTCACAGGATAATTATAAAATGCAGAATATTGGTTTTAAACTTAAGTTGTAATCCTCTTTTTTTGTCAGTTCTGTGTGACAGTGTTCCTGTTGTCAGTTCTGTGTGACAGTGTTCCTGTTGTCAGTTCTGTGTGACAGTGTTCCTGTTGTCAGTTCTGTGTGACAGTGTTGCTGTTGTCAGTTCTGTGTGACAGTGTTCCTGTTGTCAGTTCTGTGTGACAGTGTTGCTGTTGACAGTTCTGTGTGACGGTGTTGCTGTTGTCAGTTCTGTGTGACAGTGTTGCTGTTGTCAGTTCTGTGTGACAGTGTTGCTGTTGTCAGTTCTGTGTGACAGTGTTCCTGTTGTCAGTTCTGTGTGACAGTGTTGCTGTTGTCAGTTCTGTGTGACAGTGTTGCTGTTGTCAGTTCTGTGTAACAGTGTTCCTGTTGACAGTTCTGTGTGACAGTGTTGCTGTTGTCAGTTCTGTGTGACAGTGTTGCTGTTGACAGTTCTGTGTGACAGTGTTCCTGTTGTCAGTTCTGTGTGACAGTGTTCCTGTTGACAGTTCTGTGTGACAGTGTTGCTGTTGTCAGTTCTGTGTGACAGTGTTGCTGTTGTCAGTTCTGTGTGACAGTGTTGCTGTTGTCAGTTCTGTGTGACAGTGTTCCTGTTGACAGTTCTGTGTGACAGTGTTGATGTTGTCAGTTCTGTGTGACAGTGTTCCTGTTGTCAGTTCTGTGTGACAGTGTTGCTGTTGACAGTTCTGTGTGACAGTGTTCCTGTTGTCAGTTCTGTGTGACAGTGTTGCTGTTGACAGTTCTGTGTGACAGTGTTCCTGTTTCAGTTCTGTGTGACAGTGTTGCTGTTGACAGTTCTGTGTGACAGTGTTCCTGTTGTCAGTTCTGTGTGACAGTGTTCCTGTTGACAGTTCTGTGTGACAGTGTTCCTGTTGTCAGTTTTTGTGTGACAGTGTTTGCTGTTGTCAGTTCTGTGTGACAGTGTTCCTGTTGACAGTTCTGTGTGACAGTGTTCCTGTTGTCAGTTCTGTGTGACAGTGTTGCTGTTGTCAGTTCTGTGTGACAGTGTTCCTGTTGACAGTTCTGTGTGACAGTGTTCCTGTTGTCAGTTCTGTGTGACAGTGTTCCTGTTGTCAGTTCTGTGTGACAGTGTTGCTGTTGTCAGTTCTGTGTGACAGTGTTGCTGTTGTCAGTTCTGTGTAACAGTGTTCCTGTTGACAGTTCTGTGTGACAGTGTTGCTGTTGTCATTCTGTGTGACAGTGTTGCTGTTGACAGTTCTGTGTGACAGTGTTCCTGTTGTCAGTTCTGTGTGACAGTGTTCCTGTTGACAGTTCTGTGTGACAGTGTTGCTGTTGTCAGTTCTGTGTGACAGTGTTGCTGTTGTCAGTTCTGTGTGACAGTGTTGCTGTTGTCAGTTCTGTGTGACAGTGTTCCTGTTGACAGTTTTTGTGTGACAGTGTTGATGTTGTCAGTTCTGTGTGACAGTGTTCCTGTTGTCAGTTCTGTGTGACAGTGTTGCTGTTGACAGTTCTGTGTGACAGTGTTCCTGTTGTCAGTTCTGTGTGACAGTGTTGCTGTTGACAGTTCTGTGTGACAGTGTTCCTGTTGTCAGTTCTGTGTGACAGTGTTGCTGTTGACAGTTCTGTGTGACAGTGTTCCTGTTGTCAGTTCTGTGTGACAGTGTTCCTGTTGACAGTTCTGTGTGACAGTGTTCCTGTTGTCAGTTCTGTGTGACAGTGTTGCTGTTGTCAGTTCTGTGTGACAGTGTTCCTGTTGACAGTTCTGTGTGACAGTGTTCCTGTTGTCAGTTCTGTGTGACAGTGTTGCTGTTGTCAGTTCTGTGTGACAGTGTTCCTGTTGACAGTTCTGTGTGACAGTGTTCCTGTTGTCAGTTCTGTGTGACAGTGTTCCTGTTGACAGTTCTGTGTGACAGTGTTCCTGTTGACAGTTCTGTGTGACAGTGTTCCTGTTGTCAGTTCTGTGTGACAGTGTTCCTGTTGTTCATTCTGTGTGACAGTGTTCCTGTTGTCAGTTCTGTGTGACAGTGTTGCTGTTGACAGTTCTGTGTGACAGTGTTCCTGTTGTCAGTTCTGTGTGACAGTGTTCCTGTTGTCAGTTCTGTGTGACAGAGGGAACAAGTCGCTACCGTCAAATTACCGCCCAATAAGCCTAACCTCAATTGTAGGCAAATTACTAGAGTCAATTATAGCTGATAATATAAGAATCCATCTCGATAGGAATAATTTGGTTAATGATACTCAACATGGTTTCACCAGGGGTCGTTCCTGCCTAACTAACTTATTAACCTTCTTCAGCAAAGCTTTTTAAGGCCGTTGATCAGGATAAAGAATTCGATATTGTTTATTTAGATTTTAGTAAGGTTTTTGATAGAGTACCACATCAGAGAGTTTTGAAGAAAGTGGCTGCTCATGGCAGTGGGGGGAAAATGCTGTCATGGATCGAGTCATGGCTCACTAATAGGAAGCAGAGAGTGTGCATAAATGGGGTTAAATCTGAGTGGGGATCTGTAACAAGTGGCGTTCCGCAGGGATCAGTTTTAGGTCCATTGTTGTTTATTATATATATAAACGACCTTGACGAGGGAATTACTAGTGACATAAGCAAATATGCTGATGACAAGAAGATAGGCAGGATAATCGATTCAGACGCTGATGTCTCACAACTTCAGGAGGATTTAGAAAAACTCAATTCATGGTCAGAAAAGTGGCAGATGCAGTTCAGTGTAGATAAATGTAAAGTTTTAAAGCTCGGAAATATTCATAACCCGAGCACCTACCAGCTTAATAATGTTGAACTTTGCCGTATAGAATGCGAGAAGGATTTGGGGGTTATGGTGAGCAGCAACCTTAAACCAAGACAGCAATGCCTAAGCGTACGTAATAAGGCAAATAGATTGCTGGGATATATATCAAGAAGTGTAAGCAACAGAAGTCCAGAGGTTATATTTCAGCTTTATACATCTTTAAGGCCTCACCTAGATTATGCAGCTCAATTCTGGTCTCCGTATTACAGAATATTAAGTCTTCAATCTTTCTTCATAAGGAAGATTTCTAATGCTATGTATTAATTTAGTCATTCTACGCTGAATGTTTTCTAACGAATTTATGTCCATTCTGTAATATGGAGACCAGAACTGAGCTGCATAATCTAGGTGAGGCCTTACTAATGATGTATAAAGCTGCAGTATGACCTCTGGACTTCTGTTGCTTACACTTCTTGATATAAATCCCAATAATCTATTTGCCTTATTACGTACGCTTAGGCATTGCTGTCTTGGTTTGAGGTTGCTGCTCACCATAACCCCCAAGTCCTTTCGCAATCTGTATGGCTAAGTTCTGCATCATTTAACTTATAAGTGCTAGGGTTATGGACACTCCCAAGCTTCAGAACCTTGCATTTATCTACATTGAACTGCATCTGCCACTTTTCTGACCAAGAATAGAGTTTGTTTAAATCCTCCTGAAGTTCCATAACATCTACGTTTGAATCAATTATCCTACCTATCTTTGTGTCATCGGCGAATTTGCTCATATCACTAGTAATTCCTTCATCAAGGTCATTGATATATATTCTAAACAACAACGGGCCCAAGACTGATCCCTGTGGAACGCCACTTGTTACAGATCCCCACTCGGATTTAACCCCATTTATGGACACTCTGCTTCCTGTCTGTGAGCCATGACTCGATCCACGAGAGCACTTTTCCCCCAATGCCATGAGCTGCCACTTTCTTTAACAGTCTCTGGTGCGGTACTCTATCAAAAGCCTTACTAAAATCTAAATAAACAATATCGAATTCTTTATCATGATCAACGGCCTCAAAAGCTTTACTGAAGAAGGTTAGTAAATTAGTTAGGCAGGAACGGCCCCTCGTGAATCCATGTTGAGTATCATTAATCAAGCTATGCTTATCCAGATGGCTTCTTATATTATCAGCTATAATTGACTCTAGTAATTTGCCTACAATTGAGGTTAGGTTTATTGGGCGGTAATTTGACGGTAGCGACTTGTTCCCTGCTTTAAAAATAGGAATTACATTAGCCATCTTCCACATATCAGACACTACACCTGTTTGAAGAGAAATATTAAAAATATTAGTCAATGGTTCACAAAGCTCCATTTTACACTCATTTCTGTGTGACAGTGTTACTGTTGTCAGTTATGTGTGACAGTGTTACTGTTGTCAGTTCTGTGTGACAGAGTGTTCCTGCTGTCAGTTCTGTGTGACAGAGTGTTCCTGTTGTCATTGTCGGGTGAGGACGGATGTGTTAATGTTATGTCACAGTGGCAGGTGATGGAACATGTGACCTTGATCCCCAGATGTGTGCACAGGCAAGTGTGGCACAGCTAGCAACAAGGAGAGTAGCAAACATCTGTCTGAGTACGTTGGTACGTGTGTAGACACAGGAGGTGTACACACAGGAGGTGTGTCTGTCTGAATGACTTCAAGGCTACCATTGGTGGGACTGGACTAAGGAGGACCAATAAGGTCTCCAGGGTGCATTCTGACGACCAATCCGAGTTGAGTAAGAATTGTCAGAGGTTCATAAACACGAAGAATAGAGACGAACACTCCAGTGTGACTGCACAGTTGGTGATAGAAAGCGACAGAGATTGGACTCATTGGTGGTATGAGTGGACGTGTACTCACTTACTCACGACTTACTGGTGAGTGAAGGCTAGCACTGTGTACCTCTAGTGCTTTACTGAACGAATATAATGGGAATAAGTAATGTAAAGATGTGAGGAAACAGTGACCGTCAGTGTGTCCTGACGCAGATCTTAGTAATATGACACATGCTGTGAGTTTTTGGTCATCTGCCGAGACCACGCTGAACAAAGTAAGGAGTCTCTAATGAAAATAAGTAAGTCTTACCATTGGTTTTGGGTTGGACCTTGTAATGTTATACATATTAGTACTATGGATTCTGTGACTATCCGATTGAAAGAATTGTCAACTTACATATTACGAAGAATAAAACACTTCTCAGTGATACAAGTTGGTAAAACAAGTGTTCCAAGAGTGCTGTATACTCAGCTTTGGTGGCGGCTACAGACGCCAATGGTTTGTCATCACGACCATATAGGATTGGTAATTCAAGGTAATGTAAGATTGAGGAAACACTAGTGTTCCGACCATGTGCTGTAATACCAGAGTTTGTGGTAATGACCTGACCTTCCCCGGCTGTAGTATCCAGCTGTACATCACCAGGTGTGAGTCACTGTCCTTGTTACATTCACCAGGTTGTGTACACTAATGCCTGTCACTAAACCCCAGCTGTGTATCACACATCTGTCACTACCCCAGGCTGTGTATCACACTCGCCGAATGTCACTCCCAAGGATGTGTATCACTTTGCCTGTCCTTCACTCCAGGCTGTGTATCACCTGCCTGTCACTCCCCAGGCTGTGTATCACACTGCCTGTCACTCCCCAGGCTGTGTATCACTGCCTGTCACTCCCCAGGCTGTGTATCACACTGCCTGTCACTCCCCAGGCTGTGTATCACACTGCCTGTCACTCCCCAGGCTGTGTATCACTGCCTGTCACTCCCCAGGCTGTGTATCACTGCCTGTCACTCCCCAGGCTGTGTATCACTGCCTGTCACTCCCCAGGCTGTGTATCACACTGCCTGTCACTCCCCAGGCTGTGTATCACACTGCCTGTCACTCCCCAGGCTGTGTATCACACTGCCTGTCACTCCCCAGGCTGTGTATCACACTGCCTGTCACTCCCCAGGCTGTGTATCACACTGCCTGTCACTCCCCAGGCTGTGTATCACACTGCCTGTCACTCCCCAGGCTGTGTATCACACTGCCTGTCACTCCCCAGGCTGTGTATCACACTGCCTGTCACTCCCCAGGCTGTGTATCACACTGCCTGTCACTCCCCAGGCTGTGTATCACATGCCTGTCACTCCCCAGGCTGTGTATCACACTGCCTGTCACTCCCCAGGCTGTGTATCACACTGCCTGTCACTCCCCAGGCTGTGTATCACACTGCCTGTCACTCCCCAGGCTGTGTATCACACTGCCTGTCACTCCCCAGGCTGTGTATCACACTGCCTGTCACTCCCCAGGCTGTGTATCACACTGCCTGTCACTCCCCAGGCTGTGTATCACACTGCCTGTCACTCCCCCAGGCTGTGTATCACACTGCCTGTCACTCCCCAGGCTGTGTATCACACTGCCTGTCACTCCCCAGGCTGTGTATCACACTGCCTGTCACTCCCAGGCTGTGTATCACACTGCCTGTCACTCCCCAGGCTGTGTATCACACTGCCTGTCACTCCCCAGGCTGTGTATCACACTGCCTGTCACTCCCCAGGCTGTGTTATCACACTGCCTGTCACTCCCCAGGCTGTGTATCACACTGCCTGTCACTCCCCAGGCTGTGTATCACACTGCCTGTCACTCCCCAGGCTGTGTATCACACTGCCTGTCACTCCCCAGGCTGTGTATCACACTGCCTGTCACTCCCCAGGCTGTGTATCACACTGCCTGTCACTCCCCAGGCTGTGTATCACACTGCTGTCACTCCCCGGCTGTTATCACACTGCCTGTCACCCCAGGCTGTGTATCACACTGCCTGTCACTCCCCAGGCTGTGTATCACACTGCCTGTCACTCCCCAGGCTGTGTATCACACTGCCTGTCACTCCCCAGGCTGTGTATCACACTGCCTGTCACTCCCCAGGCTGTGTATCACACTGCCTGTCACTCCCCAGGCTGTGTATCACACTGCCTGTCACTCCCCAGGCTGTGTATCACACTGCCTGTCACTCCCCAGGCTGTGTATCACTGCCTGTCACTCCCCAGGCTGTGTATCACACTGCCTGTCACTCCCCAGGCTGTGTATCACACTGCCTGTCACTCCCCAGGCTGTGTATCACACTGCCTGTCACTCCCCAGGCTGTGTATCACACTGCCTGTCACTCCCCAGGCTGTGTATCACATGCCTGTCACTCCCCAGGCTGTGTATCACACTGCCTGTCACTCCCCAGGCTGTGTTCACACTGCCTGTCACTCCCCAGGCTGTGTATCACACTGCCTGTCACTCCCCAGGCTGTGTATCACACTGCCTGTCACTCCCCAGGCTGTGTATCACACTGCCTGTCACTCCCCAGGCTGTGTATCACACTGCCTGTCACTCCCCATCAGGCTAGTGTTATCACACTGCCTGTCACTCCCCAGGCTGTGTATCACACTGCCTGTCACTCCCCAGGCTGTGTATCACACTGCCTGTCACTCCCCAGGCTGTGTATCACACTGCCTGTCACTCCCCAGGCTGTGTATCACACTGCCTGTCACTCCCCAGGCTGTGTATCACACTGCCTGTCACTCCCCAGGCTGTGTATCACACTGCCTGTCACTCCCCAGGCTGTGTATCACAACTGCCTGTCCACTCCCCAGGCTGTGTATCACACTGCCTGTCACTCCCCAGGCTGTGTATCACACTGCCTGTCACTCCCCAGGCTGTGTATCACACTGCCTGTCACTCCCCAGGCTGTGTATCACACTGCCTGTCACTCCCCAGGCTGTGTATCACACTGCCTGTCACTCCCCAGGCTGTGTATCACACTGCCTGTCACTCCCCAGGCTGTGTATCACACTGCCTGTCACTCCCCAGGCTGTGTATCACACTGCCTGTCATCCCCAGGCTGTGTATCACACTGCCTGTCACTCCCCAGGCTGTGTATCACACTGCCTGTCACTCCCCAGGCTGTGTATCACACTGCCTGTCACTCCCCAGGCTGTGTATCACACTGCCTGTCACTCCCCAGGCTGTGTATCACACTGCCTGTCACTCCCCAGGCTGTGTATCACACTGCCTGTCACTCCCCAGGCTGTGTATCACACTGCCTGTCACTCCCCAGGCTGTGTATCACACTGCCTGTCACTCCCAGGCTGTGTATCACACTGCCTGTCACTCCCCAGGCTGTGTATCACACTGCCTGTCACTCCCCAGGCTGTGTATCACACTGCCTGTCACTCCCCAGGCTGTGTATCACACTGCCTGTCACTCCCCAGGCTGTGTATCACACTGCCTGTCACTCCCCAGGCTGTGTATCACACTGCCTGTCACTCCCCAGGCTGTGTATCACACTGCCTGTCACTCCCCAGGCTGTGTATCACACTGCCTGTCACTCCCCAGGCTGTGTATCACACTGCCTGTCACTCCCCAGGCTGTGTATCACACTGCCTGTCACTCCCCAGGCTGTGTATCACACTGCCTGTCACTCCCCAGGCTGTGTATCACACTGCCTGTCACTCCCCAGGCTGTGTATCACATGCCTGTCACTCCCAGGCTGTGTATCACACTGCCTGTCACTCCCCAGGCTGTGTATCACACTGCCTGTCACTCCCCAGGCTGTGTATCACACTGCCTGTCACTCCCCAGGCTGTGTATCACACTGCCTGTCACTCCCCAGGCTGTGTATCACACTGCCTGTCACTCCCCAGGCTGTGTATCACACTGCCTGTCACTCCCCAGGCTGTGTATCACATGCCTGTCACTCCCCAGGCTGTGTATCACACTGCCTGTCACTCCCCAGGCTGTGTATCACACTGCCTGTCACTCCTCAGGCTGTGTATCACACTGCCTGTCACTCCTCAGGCTGTGTATCACACTGCCTGTCACTCCCCAGGCTGTGTATCACACTGCCTGTCACTCCCCAGGCTGTGTATCACACTGCCTTGTCACTCCCCAGGCTGTGTATCACACTGCCTGTCACTCCCCAGGCTGTGTATCACACTGCCTGTCACTCCCCAGGCTGTGTATCACACTGCCTGTCACTCCCCAGGCTGTGTATCACACTGCTTGTCACTCCCCAGGCTGTGTATCACACTGCCTGTCACTCCCCAGGCTGTGTATCACACTGCCTGTCACTCCCCAGGCTGTGTATCACTGCCTGTCACTCCCCAGGCTGTGTATCACTGCCTGTCACTTCCCAGGCTGTGTATCACACTGCCTCAGCCTTCATTGTCGATATAATAGCGACTGACTGAATAACAGTGAATGTGATTCTTTTTCTAAGGGTCATCATCATCATTATAATAATAATAATAATAATAAATAATAATAATAATAATAATAATAATAATAAGAAGAAGAAGAAGAAGAAGAAGAAGAAGAAGAATTCTAATAATAATTAAGTATAATAAAGAAGAAAAATAAAGAAATGGAAAAGAAAGAAGAAAAAGAGGAAGAGAAAGAAGAATTGAAGAAAATAGTTGATGTGACACCATCAGCTACTGTCAGATGAACACGTTATTTCTAGCTCACTAACGAGCACAATGTATGTTCACCTTAACAGGTACTTAAACGAAATCTTAAAGCCATACAGGTACCAGTCGTGTTTCGAGGGATCCGTCGCGACCAAAACCAGTTTAATATATTTTACTGACCAGTTATGATCAAAGTATCGAGGTGGAAACTGCACAGGGATGGTATCTTGAAGCTTACAACTAAAGCTCGGCATAGTGAGTGCAACACGCAATGAACAAAAATATGTTAGAATAGAATCCGTAGGAAACAGATTGACGAAGTTATGGAAAGAATCAGAATCTCTGTTAATAACATCATGTGAAGTTCCTCAGGGAAGTGTCTTGGGGTCCCTCACTATACTCGTGAAGTTCCTCAGAGAAGTGTCTTGAGTCCCTCACTATAAATGTGAAGTTCCTCAGAGAAGTGTCTTGGGTCCCTCACTATACTTGTGAAGTTCCTCAGAGAAGTGTCTTGAGTCCCTCACTATAATTGTGAAGTTCCTCAGGGAAGTGTCTTGAGTCCCTCACTATACTTGTGAAGTTCCTCAGGGAAGTGTCTTGGGTCCCTCACTATACTTGTGAAGTTCCTTAGAGAAGTGTCTTGAGTCCCTCACTATAATTGTGAATTTCTTCAGGGAAGTGTCTTGGGTCCCTCACTATACTTATGAAGTTCCTCAGGGAAGTATCTTGGGTCCCTCACTATACTTGTGAAGTTCCTCAGAGAAGTATCTTGAGTCCCTCACTATACTTATGAAGTTCCTCAGGGAAGTATCTTGGGTCCCTCACTATACTTGTGAAGTTCCTCAGAGAAGTATCTTGAGTCCCACACTATAATTGTGAAGTTCTTCAGGGAAGTGTCTTGGATCCCTCAGTATACTTATGAAGTTCCTCAGGGAAGTATCTTGGGTCCCTCACTGTACTTGTGAAGTTCCCCAGAGAAGTATCTTGGATCCCTCAGTATACTTATGAAGTCCCACAGGGAAGTATCTTGGGTTCCTCACTATAACTGCGCTTTGTAAACGATGTATTTATAAGCATCAAATACAAACTACTGCTGTGCGCTGACTACAATATTGTTCTAGTGCAGAGTGAAGACACTGGTGATGTTGTTTAAATGTTATCTACTGAGGCAGACGTCTTACCAAAGATCTATAAAAAAACAAAGCATTTCTCATCGACTGGGAAACTTGCCTCACTGTTACTTCTCATCCACGAAGATACTTGTTTAATGTTTGTATGTATAAGAGAATAATTTAAAAAGAAAGCAATCTTAACAGTAACCTGAGTGAGATACTGAGGAATAAAGTTTGATTCTTGATTATCAGAAGTAGTGGTCGAGGACACTAAAAAAGATAACGAATGCCAGGATAAAGCCACTCTATAGACAGGCACAATGTGGCCCACTAATGCAGACAAGACTGCATGTCAGGTCTGATACAGTGCCATGTAAACAACTACTTCTCAGGGCACTGCAGGTTTAAGTGCTCTGTGAGACGTGTATCTCAGTGTAGGTTTACTTTCACTTCAAATTTACATATTATAATTATCCTTGAATAATGGTTCGCAGGTGACATACGACCTTAATGAACCTCGTGTAGCTGAGAGGTTGGAAGTTCAATAATGAACCTCGTGTAGCTGAGAGGTTGGAAGTTCAATAATGACCCTCGTGTAGCTGAGAGGTTGCAAGTCCAATAATGAACCTCGTGTAGCTGAGAGGTTGGAAGTTCAATAATGACCCTCGTGTAGCTGAGAGGTTGGAAGTCCAATAATGAACCTCGTGTAGCTGAGAGGTTGCAAGTTCAATAATGACCCTCGTGTAGCTGAGAGGTTGGAAGTTCAATAATGACCCTCGTGTAGCTGAGAGGTTGGAAGTTCAATAATGACCCTCGTGTAGCTGAGAGGTTGGAAGTCCAATAATGACCCTCGTGTAGCTGAGAGGTTGGAAGTCCAATAATGACCCTCGTGTAGCTGAGAGGTTGGAAGTTCAATAATGAACCTCGTGTAGCTGAGAGGTTGGAAGTTCAATAATGACCCTCGTGTAGCTGAGAGGTTGCAAGTCCAATAATGAACCTCGTGTAGCTGAGAGGTTGGAAGTTCAATAATGACCCTCGTGTAGCTGAGAGGTTGGAAGTCCAATAATGACCCTCGTGTAGCTGAGAGGTTGGAAGTCCAATAATGAACCTCGTGTAGCTCAGAGGTTGGAAGTTCAATAATGAACCTCGTGTAGCTGAGAGGTTGGAAGTTCAATAATGAACCTCGTGTAGCTCAGAGGTTGGAAGTTCAATAATGACCCTCGTGTAGCTGAGAGGTTGGAAGTTCAATAATGACCCTCGTGTAGCTGAGAGGTTGGAAGTCCAATAATGACCCTCGTGTAGCTGAGAGGTTGGAAGTCCAATAATGACCTTCGTGTAGCTGAGAGGTTGGAAGTCCAATAATGACCCTCGTGTAGCTGAGAGGTTGGAAGTTCAATAATGAACCTCGTGTAGCTGAGAGGTTGGAAGTCCAATAATGATCTTCGTGTAGCTGAGAGGTTGGAAGTCCAATAATGACCCTCGTGTAGCTGAGAGGTTGGAAGTTCAATAATGAACCTCGTGTAGCTGAGAGGTTGGAAGTCCAATAATGACCCTCGTGTAGCTGAGGGGTTGGAAGTCCAATAATGACCCTCGTGTAGCTGAGAGGTTGAAAGTTCAATAATGAACCTCGTGTAGCTGAGAGGTTGGAAGTCCAATAATGAACCTCGTGTAGCTGAGAGGTTGGAAGTCCAATAATGAACCTCGTGTAGCTGAGAGGTTGGAAGTCCAATAATGACCCTCGTGTAGTTGAGAGGTTGGTAGTCCAATAATGAACCTCGTGTAGCTGAGAGGTTGGAAGTCCAATAATGAACCTCGTGTAGCTGAGAGGTTGGAAGTCCAATAATGACCCTCGTGTAGCTGAGAGGTTGGAAGTCCAATAATGACCCTCGTGTAGCTGAGAGGTTGGAAGTCCAATAATGACCCTCGTGTAGCTGAGACGTTGGAAGTCCAATAATGACCCTCGTGTAGCTGAGAGGTTGGAAGTCCAATAATGACCCTCGTGTAGCTGAGAGGTTGGAAGTCCAATAATGACCCTCGTGTAGCTGAGACGTTGGAAGTCCAATAATGAACCTCGTGTAGCTGAGAGGTTGGAAGTCCAATAATGACCCTCGTGTAGCTGAGAGGTTGGAAGTCCAATAATGACCCCTCGTGTAGCTGAGAGGTTGGATGTCCAATAATGACCCTCGTGTAGCTGAGAGGCTGGAAGTCCAATAATGACCCTCGTGTAGCTGAGAGGTTGGAAGTCCAATAATGACCCTCGTGTAACTGAGAGGCTGGAAGTCCAATAATGACCCTCGTGTAGCTGAGAGATTGGAAGTCCAATAATGACACTCGTGTAGCTGAGAGGCTGGAAGTCCAATAATGACCCTCGTGTAGCTGAGAGGTTGGAAGTCCAATAATGACCTTCGTGTAGCTGAGAGGCTGGAAGTCCAATAATGACCCTCGTGTAGCTGAGAGGTTGGAAGTCCAATAATGACCCTCGTGTAACGGAGAGGCTGGAAGTCCAATAATGACCCTCGTGTAGCTGAGAGGTTGGAAGTCCAATAATGACACTCGTGTAGCTGAGAGGTTGGAAGTCCAATAATGACCCTCGTGTAGCTGAGAGGTTGGAAGTCCAATAATGAACCTCGTGTAGCAGAGGGGTTGGAAGTCTAATAATGACCCTCGTGTAGCTAAGAGGTTGGAAGTCCAATAATGACCCTCGTGTAGCTGAGAGGTTGGAAGTCCAATAATGACCCTCGTGTAGCTGAGAGGTTGGAAGTCCAATAATGAACCTCGTGTAGCTGAGACGTTGGAAGTTCAATAATGAACTTCGTGTAGCTGAGAGGTTGGAAGTCCAATAATGAAACTCGTGTAGCTGAGAAGTTGGAAGTCCAATAATGACCCTCGTGTAGCTGAGAGGTTGGAAGTCCAATAATGACCCTCGTGTAGCTGAGAGGTTGGAAGTCCAATAATGACCCTCGTGCAGCTGAGAGGTTGGAAGTCCAATAATGACCCTCGTGTAGCTGAGAGGTTGGAAGTCCAATAATGACCTTCGTGTAGCTGAGAGGTTGGAAGTCCAATAATGACCCTCGTGTAGCTGAGAGGTTGGAAGTTCAATAATGACCCTCGTGTAGCTGAGAGGTTGGAAGTCCAATAATGACCCTCGTGTAGCTGAGAGGTTGGAAGTCCAATAATGACCCTTGTGTAGCTGAGAGGTTGGAAGTCCAATAATGAACTTCGTGTAGCTGAGAGGTTGGAAGTCCAATAATGACCCTCGTGTAGCTGAGAGGTTGGAAGTCCAATAATGACCCTCGTGTAGCTGAGAGGTTTGAAGTCCAATAATGACCCTCGTGTAGCTGAGAGGTTGGAAGTCCAATAATGACCCTCGTGTAGCTGAGAGGTGGGAAGTCCAATAATGACCCTCGTGTAGCTCAGAGGTTGGAAGTCCAATAATGACCCTCGTGTAGCTCAGAGGTTGGAAGTCCAATAATGACCCTCGTGTAGCTGAGAGGTTGGAAGTCCAATAATGACCCTCGTGTAGCTGAGAGGTTGGAAGTCCAATAATGACCCTCGTGTAGCTGAGAGGTTGGAAGTCCAATAATGACCCTCGTGTAGCTGAGAGGTTGGAAGTCCAATAATGACCCTCGTGTAGCTGAGAGGTTGGAAGTCCAATAATGACCCTCGTGTAGCTAAGAGGTTGGAAGTCCAATAATGACCCTCGTGTAGCTGAGAGGTTGGAAGTTCAGTAATGACCCTCGTGTAGCCGAGAGGTTGGAAGTCCAATAATGACCCTCGTGTAGCTGAGAGGTTGGAAGTCCAATAATGACCCTCGTGTAGCTGAGAGGTTGGAAGTCCAATAATGACCCTCGTGTAGCTGAGAGGTTGGAAGTCCAATAATGACCCTCGTGCAGCTGAGAGGTTGGAAGTCCAATAATGACCCTCGTGTAGCTGAGAGGTTGGAAGTCCAATAATGACCCTCGTGTAGCTGAGAGGTTGGAAGTCCAATAATGACCCTCGTGTAGCTGAGAGGTTGGAAGTCCAATAATGACCCTCGTGTAGCTGAGAGGTTGGAAGTTCAGTAATGACCCTCGTGTACCCGAGAGGTTGGAAGTCCAATAATGACCCTCGTGTCGCTGAGAGGTTGGAAGTCCAACAATGACCCTCGTGTAGCTGAGAGGTTGGAAGTCCAATAATGACCCTCGTGTAGCTGAGAGGTTGGAAGTCCAATAATGACCCACGTGTAGCTGAGAGGTTGGAAGTCCAATAATGACCCTCGTGTAGCTGAGAGGTTGGAAGTCCAATAATGACCCTCGTGTAGCTGAGAGGTTGGAAGTCCAATAATGACCCTCGTGTAGCTGAGAGGTTGGAAGTCCAATAATGACCCTCGTGTAGCTGAGAGGTTGGAAGTCCAATAATGACCCTCGTGTAGCCGAGAGGTTGGAAGTCCAATAATCATTAGTCTCACGGTGTAAATACTTGTTTAGCGTACCAGTCCCTGAACCCATTATGTACCTCTGTAGTGTTGAGGTACAGTCCCTGAACCCATTATGTACCTCTGTAGTGTTGAGGTACAGTCCCTGAACCCATTATGTACCTCTGTAGTGTTGAGGTACAGTCCCTGAACCCATTATGTACCTCTGTAGTGTTGAGGTACAGTCCCTGAACCCATTATGTACCTCTGTAGTGTTGAGGTACAGTCCCTGAACCCATTATGTACCTCTGTAGTGTTGAGGTACAGTCCCTGAACCCATTATGTACCTCTGTAGTGTTGAGGTACAATCCCTGAACCCATTATGTACCTCTGTAGTGTTGAGGTACAGTCCCTGAACCCATTATGTACCTCTGTAGTGTTGAGGTACAGTCCCTGAACCCATTATGTACCTCTGTAGTGTTGATGTACAGTCCCTGAACCCATTATGTACCTCTGTAGTGTTGAGGTACAGTCCCTGAACCCATTATGTACCTCTGTAGTGTTGAGGTACAGTCCCTGAACCCATTATGTACCTCTGTAGTGTTGAGGTACAGTCCCTGAACCCATTATGTACCTCTGTAGTGTTGAGGTACAGTCCCTGAACCCATTATGTACCTCTGTAGTGTTGAGGTACAGTCCCTGAACTCATTATGTACCTCTGTAGTGTTGAGGTACAGTCCCTGGACCCATTATGTACCTCTGTATTGTTGAGGTACAGTCCCTGGACCCATTACGTACCTCTGTAGTGTTGAGGTACAGTCCCTGGACCCATTATATACTTCTGTAGTGTTGAGGTACAGTCCCTGGACCCATTATGTACCTCTGTAGCGTTGAGGTACAGTCCCTGGACCCATTATGTACCTCTGTAGTGTTGAGGTACAGTCCTGGACCCATTATGTACCTCTGTAGTGTTGAGGTACAGTCCCTGGACCCATTATGTACCTCTGTAGTGTTGAGGTACAGTCCTGGACCCATTATGTACCTCTGTAGTGTTGAGGTACAGTCCCTGGACCCATTATCTACCTCTGTAGTGTTGAAGTACATTCCCTGGACCCATTACGTACCTCTGTAGTGTTGAGGTACAGTTCTGGACCCATTATGTACCTCTGTAGTGTTGAGGTACAGTCCCTGGACCCATTATACACCTCTGTAGTGTTGAGGTACAGTCCCTGGACCCATTATACACCTCTGTAGTGTTGAGGTACAGTCCCTGGACCCATTATGTACCTCTGTAGTGTTGAGGAACAGTCCATGGACCCATTATGTACCTCTGTAGTGTTGAGGTACAGTCCCTGGACCCATTATGTACCTCTGTAGTGTTGAGGTACAGTCCCTGGACCCATTATACACCTCTGTAGTGTTGAGGTACAGTCCCTGGACCCATTATGTACCTCTGTAGTGTTGAGGAACAGTCCATGGACCCATTATGTACCTCTGTAGTGTTGAGGTACAGTCCCTGGACCCATTATGTACCTCTGTAGTGTTGAGGTACAGTCCTGGACCCATTATGTACCTCTGTAGTGTTGAGGTACAGTCCCTGGACCCATTATACACCTCTGTAGTGTTGAGGTACAGTCCCTGGACCCATTATGTACCTCTGTAGTGTTGAGGAACAGTCCATGGACCCATTATGTACCTCTGTAGTGTTGAGGTACAGTCCCTGGACCCATTATGTACCTCTGTAGTGTTGAGGTACAGTCCTGGACCCATTATGTACCTCTGTAGTGTTGAGGTACAGTCCCTGGACCCATTATGTACCACTGTAGTGTTGAGGTACAGTACCTGAACCCATTATGTACCTCTGTAGTGTTGAGGTACAGTCCCTGGACCCATTATGTACCTCTGTAGTGTTGAGGTACAGTCTCTGGACCCATTATGTACCTCTGTAGTGTTGAGGTACAGTCCCTGAACCCATTATGTACCTCTGTAGTGTTGAGGTACAGTCCCTGGACCCATTATGTACCTCTGTAGTGTTGAGGTACAGTCACTGAACCCATTATATACCTCTGTAGTGTTGAGGTACAGTCCCTGAACCCATTATGTACCTCTGTAGTGTTTAGGTACAGTCCCTGAACCCATTATGTACCTCTGTAGTGTTGAGGTACAGTCCCTGAACCCATTATGTACCTCTGTAGTGTTGAGGTACAGTCCCTGAACCCATTATGTACCTCTGTAGTGTTGAGGTACAGTCCCTGAACCCATTATGTACCTCTGTAGTGTTGAGGTACAGTCCCTGAAACCATTATGTACCTCTGTAGTGTTGAGGTACAGTCCTGAACCCATTATGTACTTCTGTAGTGTTGAGGTACAGTCCCTGGACCCATTATGTACCTCTGTAGTGTTGAGGTACAGTCCTGGACCCATTATGTACCTCTGTAGTGTTGAGGTACAGTCCCTGAACCCATTGTGTACCTCTGTTTGTGTTGAGGTACAGTCCCTGGACCCATTATGTACCTCTGTAGTGTTGAGGTACAGTCCCTGGACCCATTATGTACCTCTGTAGTGTTGAGGTACAGTCCCTGGACCCATTATGTACCTCTGTAGTGTTGAGGTACAGTCCTGGACCCATTATGTACCTCTGTAGTGTTGAGGTACAGTCCCTGAACCCATTATGTACCTCTGTAGTGTTGAGGTACAGTCCCTGAACCCATTATGTACCTCTGTATTGTTGAGGTACAGTCCTGAACCCATTATGTACCTCTGTAGTGTTGAGGTACAGTCCCTGAACCCATTATGTACCTCTGTAGTGTTGAGGTACAGTCCTGAACCCATTATGTACCTCTGTAGTGTTGAGGTACAGTCCCTGAACCCATTATGTACCTCTGTAGTGTTGAGGTACAGTCCTGGACCCATTATGTACCTCTGTAGTGTTGAGGTACAGTCCTGAACCCATTATGTACCTCTGTAGTGTTGAGGTACAGTCCTGAACCCATTATGTACCTCTGTAGTGTTGAGGTACAGTCCCTGGACCCATTATGTACCTCTGTAGTGTTGAAGTACAGTCCCTGGACCCATTATGTGCCTCTGTAGTGTTGAGGTACAGTCCCTGAACCCATTATGCACCTCTGTAGTGTTGAGGTACAGTCCCTGAACCCATTATGTACCTCTGTAGTGTTGAGGTACAGTCCCTGAACCCATTATGTACCTCTGTAGTGTTGAGGTACAGTCCCTGGACCTATTATGTACCTCTGTAGTGTTGAGGTACAGTCCCTGAACCCGTTATGTACCTCCGTAGTGTTGAGGTACAGTCCCTGAACCCATTATGTATCTTTGTAATGTTGAGGTACGTTCCCTGGACCCATTATGTACCTCTGTAATGTTGAGGTACAATCCCTGGACCCATTATGTACCTCTGTAGTGTTGAGGTACAGTCCTTGGACCCATTATGTACCTCTGTAGCGTTGAGGTACAGTCCCTGGACCCATTATGTACCTCTGTAGTGCTGAGGTACAGTCCCTGGACCCATTAAGTATCTTCATAATGTTGAGATACAGTCCCTGGACCCATCAAGTACCTCTAATGATGAGGTTCAATCTCTGGACCCATTATGTGCATCTGTAATGTTAAGGTACCGTCCCTGGACCCATTATGTACCTGTGTAATGTTGAGGTACAGTCCCTGGACCCATTATTTACCTCTGTAATGTTCAGGTACAGTCTCTAGACCCATTAAGTACCTCTAAATGTTGAGGTACAGTTCCTGGACCCATTATGTATCTGTAATGTTGAGGTACAGTCCCTGGATCCATTATGTACCTCTGTAATGTTGAGGTACAATCCCTGGACCCATTATGTACCTCTGTAATGTTGAGGTACAGTCCCTGGACGCATTATGTACCTCTGTAATCCTTTAACTACCTCCCACAGGATGGGTATGACGTGCATAACCTCCCACAGGATGGGTATGAGGTGCATAACCTCACACAGGATGGGTATGAGGTGCATAACCTCACACAGGATGGGTATGAGGTGCATAACCTCACACAGGATGGGTATGAGGTGCATAACCTCACACAGGATGGGTATGAGGTGCATAACCTCACACAGGATGGGTATGAGGTGCATAACCTCACACAGGATGGGTATGAGGTGCATAACCTCACACAGGATGGGTATGAGGTGCATAACCTCCCACAGGATGGGTATGAGGTACATAACCTCACACAGGATGGGTATGAGGTACATAACGTCACACAGGATGGGTATGAGGTACATAACCTCACACAGGATGGGTATGAGGTGCATAACCTCACACAGGATGGGTATGAGGTGCATAACCTCACACAGGATGGGTATGAGGTACATAACCTCACACAGGATGGGTATGAGGTACATAACCTCACACAGGATGGGTATGAGGTACATAACCTCACACAGGATGGGTATGAGGTACATAACGTCACACAGGATGGGTATGAGGTACATAACCTCACACAGTATGGGTATGAGGTACATAACCTCACACAGGATGGGTATGAGGTACATAACCTCACACTGGATGGGTATGAGGTACATAACCTCACACAGGATGGGTATGAGGTACATAACCTCACACTGGATGGGTATGAGGTACATAACCTCACACTGGATGGGTATGAGGTACATAACCTCACACTGGATGGGTATGAGGCACATAACCTCACACAGGATGGGTATGAGGTACATAACCTCACACTGGATGGGTATGAGGTACATAACCTCACACAGGATGGGTATGAGGTACATAACCTCACACAGGATGGGTATGAGGTACATAACCTCACACAGGATGGGTATGAGGTACATAACCTCACACAGGATGGGTATGAGGTACATAACCTCACACAGGATGGGTATGAGGTGCATAACCTCACACAGGATGGGTATGAGGTACATAACCTCACACAGGATGGGTATGAGGTACATAACCTCACACAGGATGGGTATGAGGTACATACCTCACACAGGATGGGTATGAGGTACATAACCTCACACAGGATGGGTATGAGGTACATAACCTCACACAGGATGGGTATGAGGTACATAACCTCACACAGGATGGGTATGAGGTACATAACCTCACACAGGATGGGTATGAGGTACATAACCTCACACAGGATGGGTATGAGGTACATAACCTCACACAGGATGGGTATGAGGTACATAACCCACACAGGATGGGTATGAGGTACATAACCTCACACAGGATGGGTATGAGGTACATAACCTCACACAGGATGGGTATGAGGTACATAACCTCACACAGGATGGGTATGAGGTGCATAACCTCACACAGGATGGGTATGAGGTACATAACCTCACACAGGATGGGTATGAGGTACATAACTTCCCACAGGATGGGTATGAGGTACATAACCTCACACAGGATGGGTATGAGGTACATAACCTCACACAGGATGGGTATGAGGTACATAACTTCACACAGGATGGGTATGAGGTACATAACCTCACACAGGATGGGTATGAGGTACATAACCTCACACAGGATGGGTATGAGGTACATAACCTCACACAGGATGGGTATGAGGTACATAACCTCACACAGGATGGGTTATGAGGTACATACCTCACACAGGATGGGTATGAGGTACATAACCTCACACAGGATGGGTATGAGGTACATAACCTCACACAGGATGGGTAGAGGTACATAACCTCAACAGGATGGGTATGAGGTACATAACCTCACACAGGATGGGTATGAGGTACATAACCTCACACAGGATGGGTATGAGGTACATAACCTCACACAGGATGGGTATGAGGTACATAACCTACACAGGATGGGTATGAGGTACATAACCTCACACAGGATGGGTATGAGGTACATAACCTCACACAGGATGGGTATGAGGTACATAACCTCACACAGGATGGGTATGAGGTACATAACCTCACACAGGATGGGTATGAGGTGCATAACCCTCACACAGGATGGGTATGAGGTACATAACCTCACACAGGATGGGTATGAGGTACATAACTTCCCACAGGATGGGTATGAGGTACATAACCTCACACAGGATGGGTATGAGGTACATAACCTCACACAGGATGGGTATGAGAGTACATAACTTCACACAGGATGGGATGAGGTACATAACCTCACACAGGATGGGTATGAGGTACATACCTCACACAGGATGGGTATGAGGTACATAACCTCACACAGGATGGGTAATGAGGTACAATACCTCACACAGGATGGGTATGAGGTACATAACCATCACACAGATGGGTATATGAGGTACATAACCTCACACAGGATGGGTATGAGGTACATAACCTCACACAGGATGGGTATGAGGTACATAACCTCAAACAGGATGGGTATGAGGTACATAACCTCACACAGGATGGGTATGAGGTACATAACCTCACACAGGATGGGTATGAGGTACATAACCTCACACAGGATGGAGATTAACGCAAGAAATAGACAATAACAAAGTAATTAAAGTTGCTTACATACACGCCAAGTACGCCAGTGAGGTCACAGACGCCAAGTACGCCAGTGAGGTCACAGACGCCAACTACGCCAGTGAGGTCACAGACGCCAAGTACGCCAGTGAGGTCACAGACGCCAAGTACGCAGTGAGGTCACAGGACGCCAAGTACCAGTGAGGTCACAGACGCCAAGTACGCCAGTGAGGTCACAGACGCCAAGTACGCCAGTGAGGTCACAGACGCCAAGTACGCCAGTGAGGTCACACACGCCAAGTACGCCAGTGAGGTCACAGACGCCAAGTACGCCAGTGAGGTCGCAGACGCCAAGTACGCCAGTGAGGTCACAGACGCCAAGTACGCCAGTGAGGTCACAGACTCCAAGTACGCCAGTGAGGTCACAGACGCCAAGTACGCCAGTGAGGTCACACACGCCAAGTACGCCAGTGAGGTCACAGACGCCAAGTACGCCAGTGAGGTCACACACGCCAAGTACGCCAGTGAGGTCACACACGCCAAGTACGCCAGTGAGGTCACACACGCCAAGTACGCCAGTGAGGTCACACACGCCAAGTGCGCCAGTGAGGTCACACACTCCATTTACGCCAGTGAGGTCACACACGCCATTTACGCCAGTGAGGTCACACACGCCAAGTACGCCAGTGAGGTCACACACGCCAAGTACGCCAGTGAGGTCACACACGCCAAATACGCCAGTGAGGTCACACACGCCAAGTACGCCAGTGAGGTCACACACTCCATTTACGCCAGTGAGGTCACTCACGCCATTTACGCCAGTGAGTCACACACGCCAATCGCGTGAGGTCACACACGCCATTTACGCCAGTGAGGTACCACGCAATACGCAGTGAGTCACACGCCATTACGCCAGTGAGGTCACACACGCCAAGTTACGCAGTGAGGTCACACACGCCAAGTACGCCAGTGAGGTCACAGACGCCAAGTACGCAGTGAGGTCGACAGACGCCAAGTACGCCAGTGAGGTCACAGACGCCAAGTACGCCAGTGAGGTCACAGACGCCAAGTACGCCAGTGAGGTCACAGACGCCAAGTACGCCAGTGAGGTCACAGACGCCAAGTACGCCAGTGAGGTCACAGACGCCAAGTACGCCAGTGAGGTCACAGACGCCAAGTACGCCAGTGAGGTCACAGACGCCAAGTACGCCAGTGAGGTCACAGACGCCAAGTACGCCAGTGAGGTCACAGACGCCAAGTACGCCAGTGAGGTCACAGACGCCAAGTACGCCAGTGAGGTCACAGACGCCAAGTACGCCAGTGAGGTCACAGACGCCAAGTACGCCAGTGAGGTCACAGACGCCAAGTACGCCAGTGAGGTCACAGACGCCAAGTACGCCAGTGAGGTCACAGACGCCAAGTACGCCAGTGAGGTCACAGACGCCAAGTACGCCAGTGAGGTCACAGACGCCAAGTACGCCAGTGAGGTCACAGACGCCAAGTACGCCAGTGAGGTCACAGACGCCAAGTACGCCAGTGAGGTCACAGACGCCAAGTACGCCAGTGAGGTCACAGACGCCAAGTACGCCAGTGAGGTCACAGACGCCAAGTACGCCAGTGAGGTCACGACGCCAAGTACGCCAGTGAGGTCACAGACGCCAAGTACGCCAGTGAGGTCACAGACGCCAAGTACGCCAGTGAGGTCACGACGCCAAGTACGCCAGTGAGGTCACAACGCCAATACGCCAGTGAGGTCACAGACGCCAAGTACGCCAGTGAGGTCACACACGCCAAGTACGCCAGTGAGGTCACACACGCCAAGTACGCCAGTGAGGTCACAACACGCCAAGTACGCTACGCAGTGAGGTCACACACGCCAAGTACGCCAGTGAGGTCACACACGCCAAGTACGCCAGTGAGGTACACACGCCAAGTCGCAGTGAGGTCACACACGCCAAATTACGCCAGTGAGGTCACACACGCCATTACGCCAGTGAGGTCACACACCCATGTACGCCAGTGAGGTCACACACGCCAATTTACGCCAGTGAGGTCACACACGCCATTACGCCAGTGAGGTCACACACGCCATTACGCCAGTGAGTCACACACGCCAATGTACGCCAGTGAGGTCACCACGCCATTTAGCGCCAGTGAGTCACACACGCCAATACGCCAGTGAGGTCACACACGCCAGTGCGCCAGTGAGGTCCACACACGCCAAGTACGCCAGTGAGGTCACACACGCCAAGTACGCCAGTGAGGTCCACACCCTCGCCAAGGTACCGCATTCGAAGTGGTCACACACGCCATGTACGCCAGTGAGGTCACACACCCTACGCAGTAGGTCACACGCCAAGTACGCCAGTGAGGTCACACACGCCAAGTACGCCAGTGAGGTCACACACGCCAAGTACGCCAGTGAGGTCACACACGCCAATTACGCCAGTGAGGTCACACACGCCATTTACGCCAGTGAGGTCACACACGCCATTTACGCAGTGAGGTCACACACGCCAATACGCCAGTGAGGTCACACACGCCAATACGCCAGTGAGGTCACACACGCCAAGTACGCCAGTTAGGTCACACACCCAACGCCAGAGGTCAACACGCAAGTACGCCAGTGAGGTCACACACGCCAAGTACGCCAGTGAGGTCACAGACGCCATTTACGCCATGAGGTCACAACGCCAAGTTACGCCAGTGAGGTCACACACGCCAGTTACGCCAGTGAGGTCACAACGCCAAGTACGCCAGTGAGGTCACACAACGCCAAGTACGCCAGTGAGGTCACACACGCCAAGTACGCCAGTGAGGTCACACCACGCCAAGTACGCCAGTGAGGTCACAGACGCCATTTACCCAGTGAGGTCACAGACGCCATTACGCCAGTGGGTCACACACGCCAAGTAACGCAGTGAGGTCACAGCGCCATAGTACCCAGTGAGGTCACAGACACCAGTACGCCAGTGAGGTCAAGACGCCATGTACGCCAGTGAGGTCACACACGCCATGTACGCCAGTGAGGTCACAGACGCCATTACCCAGTGAGGTCACAGACGCCAGTGCGCCAGTGTAGGTCACACACGCCAAGTACACCAGTGAGGTCACGCGTTTCACAGGGGCGCCATGTACACTATGAGGTCACAGACGCCATGTACCCAGTGAAGGTCACAGACGCCATGTACCAGTGAGGTCACAGACGCCATTTACGCCAGTGAGGTCACAGACGCCATGTACGCCAGTGAGGTCACAGACGCCAAGTACGCCAGTGAGGTCACAGACGCCATGTACGCCAGTGAGGTCACAGACGCATAGTACGCCAGTGAGGTCACAACGCCATGTACGCAGTGAGGTCACAACGCCATGTACGCCATAGGTCACACACCCATGTACGCCAGTGAGTCACACGACGCCAAGTACGCCAGTGAGGTCACAATGCCAAGTACAGCCATGAGGTCACACGACGCCTAGTACGCCAGTGAGGTCACACACGCCAACTGTACGCCAGTGAGGTCACAACCCAAGTACGCCAGTGAGGTCACACACGCCAAGTACGCCAGTGAGGTCACACACGCCAATTACGCCAGTGAGGTCACACACGCCAAGTACGCAGTGAGTCACACACGCCAAGTACGCCAGTGAGGTCACAGCCAATACGCCAGTGAGGTCACACACGCAAGTACGCCAGTGAGGTCACACACCCAAGTTACGCCAGTGAGGTCACCACGCCATTGTACGCCAGTGAGTCACACACGCCATTTACGCCAGTGAGGTCACACACGCCATTTACGCCAGTGAGGTCACACACGCCAAGTACGCCAGTGAGGTCACACACGCCAAGTACGCCAGTGAGGTCACACACGCCAAATACGCCAGTGAGGTCACACACGCCAAGTACGCCAGTGAGGTCACACAACGTCCAATTTACGCCAGTGAGGTCACCACGCCAATGTAGCCAGTGAGGTCACACACCCATTTACGCCAGTGAGGTCACCACGCCATTTACGCCAGTGAGGTCACACACGCCATTTACGCCAGTGAGGTCACACACGCCAAGTACGCCAGTGAGGTCACACACGCCAAGTACGCCAGTGAGGTCACACACGCCAAGTACGCCAGTGAGGTCACACACGCCAAGTACGCCAGTGTAGGTCACACACGCCAAGTACGCCAGTGAGGTCACACACGCCATTTACGCCAGTGAGGTCACACACGCCATTTACGCCAGTGAGGTCACACACGCCATTTACGCCAGTGAGGTCACACACGCCATTTACGCCAGTGAGGTCACACACGCCAAGTACGCCAGTGAGGTCACACACGCCAAGTACGGCAGTGAGGTCACACACGCCAAGTACGCCAGTAGGTCACACACGCCAAGTACGCCCAGTGAGGTCACACACGCCATTTACGCCAGTGAGGTCACACGACGCCAAGTTACGCCAGATGAGGTCAACACCACGCCAAGTACGCCAGTGAGGTCACACACGCCAAGTACGCCAGTGAGGTCACACACGCCAAGTACGCCAGTGAGGTCACAGACGCCAAGTACGCCAGTGAGGTCACACACGCCAAGTACGCCAGTGAGGTCACACACGCCATGTACGCCAGTGAGGTCACAGACGCCATTACGTAGGTCGCGCCAGTGTGAGGTCACAGCGCCATAGTACGGCCAGTGAGGTCACAACGCCAATGTACGGCAGTAGGTCACAGACGCCATGTACACCAGTGAGGTCACAGACACCATTACGCCAGTGAGGTCAAGACGCCAATTACGCCAGTGAGGTCACAACGCCAAGTACGCCAGTGAGGTCACAACGCCATAGTACCCAGTGAGGTCACAGACGCCATGTGCACCAGTTAGGTCACAGACGCCAAGTACACCAGTGAGGTCACAGTCGCCATGTACACCAGTGAGGTCACAGACGCCATGTACGCCAGTGAGGTCACAGACGCCATGTACACCAGTGAGGTCACAGACGCCATTTACGCCAGTGAGGTCACAGACGCCATTTACACCAGTGAGGTCACAGACGCCAAGTGCGCCAGTGAGGTCACACACGCCAAGTACGCCAGTGAGGTCACAGACGTCATGTACACCAGTGAGGTCACAACGCCATGTACACTAGTGGGTCAAAGCAGTACGCACTGGGTAAACACCAGTACAGTGAGTCACACAAACGCTGCCCAGTGAGGTCACAGATCGCCCATGTACGCCAGTGAGGTCACAGACGCCAAGTACGCCAGTGAGGTCACACACACCAAGTACGCCAGTGAGGTCACACACACCAAGTACGCCAGTGAGGTCACACACGCCAAGTACGCCAGTGAGGTCACACACGCCAAGTACGCCAGTAAGGTCACAGGACACAGTTGATATCTTAACATGTAAATATACGACCCCCACGAGCCCTCTTAGGGCGGGGAAGATGGCAGACCAGAAGCCTACGAGCCCCGTGAGGGCGGGGAATGGGGCTAGGCCTGGGGACAGTTGGTTCCAGAAGATGAGGAGGTACTTGTACCTCCTCCCATGGCAGACATAGGTCTCAGACACTCCCAAGACTGGGAGAAAAGACCGGGTCACCGTCTGGAAAAGATCCGGACCGGGGGAGTACTAGCTAATCAACAACATTATTATTATTATTATTATTATTATTATTATTATTATTATTATTATTATTATTATTATTATTATTATTATAGTTATGGGGGAGCACTAAACCCGTAGGATTATACTGCACATGTGGGGGGGGGGTGATGGAAGGTATTCAGGCTCAATTCAGGGAACCGGAGCACAGATCCAATTCCCCAGATCAAGAGCCCCTCACCAGCATCAAGGAACCTTCCTTGAGGGGAACAACAACAACAACTAAAATAAACACAATGAGACACAGTAGTAGGAGTATTCCGGCGTTTTTTTCATCTCTCACATTTTTCTCAGCGGTAATGTGAAAGATCACGAGAGTGCCGGGTACAATATTATACTGTGGTGGTAATATTGATTGTAAACTGTGTCTCTACATAGTACATGGAAGAAACGTGCTGATGACGACGTTTCCCTCCGACTTGAATCATTTACGAGCGACAGTGTGACTTGCAAATGTCACAGTGTGACTTGTAAATGTCACAGTGTGACTTGTAAATGTCACAGTGTGACTTGTAAATGTCACAGTATGACTTGTAAATGTCAGTGTGACTTGTAAATGTCACAGTGTGACTTGTAAATGTCACAGTGTGACTTGTAAATGTCACAGCGTGACTTGTAAATGTCACAGTGTGACTTGTAAATGTCACAGCGTGACTTGTAAATGTCAGTGTGACTTGTAAATGTCACAGTGTGACTTGTAAATGTCACAGTGTGACTTGTAAATGTCACAGCGTGACTTGTAAATGTCACAGCGTGACTTGTAAATGTCACAGCGTGACTTGTAAATGTCACAGTATGACTTGTAAATGTCAGTGTGACTTGTAAATGTCACAGTGTGACTTGTAAATGTCACAGTGTGACTTGTAAATGTCACAGTGTGACTTGTAAATGTCAGTGTGACTTGTAAATGTCACAGTGTGACTTGTAAATGTCACAGTGTGACTTGTAAATGTCACAGCGTGACTTGTAAATGTCACAGTGTGACTTGTAAATGTCACAGTATGACTTGTAAATGTCAGTGTGACTTGTAAATGTCACAGTGTGACTTGTAAATGTCACAGTGTGACTTGTAAATGTCACAGTGTGACTTGCAAATGTCACAGTGTGACTTGCAAATGTCACAGTGTGACTTGTAAATGTCACAGTGTGACTTGTAAATGTCACAGTGTGACTTGCAAATGTCACAGTGTGACTTGTAAATGTCACAGTGTGACTTGTAAATGTCACAGTGTGACTTGTAAATGTCAGTGTGACTTGTAAATGTCACAGTGTGACTTGTAAATGTCACAGCGTGAATTGTAAATGTCACAGTGTGACTTGTAAATGTCAGTGTGACTTGTAAATGTCAGTGTGACTTGTAAATGTCACAGCGTGACTTGTAAATGTCAGTGTGACTTGTAAATGTCACAGTGTGACTTGTAAATGTCACAGTGTGACTTATAAATGTCACAGTGTGACTTGTAAATGTCAGTGTGACTTGTAAATGTCACAGTGTGACTTGTAAATGTCACAGCGTGACTTGTAAATGTCACAGTGTGACTTGTAAATGTCAGTGTGACTTGTAAATGTCAGTGTGACTTGTAAATGTCACAGTGTGACTTGTAAATGTCACAGTGTGACTTATAAATGTCACAGTGTGACTTGTAAATGTCACAGTGTGACTTGTAAATGTCACAGTGTGACTTGTAAATGTCAGCGTGACTTGCAAATTGTCCAAGTTGGACCGAAACATCGCCACAAGCTTCTCTCTGCCATGTGTGTGTTATTTTTCAGTCAGGTTGTTGCCTTTTGTTCTGCATGAGACTACTGAGTGTGAGTCATCACTACAAGCAACTTGCCACTTCTAGTCTACACTGACGCAGAGTTGATCATTCAACTGCAACTTCCACAGGTTGGCCGGTTTTCATCATATCAGGAGATATTCATTCTGGCAACCGGTTGCCAGAACTTGATTGTTTTAAAAAAAACACTGTTCTTGAGTTTGTTTTTTAATTTACATGTTTTATATTTGGCGTTGTAGCAGTGTGTACCTGGAGAGAGTTACGGGGGTCAACGCCCCCCCCCCGGCCCGGTCTGTGACCAGGTCTACTGACTTTAGGTGCCTGTCCAGCTCTTTCTTGATGACAGCCAGAGGTCTATTGGTAATCCCCTTTATGTATGCCGGGAGGGAGTTGAACAGTCTTGGCTCCTTGACACTTGTGTTGTCTCTTATCGTGCTAGTGGCACCCCTGCTTTTCATTGTGGGAATGTTGCATCGTCTGTCCAGTAATTGAATACATTCTCGTGTTGTTATACCTGGTAGATCTAATTCTGGATGTCTATCACCTTCTCGCCAGCAGATATTATTATGTACATTTTGAGTTTGACTAAGAAGTTGAGTGTGTGGTTCATCTTTACTGTTCCTCTGATGTTTTAGTTATATATGTAAGTAATCTGACATTTTTACGTCTTTTCCTGTCCCTACGTCTCAATATGATTCTCACAGAGTATATCTTGGCCAGCTGGAGTCGCTCCCTTGAGCTGATCTACCTGGACTTCCTACTAATTCCTCCAACATTGCAAGCTCCTGGTGATGTGTTGATTGCAACACGAGAGACCTAGTGCCACCATTCAGCTCCCCCGTGACTGTTTTGCATCATGTAATGTTATTCTCTTTGAAAATGTTGGTAACAGATGAACTATAACACCTTCGTATATTGTTTAACCTAAACAAAATATAAACAGAAGAATAAATCCACGAAATCTTTAATATATATGTCAAATTAATATTCGGATAACCTAGGCCTGTGTAGGCCTGCTATATCCGTGGACCCCAGTTCGAGTCTCCGTCCATTTTTTTCTGTTTATATAATGTATTATTAAGCAGGATTTTCCATTATGTTCTAGGTATGGTGTACAGGATGGTGATGATGGTGATGGTGGTGATGGTGGGGACGGTGATGGCTGGTAGTAGACGCAAGGAGAGATGTCCAGAGACCAGCTTCCGTAGTGATGCTCCAGTGTCAACTGGTATTATTATTATTATTATTATTATTATTATTATTATTATTATTATTATTATTATTATTATTATTATTATTATTATTATTATTATTTGTAGTAGTGTAGTAGTAGCAGTATTACTGTTATTATAATGGATTCACATAGAGTACTCTTTCATAACTAATTCGGTTAGTTTACTAGTCTACAAGTACACTTAAGCTGCCAGTCTGTCTGCCACTTAGACAAAGGCTCGAGCCTCCGCTCCTTGTGCTCACTGACCCATACTAATACATAAACACATTTCCATCTTCGTACTGTAACCTAAGATTATTCACGTCCTAACAGATGGCACTGTGTGGCTCTACGTGTTCCGGCTGCAGGCTTGTATGTGGCACTCCGGGATCGGCACCAGGGCTGGATACTGGGCCTACGCTGCCAATGGTCAGTATGCCATCAGGGATTACTCCGGAGACAGGTGCAATGGACCACTCACCTACTGGTACAAGCTGGGACACACGAACCAAAACCAAGAGTGAAATCAACAACATTGTCAGTGGTAAGTAGAATGTATACCTGGAGAGGATTTCGGAGGTGAACGCCCCCTGGGCCCGGTCTGTGACCAGGCCTCGCCAAGATGCTAAACGATACATGTATATCGGCATCATACTGAGGTACAATAGGGGGCTGTTTATGTTCTGTTAGTTACAATGTAACTAACAGAACACAAGTTGCAATGCATTATTGACTTCCGTTAACAAACCACTTTGTAGGTATCTTTAAAAAGTTAAGTGGACCACAGTTTTGCGTTTCTCTATAGCTAACTCTGTCCCTCCATAATGAAGGAACAAGGAACTCTTGTATTTTTCTTCACTTGGTATCTTTACTATGGAAGTGTTTCACCACACAGTGGCTTCATCAGTCCAATGCAAAAAAGAATGGTGAAAATCAGGTGAAGTTTAAGGTAATCAGTCCCTCCATCAAGATTTATGGACTGAATACATCAACTCCAGGCTGAGGGACTGATTTGCTCAAACTCCTCCTGATTTTCACTATTCTTCTTTGTATTGACTGATGAAGGCACTGTGTGGCGAAACGTTTCCACAACAAAGATCCCCAAGTGTTGCACATGTGTCTAATTTATCATCTCGTCGGTTCGCTGAACCATTTATGTACAATAAGCAAAACTTCCACGTAAAGTATTACGCAGCTAATACGCAAATCGGACATAAACGACATTTTGGTCAGTCTGGGCGAGATGTTGCCCCAACCCTACCCATCCACTGAAGATAGAATGTGTTAGGTAAGAGGACACTCGTGCAACTAATGCGGCATTTTGTTGTGACAACGTTTCGCTCTCCAGGAGCATTGTCAAGCCGTTATAGCTTGAGAGCGAAACGTTGCCACAGTGTTATATTAGTTGGACATGTGTCCTTTCACCTAACATATTGTCGGTAATTCTACCAACATTATCACAAGACGGACCGTGAAAAAGAATACTAGAGTTCCTTGTTCCTTCATCATGGGGCGTTTCTGGTGTTTTATTTTCATTAAAAAGATATCCTGACACGACACATAGGTTATTATACTGGAATATAGAGAAAGACATGTGACCTGTTAAGATACATTAAGCAAATTTCCTAAATTTGCTTGTAACAGATAAGTGAACTGTAGATGTAAGTCCACATCTACTCCTGTTAACCCTTTTGGGGCCTAGTTTCTAGGCCTATTGTGTATCTATATACTTTTGTGCTACCTCACAGGATAGATATAAGATGCACAATAAACTAGCCACTACCATCCACAGGATGGATATGAGGTACACAATAAACTAGCCACTACCATCCACAGGATGGATATGAGGTACACAATAAACTAGCCACTACCATCCACAGGATGGATATGAGGTACACAATAAACTAGCCACTACCATCCACAGGATGGATATGAGGTACACAATAAACTAGCCACTACCATCCACAGGATGGATATGAGGTACACAATAAACTAGCCACTACCATCCACAGGATGGATATGAGGTGCACAATAAACTAGCCACTACCATCCACAGGATGGATATGTACACAATAAACTAGCCACTACCATCCACAGGATGGATATGAGGTACACAATAAACTATCCACTACCATCCACAGGATGGATATGAGGTACACAATAAACTAGCCACTACCATCCACAGGATGGATATGAGGTACACAATAAACTAGCCACTACCATCCACAGGATGGATATGAGGTGCACAATAAACTAGCCACTACCATCCACAGGATGAATATGAGGTACACAATAAACTAGCCACTACCATCCACAGGATGGATATGAGGTGCACAATAACTAGCAACTTTGGTGACAAAATCTAAATGTTACAGGTATGTCGATGACACATAAATATTTATTAACACTACAACCAACGGGATACATATGGTGATACAGTCGGCAAAATCAGTATATAATTATACGAGAAAGTCGCCAAAGTTCTCTGTATAAAATTACCTTCTGTGATGTAAATCGTTCAGAAGACCTTTTATGTTTGCAGATTTGGTGCGGAAATGTTACCCAGGCTACAAACAATGTTGGAAGTTCATGATGTCACACTACAGTATGGGCTACTGGAACTGTAACTACTTCACCCACCACCTAGCTGAGGCCCTGGGGGTGGTCAGTGCTTACCCCAGCTGGCTCTGGAACACCCTCTGGCCTGGCTTCAGCTGCTGACTATCCACTGAATGTGGATAGTCAGTGCTTACCCCAGCTGGCTCTGGAACACCCTCTGGCCTGGCTTCAGCTGCTGACTATCCACTGACTGTGGATAGTCAGTGCTTACCCCAGCTGGCTCTGGAACATCCTCTGGCCTGGCTTCAGCTGCTGACTATCCACTGAATGTGGATAGTCAGCAGCTACTGACTATCCACATTCAGGGAGATCTCTTGGCAGGAAGAGAATTGTTCTCCCTCCCTGCCAACTCTCCCGTGGATTAGTGAGCATGTTGCGAGGTATTATTTACTGGTTCCCAATGACTCTTGTACGCATTGTTACCCCTTAAAAAACATTAAAATTAGTTTTGTTTTCGTAATCCTAAACAAATTTGCCGAGGAAGAAATATAAACTAATTTGAGTAAGCTAATTTCGAATCTGGGATCAAAATCCACCCAACATATAAGGATTATTAGTTTCATAAAAAAAGTTGAAACTCAGATTGGTTAATGGGGTTTAAAACCTATCGACTACACTAACCTTTTCACCACCAGACAAGAACACTATAATCCCTAAAATAGGAATTTTAAAACACAGTATGTTTATTATTAGTGAGGATTAAACAGCATGCACGTACGTCACTTGTGCAATGTCCTTGATTTGTTGAAATCAAGGTCTGAAAAATACATGAGAAGGTAAACCACTGAAAACGAAATTATTCCATCACTACTCATTCAGTGGAGAAATGAACACGAATGCAGTATAATGTGATGCTTTATTGACAACATTTCGCCCACACAGTGGGCTTGATCAAGTCACAGACAGATCTGTTTGCCACCCACCGGGGCTGGCTGCTGCTCAGACCATTGTAACTAACAATCCTGTTGAGCTGGATTAATCCTGACTTCAGATTTGGAATCGACGTGCTGGGGTTAATAAATGATTCATACATTTAATTCAGTGGCAGATAAAAACGTTATTTCTTTGGCCTAATATAATACAGGTGATACAAAATACACAGGTCTGACAGCCCCTTTACTGACCTCTCGTGAGCCTGTCTAGACAGCTGCTACTGAAGAGGTACACTTGTCTTTCAGTGGGTTTGGAAAGGACCCAGTCTAGTATGGGCCAGTAGGCCTGCTGCAGTGCTCCTCCTTATGTTCTTATGCAATAAGATCACAGTAAACAGGTGATACCACAATATGCAGAACAACCATTGAGAAAAATCACGAAAGCCCTTGGAATTTGTCTGTTTTTCCACAGTGGTTGTTTGCATTATGTTCTTATGTAGTGTTCGGTAGAGAGAGAGAGAGAGAGAGAGAGAGAGAGAGAGAGAAGAGAGAGCACCTCGCTGGGTCCTTCAATCAAGGTACCTTGATGCTTGGTGAAGACTTCTTAATTAAGAGTATTTAGGATGTCCTCCTCTTAGAGTGAGTCAGGTTACCTGCTAGACCCCGAGTGCTGTATCACAATACACAAATAACCAGCACACAGGAGAAAGAAACTTATGACGATGCTTCGGCCCGACTTGAACCATTAACTAGTCACACACTAACACACGAAGGTAAGGGAGCCAGTATATATATACGAGGGGAGGCCAGGGACGGGAGAGAGGCAGAAAAATATAAAAAAAAAATAAAAGAAACGAAGTGGAGATAGCAGTGAAAGAGATAGTGAAGGTAGTAGTAGTAGTAGTGTAGTAGTAATAGTAGTAGTAGTGGAGTAGTAGTAGTAGTAGCAGTAGCAGTAGCAGTAGCGCACCTTCATCAAGGGGAACCTGTCTCAACATTCTCAAAATGATCTTCTCACAAAAACATCATCAATAACGCACAATAACACTCTACCACATTCTTAAATAACAGGAATATAACTATCCAAGGCTGAGCAGGAAAAAAATATGTACACAAACTGAATTTTCTTCTTTATTTTGGTTTCTAGATACCATTTAAAGGGTGCAACACTGGTGACATCATAAACAATGCAACACTGGTACATGATAGATATTTAGGTATAACGAATCAATAAAGTTAGCGTGATATATTTCCTCCCTCGATATCTTTACTGATATTACCAAATATCATCAGGACGGAGGGAGTGCGCAGAACATTCTTCATCTTTTCTAGACATCTTTCGTCAGTGGGTTGTAGTACCTGCAGTGAGGAATTGTAAGTTTAGTAATTTTTCTCTGTATAATCAGTGGCTGTTATTGCTTGGTTAGTGAGGTTTGAAGTCCATCAACTACACGTTGTTGTGGGTTAGTTGGGAATTATTCCAGACATGTTGTTGTGGGTTAGTTGGGAATTATTCCAGACATGTTGTTGTGGGTTAGTTGGGAATTATTCCAGACATGTTGTTGTGGGTTAGTTGGGAATTATTCCAGACATGTTGTTGTGGGTTAGTTGGGAATTATTCCATCTACGGTATTGTTAGGTTAGTTGGGAATGATTCCAGCATGTGTTGGTAGGGAATTATCCATGGACAAATTGTTGTGGGTTGTGGGTATAGGACAGTGTGTGGTAGTTGGGATATTCGACATGTTGATGTGGGTTGTTGGGAATTTTCAGAATTTTTGTGGGTTGTTGGAATTATTCCAGACATGTTGTCTGTGGTTATTGGGAATGTTGCAGACATGTTGTTGGGTTAGTTGGGAATTATTCCAGACTGTAGTGGGTATAGTTGGAATATCCATTGATGTGGTTATTGAATATTCCAGAATGCTTTGTGGATTAGTTGCGTAATTATCAGACATGTTGTGTTTAGTGGGAATTATTCCAACATGTTGTTGTGGGTTGTTGGAAATATATTCCAACATGATTATGATGGGTTAGTTGGAATTATTCCAGTGTTGTTGTGGTAGTTGGGATTTATTCCATTAGGTATTGTTATTTATTCGACGGGGATTGGTCCATGTTACATGTAAGCGCTGAGTGACCAATATTGTTCGTGTAGTGGAGTGTGCTTATCGAACATTTGACGAATCAGATGAGCTTTTCCTGTGAATATTTCATTTGCTAACTAAAATACATAAAATCACACTTAATCGAACGTTGCTACAGTTGCATTTTATTGATAATTATGCCAATCTTCACAAGTGGGCTTCATCATAGTCCAAACACTTATAAGTTGCTAAACGTACTTTTTAAAAAACCTGAACCACTTGGTTTGGGTTACAATATCAAGTAGACCAACAAAGCATTCACATATATACATGTATGTTCTAGTGTATATACGTGAGATTGCCTTAATCGTATTTTAGGTACTTAAAGTATTGTTCACCTGGTGAGAGCAGGTTAGTTTTAATGCCCTCGGTCGTGTTCTTTAAAACCCCATTAACCAATCAATAGTCTTATACCCTTTGTAATAGACTTTAAGATCTCATTAACCAGCTAACTAGTCTTTAATGCTCTCTTGTTGCCTTTAAGCCCATCACTAACCATATTAATACCTGTCTTAATGACCTTTGTGTAATAGACAGACTTTAGGAGTCATTAACCAACCAACTAGTCTTAATGACCCTCTTGTAGTAAATAGGCTGTGAACCCCATTAATCAACTAACCAGTATTAATGACCCTCGTGTCATTAATGACCCTCGTGTCATTAAGACACATAAGCAACACTCGGATATCTTTACTGGTGATACGAGGAGCCAACCAGAGTCTCTTTCGGTTAAATAAAGATAATAATTTCTGGCCTGAAAAAAATGACTGCCACTGAAATTATTGGATTAAAAAAAAAGTCATTGGTGGACGAAATGTTTTACCAGTCAAGATACCCAGGTGCTGCCCATGTGTCATGGTCATCAACTTATCGGTGGTATACAATGCCGATAAGATAAACTTTGTTTACTTATCGGTATTGTATACCACTGATGCAAGGGTAACAGTCCTTAGCCCTTATATTGAATTACGGAAATTTGAGAATGTTACCGTGAAGCTTGAGTAGCCAGGGCATCAGCTTTCAGCTTGAGGAAGGCCCAGTCGTCAACGAGGGTGTCAAGGTTAGCGTTGAGCCAGAGGGCGGCGTCCCGGTCCACCTGGGTCTGGTACAGATCGCAGAAGGAGGCACAAGACCCGTCCTCATTGTTGTCCGCGTGAAGCTGCTTGCACGTCTCAGTATAGTCCCGCACTGTGTCTGTTATCTGAGGACAGTGTATGCTCTCTCTCACACCTCAGCTTTCTAAGGTACAGAACCTGTATTCTCTGAGGGTTACTGTGTAAGATGATCTGCTCTTTGAGAATGATTTCTACTCGTATGTAAGAAGTGCTCGCTAAGGAATACTGTCTGGGTCACGAACAAACTCTCTTTGAAGAATAGTCTTTATGGGTTTTCATGTATGGGTGAGGAGGGTTATTTGTGTTATCTCAAGTTCATGTTTGTGTGGTTGTTAATGATTTATTCTGTGTAAGACCTGTTTATGTCTTTATCTATCTCTTGTATTGTATTGTTCTAAATAAAAAAAAAAAAAATAGTCTTTATGTAAGAACTGATCTCTGAGGAATACTTGTTTACGTCAACAGCAACTGATCTCTGGGGAATACTTTCTACGTCATAAGTAACGGTACTGTGACAATATGACTGCAAGTCGATAAAGGAACATTTCATTTATTCATAATTTTTTTTTTCCTGTGTCTGTCTACTTTCTCTCATGAATAAATACTCCATCAGGGGAAGTTGGTCTATTAGAGACACCTGATCTATCGAGGGCGCTCATCTATCAGAGACATAGTGCACGCCCATTCTTATGTTAGAATGATGTATTACCTACCTTGTATAAGTCGTAGCAGGTAAGGCTCGTCCACTGGAAAGCCAGACAGCTACCGTCAGCCTCATCGAAGTAGCACTCGATCTGAGTGTTCCTCCACCTCATCGTCTCCTTTTGCAGCCAGATGCCGTAGTCGATGTAGTGTTGTAGCTGCCTCGAGAGGTCCACCCACCAGCGAGACACCTCGCCCCCTACCTCCGTGTACGAGTCAGCTGCATCCTGGTTGTAAATATATAAATTAGATAAGATAAGATAAGATAAGATTTCGTTCGGATTTTTAACCCCGGAGGGTTAGCCACCCAGGATAACCCAAGAAAGTCAGTGCGTCATCGAGGACTGTCTAACTTATTTCCATTGGGGTCCTTAATCTTGTCCCCCAGGATGCGACCCACACCAGTCGACTAACACCCAGGTACCTATTTGCTGCTAGGTGAACAGGACAACAGGTGTAAGGAAACGTGTCGAAATGTTTCCACCCGCTGGGAATCGAACCCGGGCCCTCCGTGTGTGAAGCGGGAGCTTTAGCCACCAGGCCACCTTTTGGAAACGTTCCGCCACACATTGGCCTCATCAGTTCAATGCAAAGAAGAATGGTGGCGGTGGTGGGGGTCACTCATCAGCAGGTGAATTAGACGCATGTGCATCAGTTGGGTATCTTTACTGTTGAAACGTTTCACCTACACGGTAAGCTTCTTCAGTCAAATACAGAAGCATCAGGTGTAGTAGTGTAATGAAGATGATGTAGTCAGTCCATCAACTTTGGAGATATGAGGTGGTCAGTCCCTCAGCAGCCTGGAGAAGAATTCAGCTCCATGGTCTACAACTACACCTGCTACCTTTGTATTTGACTGTAGGCGAAACGTTTCAGCAACAAAAATACCCAACTGTTGCACATATGTCTGAATCACCAGCTTGTTGGTATTTTATAGTACTTTCAACATGACATTAGTATGCAGTGAAAGAGATGAGGGAAGCAATGGGGTAACGAGGTGACAAGAACGATATATTTAATGAAGTGTGGAAGTGAACGAATAATGTTATTTAACGTTTATCGACGTTTATCTATCCAGTAGCGTCTTACTGACCTCGGGGAAGAGTTTGCACAATAATACTGACACTTTTCTACACAAGAGTATTAACTTATTTCCTGGAGAATACAAATGAACAATACCGTGTCTGGAACAATACACAAATAACCGGTACATAGGAGAGCGAAATTTAGGACCAGATAATGGTCCAAATTAGACCGAAACGTCATCTTAAGATTCATTATCCTATGTTTGTAACTTGCTGTTTCTCGCTTATTTCTGACCTTAAGAATGAGGATGTGGATGCCGGCGATGTCAGCGAAGTCGATGATCATTGACCAAGGCATCTCTGAGGCCTCCACCAGGTAGCGATTAGTGATGATTGAGGTGGTGATGGAGTCAGCCAGTGTGTTCTTGTCTGGGTACGACCCGTCACTCACTGTCTCAGCTCTGGAGTACCTAGCACAGGCAACACCCGGGTCACGGAGAACTCCACTCAGTAGTGTGTCAGTGAATATGCAGAAATGATCACACACTCACACACACACACACACACACACACACACACACACTCGTCCTGTCTCCAGTGCCACGTCCCCGCCGTGCTGCTGGCACTGACCGGGTCATCTCATGGCACACCCGTGTCAGATTATTCTCCCCAAATTAATAAATTACCGACAAAATATCACACAAATACAAGACAATAAATATGCAGGAAAATGTTAAAGAATAACTTAAGAAACGTCAAGAGCATAATTTATTTCCACTGGAGTCCATAGGTTCTCCCATAGGCTGTCTTCCCATAGGCTGTCTTCCCATAGGCTGTCTTCCCATAGGCTGTCTTCCCATAGGCTGTCTTCCCATAGGCTGTTTCCCATAGGCTGTCTTCCCATAGGCTGTCTTCCCATAGGCTGTCTTCCCATAGGCTGTCTTCCCATAGGCTGTCTTCCCATAGGCTGTCTTCCCATAGGCTGTCTTCCCATAGGCTGTCTTCCCATAGGTTGTCTTCCCATAGGCTGTCTTCCCATAGGCTGTCTTCCCATAGGCTGTCTTCCCATAGGCTGTCTTCCCATAGGCTGTCTTCCCATAGGTTGTCTTCCCATAGGCTGTCTCCCCATAGGCTGTCTTCCCATAGGCTGTCTTCCCATAGGCTGTCTTCCCATAGGCTGTCTCCCCATAGGCTGTCTTCCCATAGGCTGTCTTCCCATAGGTTGTCTTCCCATAGGCTGTCTTCCCATAGGCTGTCTTCCCATAGGCTGTCTTCCCATAGGCTGTCTTCCCATAGGCTGTCTTCCCATAGGCTGTCTTCCCATAGGCTGTCTTCCCATAGGCTGTCTTCCCATAGGCTGTTCTCCCCATAGGCTGTCTTCCCATAGGCTGTCTTCCCATAGGCTGTCTTCCCATAGGCTGTCTTCCCATAGGCTGTCTTCCCATAGGCTGTCTTCCCATAGGCTGTCTTCCCATAGGCTGTCTTCCCATAGGCTGTCTTCCCATAGGCTGTCTTCCCATAGGCTGTCTTCCCATAGTCTGTCTCCCCATAGGCTGTCTTCCCATAGGTTGTCTTCCCATAGGCTGTCTTCCCATAGGCTGTCTTCCCATAGTCTGTCTCCCCATAGGCTGTCTTCCCATAGGTTGTCTTCCCATAGGTTGTCTTCCCATAGGCTGTCTTCCCATAGGCTGTCTTCCCATAGGCTGTCTTCCCATAGGCTGTCTTCCCATAGGCTGTCTTCCCATAGTCTGTCTCCCCATAGGCTGTCTTCCCATAGGTTGTCTTCCCATAGGCTGTCTTCCCATAGGTTGTCTCCCCATAGGCTGTCTCCCCATAGTCTGTCTCCGGGTTTAGCGCTTCCCCCTTGATTTTAATAATAATAATCCACATTTCAAAAGAATTTTATTTACATTATTACTGGCTTTACTCTGCTTAAATAAACACGTAAATAAAGGGCACAATAAAGTGTCGGTCAGATTAAAGGTTGACCTTAAGCCACCTCGCCTTTTTTTATTATTTATCGTCCGATTTCGTTCATTTTTGGTCTGCTTTAAGAAGCATTTGCTTACCACATTTTAACGAAGTTTCAATACGATCGTCTAACAAATAAATGAAAAAAATGCTATTGGATTGTCTGGGGATTTTGTTTTTTTCTTTCTCAAGAAATGCAGTGAAATTTTAGCATGTAAATTGCTGGGATATTTTTTTTAGGTTAAAAATAATTTCGAAAGGGAAGTTTTTAGGACGTTTCGGACTTGATAAAAGTTAAGTACGAACCGAAACGTCGTTTTAAAGTTTCCCTTTTTCCAAATTGTGGTTTAGCTGTGAATTATTTAACCTACGATATTTTGAATTTTTTTTCTTCTGTCTTTTAGATAAAGGAAGAAAATAATAATAATAAAAAAGGCTCCCTTTTGATGATTAAGATAAATATGCAACAGTTGGGTATAATTATTGTTGAGGGACTGACTACATCATCTCCATTTCACTACTACACCTGCTGCCTCTGTATTTGACTGAAGAACCCTACTGTGTAGACGAAACGTTCCATCAATAAAGATACCCGACTGTTGTACGTGTGACTTAATCATCAACTTATTATTTTATACCATTTTAAACACAAGATTCCGATTTGTTGACATACTTGTTGAGGAGAGAGACGAGGTCCTGCTTGTAGACTTCCACCTGGTTCATGTTGTGTTCGTTGATGAAGTCTCCGCATACTTGAGCCACGTTGTCCCTCACGTGTTCCCAGTAGTTGTCTTCGGGTTTGGGTTCCCAGGCGTTGATGATGGCTAGTAAGAGCGCTGACACTGTCGGGTACGGCACCAGCCCCGCCAGGAACTTGGCCACCGCAAACCCGACGGTGATCACTGTACCGCCGTCAACATAACCAGGTTAGAATAGCATAATATTGTGCCTGGATAAAATCTAATGGTTATAACCATAGCCGTAATTTTTAGAGGGGTCGATGGGTAAGCCAGTGGAAGGCCTCGGTCAGATAAGATTTTCTTCGGATTTTTAACCCCGGAGGGTTAGTAACCCAGGAAAGTCAGTGCGTCATCGAGGACTGTCTGTCTTATTTCCATTGTGGTCTTCAGTCTTGTCCCCCAGGATGCGACCCACACCAGTCGACTAACACCCAGGTACCTATTTGCTGTTAGGTGAACAGGACAACAGGTGTAAGGAAACACGTCGAAATGTTTCCACCACGTCGGGAACCAAACCCGGGCCCTCCGTGTGTGAAGCGAGAGCTTCAGCCACCGGGGCCATCATGTGACTAAGACCCGCGTCAGGAAACACTTGTCCTGTTTCCTGATACACCTTACCTAACCTACCCCGTGGCTGGAACAATTCACAGTTAATCCCCAAATTAAAATTTTGACTTTTAGCGCTGTGGTAGAACGTTCAGCTCACAACTGAAAAGACCCGGACTCAATCCTACATTTCCAGGGTAATCGAGGATTATTAACCCCCCAGGATTACTAATCCAAAGAAATCTTCGAAAATAAATCCCAGACATCTCCTCGCTCCCAAGACATGATCTGAGGATTTCATGCATCTCTCTCTCTCACTCGCGATTTGATAATGGTCGCAAGCGAGTTGAAATATTTAGTTTTAATCTCCAGTTTATGACTCAAGAAATCGTAATGAAACGATTGCAAACAAACCATACCACAGGCGGGGATAGAACCCGCGGTCATAGAGTCATGTTGACGGCAGTGAGGGGACTTGAGCTAGAGTTCGTCACGGCCACGCTAGCTGGAGATTCGTCTGTAAAAACTTGCATTTGTGGTCACAGTGGTGCCTGTGCTAACCTTCCTATGGTGTAGAAATATACCTAGTTGGATGAATCTTATTGTGGCTAGCTGGTCTAGTGGCTAACGCGACGGGCTGGAGTTTTGAGACTCTCTGACCGCGGGTTCTATCCCGGCCGGGGGTATGGTTTCTCCAGTTTATGGTTTAGTTGTGAATTTCCACAACATCATTATTATTTACAAAGTTATCATTACATTATTATATTTTAACCTGGCAATTACTCTGACTTGTAATTTAACTCAGTAATTCCTCCTTACATTCTCACAATATAGCGAAGTTACTCATAAAATCGTATTAATACGACTGCACACATACCTGTGATTTATTTGTAATCGCGTTGTTACGATTTCGTGAGTCATGATAGCAGCTTTGAAGGGACTTGAGCTAGAGCACGACACAGCCACGCTGATGTGGGATTCGTCCGTAAAAACCTGCATTTCTGGTCACAGTGGTGGCCCATGCTAACCTCCCTATGGTGTATGATAATATACCTAGTTGGATGAATCTTATTAGAGCCACCTGGCCCAGTGGTTAACGCACTCGCCTGTGAGTTTTAGGACTCGCCATGGGTTCAAACTCCACCCGTTCCGTTTACCTGGAGTTTACCTGGAGAGAGTTCCGGGGGTCAACGCCCCCGCGGCCCGGTCTGTGACCAGGCCTCCTGGTGGATCAGAGCCTTATCAACCAGGCTGTTACTGCTGGCTGCACGCAAACCAACGTACGAGCCACAGCTACCCCTCACAACCTTGCAACTGGCGCCACTGGCGCCAAACACTCACGGGTGCCGTCGATGTCAGGTTCATCTGGGAAGGCTGTGACGTAGGCGGTGCTGGGGTTAATGTAAGTGATCAGTAACAAGAACGCCACTGCCACGGCCAGCGCCCACACGCCTTTCATCTCTTCTGTGGGTGGTGTGAGAAGGTAAATGAGATGTGATGATGTGGAGAATTGCAAGCTGAAGCCTCGGAGATGACAGTCGCAGAGCGCAGGCCGGCGACTGTCATCTCCGTGGCTTCAACTTACATTTAGACTCGTGCTAGACTGTATATTGGCCAACACTAAACAACACTTCTGTATATTAGAAGTAATCAAGGTCCCAGGAGCCCAACGTTTTCTAATAAATATGTCTTTAAAAAAACAAACCATACTACGGGTGGGGTTTGAACCCGCGATCAGAGAGTCTCAAAACTCCAGACCGTCGCGGGTTCAAACCCTACCCATGGTATGGTTTATTTGCAATCGTGTCATTACGATTTCGTGAGTAATGTATCCTTGTGTTTACTCACCTTTCTTTCTAAACCAATTTATCGGTATCTATTACCAGGGTTTATGTATCTATCGTGTTCACATACGTAACAATGGGGTTCTATTATATATTTTGACGTTGCTGTAAATTATCGAGATAAATACTTCATAACAACGTATACAAATTCTTCGCATTGTTTCTCAGACCAGTGAAAAATAAAGTGAATGTAAGTGTTACGAAAAAACTTTATACTTAAACTTAAACTTAACTTGGTTGTAAGTTGAAGTGTCGGGCAGTATTACCTTGTTGATAAGTAAGACACTTGTACACCACTCTGGTAACTTCTGCTAACTGTACTCGACTGAAGAAGCCTACTGTGTAGGCGAAACGTTTCGGAATAAAGATACGTAAGTGTTGCACATATGTCTTACTTATCAACCTGTCGGTATTGTATACCACTTTGACATAGCATTACCTTGTGCTTGATGGTATGAGAGAAACAGCGAGGTAGCCTGAGTCTGGCTGTGTTGTGTGGGTGTGTGACGGGTAACTGTGCTAGAGGTGAACACACACTAGAAAAACACGAAGATTGGACTGTGGTGGGGGTAGAGAGGTGCCACCTCTCTTAAGTTATCCCTGAGACCCTCAACACCTGCTGGTACTCACCAACAATGTCAAAAAAATAGTCCAAGGTCTAGAGCATTGTCTGTTTTGGAATACATGTACGAGTTTAAGAAGAGAAGGACTTGCCTTCTTACTTCCACTAGTGGATCGCGTCTCCTGCAGCGTCTTGGAGATCTTCCATCTCACCTTCGACAGTACTTAAGACTCCATTCTCATGCTTCAGCTTCATATTATTCCAGACCATGAAGATGAACTCCTCTCCTGGCTGAGGGACTGACCACCTCAAATACTATTTCTCCAAGGTTGATGGACTGATTACAACTTTATTTTACTACACCTTCTGTCTCTGTATTTGACTGAAGAAGTCTACTGTGTAGGCAAAACATTTCAACACTAAAGATACCCAAATGTTGCTGCACGTGTGTCTTAATCATCAACTTGTCGGTATTTTATACCATTTACAACATAAGAAAGAAGAAAAACTGCAGCAGGCCTACTGGCCCATAGTAGACAAGTCCTTCTCAAACCCAAACCCTGGGAGTGATCATGTCAGAGGATCTCACCTTCAAGGACCATAACATTGTATCAATCGCATCTGCTAGAAAAATGACAGGATGGATAATGAGAACCTTCAAAACTAGGGAGGCCAAGCCTATGATGACACTCTTCAGGTCACTTGTTCTATCTAGGCTGGAATATTGCTGCACACTAACAGCACCTTTCAAGGCAGGTGAAATTGCTGACCTAGAAAATGTACAGAGAACCTTCACGGCGCGCATAACGGAGATAAAACACCTCAATTACTGGGAGCGCTTGAGGTTCCTGAACCTGTATTCCCTGGAACGCAGGCGGGAGAGATACATGATTATATACACCTGGAAAATCCTAGAGGGACTAGTACCGAACTTACACACGAAAATCACTCACTACGAAAGCAAAAGACTTGGCAGACGATGCAACATCCCCCCAATGAAAAGCAGGGGTGTCACTAGCACGTTAAGAGACCATACAATAAGTGTCAGGGGCCCGAGACTGTTCAACTGCCTCCCAGCACACATAAGGGGGATTACCAACAGACCCCTGGCAGTCTTCAAGCTGGCACTGGACAAGCACCTAAAGTCGGTTCCTGACCAGCCGGGCTGTGGCTCGTACGTTGGTTTGCGTGCAGCCAGCAGCAACAGCCTGGTTGATCAGGCTCTGATCCACCAGGAGGCCTGGTCACAGACCGGGCCGCGGGGGCGTTGACCCCCGGAACTCTCTCCAGGTAAACTCCAGGTAAACTAACAAAAATATTTAACCAACCCATTTTCAATGTTACCCGAGGCTTTGATAACCCTATTAACCCATGTGCAAATCCCACTTAAATCCAATCCCTCTCATTCATGTATTTATCTAATTTAAATTTTAAGCTACCCAAGGTTTTAGCTTCAATGCCTCTACTAAGCAGACTGTTCCACTGTTAAGAAACACTGTTATTATACCAGTTTACATTATCATTTGTACACATGCTGGATAAAATATATAGACTCTACGCAGCAATAATCTACGGGAAAATAATTTACTGAGATTATACTCCATATTGTACTGTGTACAACAACTACATTCAATAATTGTAAAAAACGAAATGACTTAATACTCCTTTCTAGGAATGTAACAATGTTCAGTGGGTCTGAGAAAGACCCATTTTGGCCTCTAGGGATATACCGCTCACAGGTTTACCTGGAATTTACCTGGAGAGGGTTTCGAGGGTCAACGCCCCTGCGGCTTGGTCTGAGACCAGGCTCCATGGTGGATCAGGGTCTGATCAACCAGGTTGTTACTACTGGCAGCACTCAAACTGACGTACGAACCACAGCCCGGCTGGTCAGGTACTGACAGGTGATGTAATAATTTTGGTAGAATTACCGACAATATGTTAGGTAAAAGGACACAAGTGCACCTAATATGACATTTTACTGTGGCAACGTTTCGCTCTCTAGAAAACGTTGCCACAATAAAATGCCACAGTAGCACACTTGTGTCCTTGTACCTAACACTCACAGGTGCGTAATAAAGTAGTCTCTCACGCGACCTAACTAATGAGAAGCAGCAGGTGTGTGAGTACATGAACAAGTGTCTTCCCAGGTCCCAGGAGTCCCTCCCTAGTAACTACGGTAGCTCCCTGTGTCTCCCTTGACGCAGTATTATGAAGACAACTTATCAGGGTGAAGGAGGGTGGTGAGACGAGCACACTGTCTTGCCTCAACACTGCTGACTTGTTCCAGGCTCGATCACTTTCCTCCTCCACACTTGGCGCTTCAGTCCTTCCTTGAGCAGTAACCTAAAGGTAAATGTTGAAATATGATTTTCTTCTCTGGTTCCCTAAGAAAAACATTTTATTAATTAATCCAAGATTCGCACTGAAGTCAATTATAACGTCTTAAAGAAAAATGGGAATTCCAATCATATTCACTCTGTAAAGCAATACATAGCTGTTGACCCTCGGCTACAGTTGGTTGTGCAGCTGGTTGTGCAGCTGGTTGTGCAGCTGGTTGTGCAGCTGGTTGAGCAGCTGGTTGTGCAGCTGGTATTTCTACTTTTCAACGTGTACATAATCCCAGTCCTGTGAAGTGAATCGTGACTCTCATCCCTAAATACTGTTGGGAATATACTCATCCCCAGACTCCAACATGCTTGTGTCACGAGCCAGGTGCTGGTATTATAAATTTTACATAATGAAGAGTTAGCCAGGTCATATGGTGTCAAGGACGAGGTCATTTATAACCTCGGAGGGTCAATCAGAAGTCTGAGAACAACACAGCATAAAGGACTCCAGTCACCTTCAAGGACACCAATGGAAATAAGTCACTTTGTCTGACTTTTTTGGGTTATTTTAGACAATTTACACTATGTATGATAATTATACTTATGTGTATCTGTGCCTAGCGAAGTTAACATCAGTGAGCCGCTGTATCTTCATGGCTCTTCATCTATTTCAATTATTCAAGAAGAGCCGCACATATATGGCTCTTGATACTATCATGCAGAATGAGCTGTATGGTCATGGCAAGAGTTTCTATTACTAGAATTACTTCAGTAACATTTTTTAGCACTCTGGCCGTCTCCCACCGACGTAGTGACTCGAAAAATGAAAAAAAAAAACACTTTTACCATCACTCATTCCATCACTTTCTTGCCAGAAAGGTGCCAATACTACAGTTCAAAACTGCAAATATATCCACTCCTCCTTCAGAGTGCAGGCACTGTATTTCCACCTCCAGGACTCAAGTCCGTCTAACCGGTTTCCCTGAATCCTTTCACAAATGTTACCTTGCTCACACTCCAACAGCATGTCAAGTCATAAAAACCACTTACCTCCACTCACTCCTATCTAACATGCTCACACACGTCTGCTGAATGTCCAAGCCCCTCGCGTACAAAACCTCCCTTACCCCCTCCTTCTAACCTTTCCTAGGGTGACCCCCCCCCCATCCAACCTTCCCTTCACTACAGATTTATACACTCTCGTAGTTATCTTATTCTTCTCCATTCTTTTTAAATGTCCGAACCACCTCAACAACCCCTCCTCAGCCCTCTGGATAATGCTTTTAGTAACCCTGCACCTCCTCCTAATTTCCAGATTACGAATTTTCTCCATGATATTAACACCATACATTGCCCTCCGACACAACATCTATACTGCCTTCAGCCTTCTCGCTGCAACATTCACAACCCATGCCACACACCCATACCACCATACTCTCATAGATTTCCCTTTTTGCCTCCATGAATAATGTTCTTTGTCTCCACAGACTCCTCAATGCACCACCCACTTTTTTTCCTTCATCAATTCCATGGTTCACCTCGTCTTTCACAGACCCATCTACTGACAAGTCCACTCCCAAATATCTGAACATATTCACTTTCTCCGTATTTCCTCTTTCCAATCTGATATCCAATCTTTCACTACCAGTTTTTTTTTTCTATCTTCATCACCTTGCTCTTTCCTATATCCACTTTCAATTTCTTACACACCTTACAAACCTTACACACCTCCCAAATCTTACACCTGACAAATCATACACACCTCCCAAATCTTACACCTGACAAATCATACACAAGGTTAGTTCCAGAGCTAAGGGGAATGTCCTATGAAGAAAGATTAAGGGAAATCGGCCTGACGACACTGGAGGACAGGAGGGTCAGGGGAGACATGATAACGACATATAAAATACTGCGTGGAATAGACAAGGTGGACAAAGACAGGATGTTCCAGGGAGGGGACACAGAAACAAGAGGCCACAATTGGAAGTTGAAGACACAAATGAGTCAGAGAGATAGTAGGAAGTATTTCTTCAGTCATAGAGTTGTAAGGCAGTGGAATAGCCTAGAAAATGACGTAGTGGAGGCAGGAACCATACACAGTTTTAAGACGAGGTTTGATAAAGCTCATGGAGCGGGGAGAGAGAGGGCCTAGTAGCAACCGGTGAAGAGGCGGGGCCAGGAGCTAGGACTCGACCCCTGCAACCACAAATAGGTGAGTACAAATAAGTGAGTACACACCTCCCAAATCTTACACCTGACAAATCATACACACCTCCCAAATCTTACACCTGACAAATCTTACACACCTCCCAAATTCGTCCACCAACCTCTACAACTTCTCTTCAGAATCTCCCAAAAGCACAGCGTCATAAGCAAAAAGCAACTGTGACAATTTCCACTTTGTATTAGATTCTATATATTTGAATCCCACACTTCGCCCCAACACCGTAGCATTCATTTTATTTACAATATAAGTGTTCAACTCTCTTTAACTAACTGGACTCAATGTAATACCAGGAGGAGGATGCGTGTGTTACTGTTGTGTGGGCTGATTGTGTTGCTGATGGTGACTCTCACAGCCACAGCACCTCGCACCACCTCAGAAATCATAGATGGAAAGCGTAAGTACGAACAAAATTGATTGCAATTTGTTTTGCAACATTGGTTGCATATCATTTGCAAAGCATTTTGAGCAAACCTAAACTAACAGTAGGCCTACTTAACTCTTGTTAGGTAAATGGACTCTGATGAAATTAATGTTACATTTTACTGTGGCGACGTTTCGCTCTCCAGGAGCTTTGTCAATAGATTTAACGGCTTGACAAAGCTCCTGGAGAGCGAAACGTCGCCACAGTAAAATGTAACATTAGTTGCACTTGTCACCATTTACCCAACATTTTGCAGGAACTTCAACCATTATTACCTCTTAACTCTTAATGTATACATAGTTACGAGGTTGTTATGCTTATGGATTTAATACATCAGTTTGCGTGCGGCCAGCAGTAACAGCCTAGTTGACCAGACCCTGATCCACCACGAGGCCTGGTCTCAGACCGAGCCGCGGGGGCGTTAACCCCCGAAACCTTCTCCAGGTAAACTCCAGGTAAACAAATATAATATATATATATATATATATATATATATATATATATATATATATATATAATATATATATATATATATATATATATATAAATAATGTTTACCTGGAATTTACCTGGAGAGGGTTTCAGGGGTCAAAGCCCCCCGCGGCCAGGTCCGTTACTGCTGGCCGCACGTAAACCGATGTACGAGCCACAGCCCGGCTGATCAGGTACTTTAGGTGCCTGTCCAGCGCCTTCTTGAAGACAGCCAGGGGTCTTGAAGACAGCCAGGGGTCTTGAAGACAGCCAGGGGTCTTGAAGACAGCCAGGGGTCTTGAAGACAGCCAGGGGTCTTGAAGACAGCCAGGGGTCTTGAAGACAGCCAGGGGTCTTGAAGACAGCCAGGGGTCTTGAAAACAGCCAGGGGTCTTGAAGACAGCCAGGGGTCTTGAAGACAGCCAGGGGTCTTGAAGACAGCCAGGGGTCTTGAAGACAGCCAGGGGTCTTGAAGACAGCCAGGGGTCTTGAAGATAGCCAGGGGTCTTGAAGACAGCCAGGGGTCTTGAAGACAGCCAGGGGTCTTGAAGACAGCCAGGGGTCTTGAAGACAGCCAGGGGTCTTGAAGACAGCCAGGGGTCTTGAAGACAGCCAGGGGTCTTGAAGACAGCCAGGGGTCTTGAAGACAGCCAGGGGTCTTGAAGACAGTCAGGGGTCTTGAAGACAGCCAGGGGTCTTGAAGACAGCCAGGGGTCTTGAAGACAGCCAGGGGTCTTGAAGACAGCCAGGGGTCTTGAAGACAGCCAGGGGTCTTGAAGACAGCCAGGGGTCTTGAAGACAGCCAGGGGTCTTGAAGACAGCCAGGGGTCTTGAAGACAGCCAGGGGTCTTGAAGACAGTCAGGGGTCTTGAAGACAGCCAGGGGTCTTGAAGACAGCCAGGGGTCTTGAAGACAGCCAGGGGTCTTGAAGACAGCCAGGGGTCTTGAAGACAGTCAGGGGTCTTGAAGACAGTCAGGGGTCTTGAAGACAGTCAGGGGTCTTGAAGACAGCCAGGGGTCTTGAAGACAGCCAGGGGTCTTGAAGACAGCCAGGGGTCTTGAAGACAGCCAGGGGTCTTGAAGACAGCCAGGGGTCTTGAAGACAGCCAGGGGTCTATTGGTAATTCCCCTTATATATGCTGGGAGGCAGTAGCGCTAAACTTTCAATAATGTTGGTGGAATTACCGACAATAAGTTAGGTAAAAGGACACAAGTGCAACTAATGCGACATTTTATTGTGGCAACGTTTCGCTCTCCAGGATCTTTGTTAAGCGCTGTACCATAGAGGTCAAAGAACTCTTGGGGTGTCAACAGTATACTAAGCAAGTATCAGTGTTGACAGGGAATTAGTAATCAAGATTAATCCAAAGTGGAGAAGAGTTACTTCAATCCCTTCCATCAAGAATCATTCACCAATGTCAGGGTAGCAGTAACAGCCTGGCTGATCTGGCCCTGATCCGCCGGGGAGCCTGGTCAAGGACCAGGCAGTGAGGGCGTTGACCCCCGGAACACTCTTGAGGTAGATAGACTCCAGGCAGGGCAGCCCTTGAAGGGTGCAAGAACTTTATAAATTGGGTAGATATCAAGGAAAATAGCGTAAGTGGTAAGAATAGCGGCTCTCAACACCCAGGTTCGAGAACCAAATCTCCGGCCAGGACGCGCTGAAGTGTCTTGCATTCGACCTGGTGACCGTCTGGTTTCCGGAAGTTGGCCTCACAATGTAGCTTTGAATATTTCACTTAGGACAGGATCCCAGAGGTTAACCTCACAATATAGCTTTGAACCTTCCACTTCGAACGGGATCCCGGAGGGTGACCTCACAATGTAGCGTTGAACCCTCTACTTCGGACAGTAAAGAATCTAAATCTGGCTATTATTATCTCCATGACCAGAAACAACCATTGCTCTAGCCGTTGCCCACTTGTTGATTGGTCTGATCCCCAACGAGACGGTGCAGGGCCTCCTCGTCACGATCATCGACGCCCTCACTCAGGAAGACTTCGACTACTGGGAGGAGGTGAAGGACGATGTCACGGCTCTAGTGGGTCAGTATATCAACGAACACAACATGCACCAGGTCGAAGTCTACCAGAATGATCTGGTCACCCTCATGGACAGGTAAGAATAGAAATCATATGAAAATTCCCTTACATCCCCCTAAATAAAAATAAATGTGTATTTTTTTAATGTGGAAAGTTTCTATACAGAGAGGAAGGGAGTTGAAGTGCTATTCATGAAGTGGTAGAAAGGGAAGGGAGAGAAAAGTTGAGATACCACTGAAGTGTAAGATCCCAGGAAGCAGTGTTATTTCTTGCCTCTGGTGCTATGAGAAACATTTCGAGAAAATAAAGAGTCTGTGCAGGCAACTGTCACTTAAATCATCCTAAAAATTTAAATATTCTAAAGAAATGTATTTCTAACATAAAATAATGTATTAAAAATTAAAAAAAAAAAATAAGTGAAACGAGTCAAAACGTCGTCTATGTAACCTTGCTGAACTTGTCAAAACCGCCATTTATGTCGCTTCGTTCAAGTGAACATCAGATAGTGTTCAACTGGACGAAATATGTAAAGGACCATTTTGCTTCATTGTCACCTTAAACAATTAACATTATATAATTGCCTGGGTGGTTCATTTTAAGTCACTATCCACGGGTTACTGGTGGATACGAAATAAGGTCTGTGAGAATGACAGTCCACCGTCCTAACCACTGGGCCAGCACCACCTCAACAGGACCCTCCACAACCCGCCCTGGGTTGAGATCATCCTGTCTGGGTATGCTGATCTGATGGTTATGTTCACATACTTCATTAGTTACCACAAGCCTCATCATTGGTTACCCTCTCAATGATGACGGATCTTCCTATCTCGTTATGTAGGTGCGAACCAACGAACTCCGACAGGAGAGAGACGTCTCCCTTGTCGGAGTTCGTTGGCTCGAACCTAAAGCCTTAAGAGGTTCTCCCTATCACCTTGATGGACGCCCGGACGTAGGTACAACAACGCACCTGTGTCCAGCGACACCTACCCAGACAAGAACCAGCAGGCAACAGCACTCTCCACCTCCATCGTCACCCACCGGTACCTGATCGAGGCTGCAGAGTTGCCACAGTCCATGATGCTACATTTCGAAGACATTTCCTCTATCCACGTAACCGTTCTCAAGGTATGTTTACCTTCCAGTCTCCAGGTGCTCTATGGCCCCCTGTGGGTTTAGCACTCACTCGTGAGTATAATGATGTGTTTAAGGCAGATTACTCAACGTTAGCTTCTAGGGACTATGTCCCGAAGTGATATGGACGCTAGGCGATGTTTCGCTCAGTCCAGGATCATTAACAAGTTGATAATGGGCCAGGATGGGCCGAAACATAGCAAAAACATTGTTAATCTTCACATATAATAATAATAATAATAATTAATAATAATAATAATATGTATCGCATTTCCCCTTCCATATCTTGTATTTCTTCTTACTCATCCTATTTTTTTCCTTTCATATTATACTTTTCCTATCACCTTTCTCCCCTTCAATATCTTACTCTTCCCTCCTGTATCCTACTATTTTCTTTCCTATCTTACTCTTCTTCTTCCGCCTCATTCATGGTAATCACAATATGGCTGACTGCATGTTGTTAAGGACGTGGCGGAGACGTACTCAGTTGAGGGTCATCCACCGTCGCGTTGGTGGGTCGATCTGGATGAAGAACTCGATCACTACATCGGCTACGGCAGGGGCCTGCAGGTGGACCTCAGGGACTGGCGCCTAGGGATGGTCATCTGCTCCGTGGACGTCGTCGGCGTCTTCAGGCGTTACGACGTGTATACTGTGAGTGCTTCAGGAGTACGCTCTTCGATATTCAGTTTGGGCTATAGTATCACAATTGATTTGGTGGGTATGTGCAAGCCGGGATCAATGGTACTGGTTTTCGGAGCTTCGTGTCGGTTTATTGGGTTCTTGGTGCACAGGCAGTGTGATGCCCAGGCCCGGAGAGCCATGCCCAGGAGAGAGAGAGAGAGACAGAGTAGACTTTGTTGACTGAGAGAGATCGGCTGCCAGAGTGAGACAGGGTAAGTGTGGTGTGGGCTGAGCTGGGTAGGCCTATAGGTGGCAGCACCAGCAAGGCGCGAAATATGAACCCAGATGGGCAACAGTACTTCGAAGAATCTTTGGATGTGTGTGTGTGTGTGTGTGTGTGTGTGTGTGTGTGTGTGTGTGTGTGTGTGTGTGTGTGTGTGTGTGTGTGTGTGTGTGTGTGTGTGTGTATGTGTGTGCTCACTGTATCTTTCTGTGGCCTCAGGCTACGGACCTGGTGACGGGGGAGGTGTCGACATGCCAGCAGCTCCATGGTGCCGACGACTGCAGTGACCACTGTGCACTCTTCAGGCAACACAAGGCTAACGAAGTCCAGGTCTTCATGGCAGCCAAGGTCGATGATGTTTTATCCTCATGGGAGCTGCTCAAGAACATCTCTTCAGTGTATGCTGCAACATCTTCAAGGTGAAAGAGAGAGACATGATCACTATATACAAAATACGATTTTTTATTAATTTTTAATGTGTGTGTGTGTGTGTGTGTGTGTGTGTGTGTGTGTGTGTGTGTACTCACCTAGTTGTGATTGCAGGGGTCGATTCACAGCTCCTGGCCCCGCCTCTTCACTGGCCGCTACTCGGTCACTCTTCCCGCTCCATGAGCTTTATCATACCTCTTCTTAAAGCTATATATGGATCCTGCCTCCACTACATCACTTCCCAGACTGTTCCACTTCCTGACAACTCTGTGGCTGAAGAAATACTTCCTAACATCCCTGTGATTCATCTGAGACTTCAACTGCCAACTGTGACCCTTTGTTGCTGTGTCCCATTTCTGGAACATCCTGTGTCTGTCCACCTTGTCGATTCCTCTCAGTATTTTATATGCCGTTATCATATCCCCCTTATCTCTCCTGTCTTCCAGTGTCGTCAGGTCGATTTCCCTTAACCTCTCCTCGTAGGACATATCCCTCAGCTCCGGGACTAGTCTTGTTCAAAACTTTTGCACTTTTTCTAGTTTCCTTACATGCTTCGCTAGGTGTGGGTTCCAAACTGGCGCTTCATACTCCAATATGGGGCTAACGTACACAGTGTACATAAGAACATAAGAAAGATGGAACACTGCAACAGGCCTACAGACCCATGCAGAGCAGGTCCATGTCCCCCCCTCCCGGATTAGCCCAATGACCCACCCAGTCTGGTCACCTCCACTCAAGGAAGGAGCACGGCACCAGACCCAACAGCACAAGCTAGTCCATTCAAACTCACACCCACCCACACCCACTCATGTATTTATCTAACCTATTTTTGAAACAACACAACGTTTTAGCCTCAATAACTGTACTCGGGAGTTTGTTCCACTCATCCACAACTCTATTACCAAACCAGTGCTTTCCTATATCCTTCCTGAATCTGAATTTTTCCACTTGTTCTTAGGTTTGCTAGACGGCCGTATGCTGTAGCAGTTATTTGGTTGATGTGCGCCTTGAGTGAGGTTTGTAGTCTCTGGCCCCCTAATGTGTATGTGTGTGTGTGTATGTGTGTGTGTGTGTGTGTGTGTGTGTGTGTGTGTGTGTGTGTGTGTGTGTGTGTGTGTGTGTGTGTGTGTGTGTGTGTGAGTGTGCAATACAGTCGCAAATAGGCGATCTTAACAATGCAGAACAAGCCACAAGGGGATGGAAATCTTTAGCTCACGATCTTTCACACTCGTGCGTCATCAGGAGCTATGCAGTGTTACAAGACAGCAACAGATAGGAGGGGAAATTCTCTGAGGCAAGGCAGAAGGTATCACTGGCTACCCGTGACACAGACATGGGTCACCATTGATACCTTGATAAACACCTTACTTACTAAGTACATTTATTCACAGGTTCTACGATCCAGTCCGAGAGCGTTAACGTTCATCAATGACTTCGGTTGATGTCAGTCCAGGTGACACAGTGATGTTACCAGTACCAGCGTCACTGACGATCGTGTTACTGGAAGGTTGACAACATCGTCTCCAGATGTGTATAAATGGTGTACTTTAAATAAACGTAAAAACATTTGTTAATTTATAACCTAGAAAAACTAGTGGTAATGGGCAGAATTCTGCACACGCCATAGTGATACCTGGAGAGGGTTTCAGGGGGTCAATGCCCCCGCTGCTCGGTCTGTGACCAGGCCTCGGAGTGTGGGGTGACTACCACCCACGACATGGGTGTGGGGTGACTACCACCCACAACATGGGTGTGGGGTGATCACCACCCACAACATGGGTGTGGGGTGACCACCACCCACAACATGGGTTGGGGTGACCACCACCCACAACATGGGTGTGGGGTGACCACCCACAACATGGGTGTGGGGTGACCACCACCCACAACATGGGTGTGGGGTGACCAGTAAAGGATCAAACACCTATTGTTCTCACAGCTACAAGCATTGTGTAACACCCTCGCCATCTCTCAGTGTATGTGCACTGAGATGTACATCTCTCAGTGTACGTGCACTGAGATGTACATCTCTCAGTGTACGTGCACTGAGATGTACATCTCTCAGTGTACGTGCACTGAGATGTACATCTCTCAGTGTACGTGCACTGAGATGTACATCTCTCAGTGTACGTGCACTGAGATGTACATCTCTCAGTGTACGTGCACTGAGATGTACATCTCTCAGTGTTTATACCTGGACTGATACATACTCTCAACGTATATAAACCGAGACATCTCTTAGAGCATCATGAAAGATATATACCTCTCGGTATATATATATATATATATAATATATATATATTATATATATATATATATATATATATATATATACTATGAGAAACACCTCTTGGTGTATATACCTTGTAAGACAAGCATCTCACAAGGTATATACTGTGAGATATTATAACCATGACCACGGGAAAACGCTAAACACGTAGCGGGTCAATTAGAACCAGTGGGGAACGGGAGACAGACTTGATCCGAGGAAGCGAAGAGTAGCTCTAATTCCTTGAATCAAGAATCCTTCATCAGTGTCAAGGCAGCGTCCTACAAGAGTCATCAAGGTTGCTCTACACCTGTATACATTCAAAAATAGCTTTAATCTCTAAAATATAAATCAATGTAAACTCTTAGTTTATATACATTGATATACACCTTTCAGTGTATATACCTTATCAGAAGCACTATGAATTCTTTATAATATATAAACTATATCGTAGATAGTTAGCAAACTCGCATGACTACATATAACGTTACATAACAGGTGATATATACATCGAGAGATGTATATCTCTTAGTGTATATACACTGGAAGTTTACCCTGATCCCTAATTTAAAGATTAAAGTATTCTCAGATGGCGGGTAAGAGGTTAAAGGTAGCCTTATTGACCCTCTTAAGTGGTTGATAGTCTTAGTACACTTGACCTAGCAGACTGGAGCAGACTGACCCGGTCATCGGTCAAGTGTATACAACCTCTCATACACTCGACCCTCATGAGTTTACTCAAGGTAAGACTAAGGTCATGGTTTGTAAAGTTGCTGTGGGAAAAAATAATGGTAGTCAGTAGGAGAGAACAACTTATTTAAATGTGTTTGAGTTCCAGTTGGTTCCAATTATGAAGTTAGGATACACTCGAACGATGGTTCATGGTTCATGGTTTATGGTTCATGGTTCATGCTTCATGGTTCATGGTTCATGGTTCATGGTTCATGGTTCATGGTTTATGGTTCATGGTTCATGGTTCATGGTTCATGGTTCATGGTTCATGGCTCATGGTTCATGGTTCATGGTTCATGGTTCATGGCTCATGGCTCATGGTTCATGGTTCATGGTTCATGGTTCATGGTTCATGGTTCATGGTTCATTCTTCTGTGTATTCACTGACTCGTTATACCACCACTGAATTTAGCAAAAGTGAATGTATTTCCCTGAATAAATGAGTTTATACAGTGATTGATGTATGGTACAGTGCACCCGTATTATCAGGACAAGTTTTTTTAATTAGTGTACCTGTTGAAGAAAGCCACTTGTGCAATATATGGTAATCTATGTTGAGGAAACGTTTCGCTGTCAGTCAGTGGCTTCTTCAGTCCAATACCGAGAATAGCTGTGAAAGATGAGAAGGTAAATGAGATAATCAGTCCCTCAGACTAGAGTCGTTGTGTTCTGTCCATTAGTCTTGAGAAAAGTACAGCACATTCTCGGAGAAGTTGCTTATATATGTGGGGGCTGCAGGCCACCATCAGCAACAGCCTGGTTGACCAGGCAAGCACCAGACGAGCCTGGCCCAAGGCCGGGCACCAGGAGTAGAAAAACTCGCGGGACTCATCAAAGGTATATACTGCAGTCAGGGAAGTAGAAGCAGTAGGTGGCGGAGTCACCATTGGACAAATCCACTAGTGTAAATAGGTCATGACTGTAGGTTAGGAAAGCATTAGGATACTTCCAGTAGGTACTGGAACAGCTTGTGGGATCACTAGTTAAGGCGGACATTCAATCCAGACGGTCACCCATCCAATTACTTGCCTCATGAAACTGCAACTTTCGGCATGTATAAATGAAAGGAATTTTTTTTTCAGGGTGAGGTGAAGGAATGTGAGAGGGAGAGTGAAGCCAGGGTGTGGTATCCACCTCCCGACACATTGGGAAGGTCCTACCTGCTCTCACTACCTAATTACTCCCTGGACACCTGGCAGGAACTCTGTATTGATCCCCGTGATCCCACAACCTTCCCAGAGTATAAAACTGGGGAGTATGGCGTCCCAGAAGCTCAGAGAAATCCTTTAAATCCGCAGATACAAGTGCAGGCTGGGTCAAGTGGCTTTCACGACTCTGGAAATCTTCCACAATCCTCTCTAGAAGCGCATCTAGTAGCAACTCAACCCCAACCCTCAAGTTATATACAAATGCCTCTAAACTATATACAGCCTCAGATAACTTCACATTCGGGCATAATACAACTAGAAAGCTTCAGAAATACTGAGGTAAGCAGTGTTCAGCACCCGAGGCTCCTCAGACTGGGTCTCCCACACACGCTGCTGGATCTTCCTCACAACGAGCAACCACAAGAACTTGGAGTGACTGAGTCACATCTCGGAGCACACGACCTGCCTGCCTCTGATCTAAATACACACCTCCGGGTAAGTTATTAAAATATCCGTGCAATTTATTAATTCCATAAGGTTTCAACTTGTTTATAAAAACACTTATATGCAGTTAAGGATATGTAATAAAGGAAACTTCTCGCTACGGGTTAGTTGTGCTGTCTGAGCGGCTAAGGTGCCAGATCAATCAGGTTGTGATGGATATGCGGGGCTGCGGGCCACCAACAGCAACAGCCTGGTTGACCAGGCAAGCACCAAACGAGCTTGACCCATGGCCGGGCTCCGGGAATACAAAAACTCTCGAAACTCATCCAAAGTATAAAGGTAAGTTTAGTGTACATCCCCAGGATCATCCTGCGAGCGGTAACTAAAAAAAAAAAAAAAGAATTACAGTCACAATGGGCATAACAGCATCTCAAAAAATATATATTACAGTCCCAGGTGGCTTCTTCAGTTCAATGACTTTTTGCTTACTGTCATTATCCACATCTCGATAATACCAGTATACCTGGAGACCTCCAAGTCTCCAGGTATAATACAAATGTACCATATACTGCCTCTAATGTTTACACTTCAGGGAGACACCTTGATGCCGGTGAAGGTATCAAGGTGTCTCCCTGAGGTGTTTTCCTCTTCACCAGCCCTTGAAGAGAGTACTTTGATGCTGGTGGAATGTTCTTCGTCCAGGGAAGTGGAGAGTGCCATCTACTTTCTATGATTATATCTGAGTACCTCCCTTTTCAAGGCTGGAGGTCAGGGTTAAGGGTCAGTCTGAGTTATACCAAGTGATCTTGTATTGACCTGGTCAGTCATACAGGTGTTGATATATTGACCTGGTCAGTCAAGCAGGTGTTGATGTATTGACCTGGTCAGTCATACAGGTGTTGATATATTGACCTGGTCAGTCAAGCAGGTGTTGATGTATTGACCTGGTCAGTCAAGCAGGTGTTGATGTATTGACCTGGTCAGTCAAGCAGGTGTTGATGTATTGACCTGGTCAGTCATACAGGTGTTCTTGTATTGGCCTGATTATTCATATAAGTGTTTCCATACAGGTTAGTCTTCTAGACCTGATCACTTCAGTGTTCCCTCACAGGTCGGTCTTCTTGACCTGGTCTATGACAAACCCAACAACAGGACACCACACCACCTTCTTCGTTGGTTCGGAACCATATACACGTGAGTACTAGTAGTATCAGCAGTATAATGACTGTTGCAGGACGAAGCGAGGGTGGTCATAAGGTTCCTGTAGCTAGGTGCTGGTTTCAGGTGAATTATTCCAGCTACAGGGGCGCCACGAGTACGCTAAGAGACAACACAGTAAGTATCAGGGACCAAAGACTGCTAACCCTTAAACTGTCCAAACAAATTTACGTTCACATGCGTAGTGCTCCAAAAGTAGATCTACGTTTGGACAGTTTAAGGGTTAAAACTGCCTCCCAGCATACATAAGGGGAATTACCAATAGACCCCTGGCAGTCTTCAAGACGGAGCTGGACAGGTACCTAAAATTAGCAAGCCTGGTTACAGACCGGGCCGCGGGGGCGTTGACCCCTGAAACCCTCTCCAGGTATAACTGTGGTGGTTTAGAACTTAGTTTGGTTATAATAATACAATTGCGGTATTTTGACTTATGGTTTATTATTCAATCACAATAGACCCTCATATTTAAGGCATTATCTCTCAGTCACCATAGACCCTTATATAGGAGGGCCCCACTTATATAGGAGGGCCCCACTTATATAGGAGGGCCCCACTTATATAGGAGGGCCCCACTTATATAGGAGGGCCCCACTTATATAGGAGGGCCCCACTTATATAGGAGGGCCCCACTTATATAGGAGGGCCCCACTTACAGGAGGGCCCCACTTATATAGGAGGGCCCCACTTATACAGGAGGGCCCCACTTATACAGGAGGGCCCCACTTATACAGGAGGGCCCCACTTATATAGGAGGGCCCCACTTATATAGGAGGGCCCCACTTATACAGCAGGTTAGGGTCCAGCCTACTGCTGTAAAGCAAAAATCGCTGTATAGTGAAACATAGCCTTTCTTTCACTTTCAAATGCATATAAAATCCCGATAACATATTTACACTATCACATATATAAATAAAAAAAAGATCTAGGCCTAAAAAATGCATATACAGTACACACATTACTTACCTTAAAATATTTTCGTTCTTAGCTTATAGTGAGTGTTGAATATACTTATTGTAGGAAGTCTGAATATATGAAGAATGGTTATAATTAAAAACTGCTGTATTAGCGAAACGCCGTAAAGTGAAGTGCTGTTGAGTGCTCAACCACCCAGGGAAATATCCACCATAACCCCTCATACCTATGGCACTATCCCTCAACTACCATGGTCCTTCAGAGAGCCATGGTGCTATCCCACAACCATTGACTCCTAAATTAATTCCTATTTATAGTTTAAGTGCTTGTATTTCCGCTGTATATAGATTTGAGAGCCGAGTTTATCTAGTTTCTAGCTAACATTTTAGATCTTAGCTCCCATTTTCTACTAGTAAGCTCCCATTTTCTACTAGTAAGCTCCCATTTTCTACTAGTAAGCTCCAATTTTCTGCTAGTAAGCTCCCATTTTCTACTAGTAAGCTCCCATTTTCTGCTAGTATGCTCCCATTTTCTACTAGTAAGCTCCCATTTTCTGCTAGTATGCTCCCATTTTCTGCTAGTATGCTCCCATTTTCTACTAGTAAGCTCCCATTTTCTGCTAGTAAGCTCCCATTTTCTACTAGTAAGCTCCCATTTTCTGCTAGTATGCTCCCATTTTCTACTAGTAAGCTCCCATTTTCTGCTAGTATGCTCCCATTTTCTGCTAGTATGCTCCCATTTTCTACTAGTAAGCTCCCATTTTCTGCTAGTATGCTCCCATTTTCTACTAGTAAGCTCCCATTTTCTGCTAGTATGCTCCCATTTTCTACTAGTAAGCTCCAATTTTCTACTAGTAAACTTCCATTTTCTACTAGTAAGCTCCCATTTTCTGCTAGTATGCTCCCATTTTCTACTAATAAGCTCCCATTTTCTGCTAGTATGCTCCCATTTTCTACTAGTAAGCTCCCATTTACTACTAGTAAGCTCCCATTTTATGCTAGTATGCTCCCATTTTCTACTAGTAAGCTCCCATTTTCTGCTAGTATGCTCCCATTTTCTGCTAGTATGCTCCCATTTTCTACTAGTAAGCTCCCATTTTCTGCTGGTATGCTCCCATTTTCTACTAGTAAGCTCCCATTTTATGCTAATATGCTCCCATTTTCTACTAGTAAGCTCCCATTTTCTGCTAGTATGCTCCCATTTTCTGCTAGTATGCTCCCATTTTCTACTAGTAAGCTCCCATTTTCTGCTGGTATGCTCCCATTTTCTACTAGTAAGCTCCCATTTTCTGCTAGTATGCTCCCATTTTCTACAAGTAAGCTCCCATTTTCTACTAGTAAGCTCCCATTTTCTGCTAGTAAGCTCCCATTTTCTACTAGTAAGCTCCCATTTTCTACTAGTAAGCTCCCATTTTCTGCTAGTAAGCTCCCATTTTCTACTAGTAAGTTCCTATTTTCTACTAGTAGCTCCCATTTTCTGCTAGTATGCTCCCATTTTCTACTAGTAAGCTCCCATTTTCTGCTAGTATGCTCCCATTTTCTACTAGTAAGCTCCCATTTTCTACTAGTAAGCTCCCATTTTCTACTAGTAAGCTCCCATTTTCTACTAGTAAGCTCCCATTTTCTACTAGTAAGCTCCCATTTTCTACTAGTAGCTCCCATTTTCTGCTAGTATGCTCCCATTTTCTACTAGTAAGCTCCCATTTTCTACTAGTAAGTTCCCATTTTCTACTAGTAAGCTCCCATTTTATACTAGTAAGTTCCCATTTTCTACTAGTAAGCTCCCATTTTCTACTATTAAACTCCCATTTTCTACTAGTAAGCTCCCATTTTATGCTAGTAAGCTCCCATTTTCTACTAGTAAGCTCCCATTTTCTACTAGTAAGCTCCCATTTTCTACTAGTTAGCTCCCATTTTATAGTAGTAAGTTCCCATTTTCTACTAGTAAGTTCCCATTTTCTACTAGTAAGTTGTCAATTTCTACTAGTAAGCTCCCATTTTCTACTAGTAAGCTCCCATTTTCTACTAGTAAGCTCCCATTTTCTACTAGTAAGCTCCCATTTTCTACTAGTAAGCTCCCATTTTCTACTAGTAAGCTCCCATTTTATACTAGTAAGTTCCCATTTTCTACTAGTAAGCTCCCATTTTCTACTAGTAAGTTCCCATTTTCTACTAGTAAGTTCCCATTTTCTACTAGTAAGCTCCCATTTTCTACTAGTAAGCTCCCATTTTCTACTAGTAAGCTCCCATTTTCTACTAGTAAGTTCCCATTTTCTACTAGTAAGCTCCCATTTTCTACTAGTAAGCTCCTATTTTATACTAGTAAGTTTCCATTTTCTACTAGTAAGCTCCCATTTTATACTAGTAAGTTCCCATTTTCTACTAGTAAGCTCCCATTTTCTACTAGTAAGTTCCCATTTTCTACTAGTAAGCTCCCATTTTCTACTAGTAAGCTCCCATTTTCTACTAGTAAGCTCCCATTTTCTACTAGTAAGTTCCCATTTTCTACTAGTAAGCTCCCATTTTATAATAGTAAGTTCCCATTTTCTACTAGTAAGTTCCCATTTTCTACTAGTAAGCTCCCATTTTCTACTAGTAAGTTCCCATTTTCTACTAGTAAGTTCTCATTTTCTACTAGTAAGTTCCCATTTTCTACTAGCAAGTTCCCATTTTCTACTAGTTAGCTCCCATTTTCTACTAGTATGTTCCCATTTTCTACTAGTAAGTTCCATTTTCTACTAGTAAGTTCCCATTTTCTACTAGTTAGCTCCCATTTTATACTAGTAAGTTCCCATTTTCTACTAGTAAGCTCCCATTTTCTACTAGTAAGCTCCCATTTTCTACTAGTAAGTTCCCATTTTCTTCTAGTAAGTTCCCATTTTCTACTAGTAAGCTCCCATTTTATACTAGTAAGCTCCCATTTTCTACTAGTAAGCTCCCATTTTCTACTAGTAAGTTCCCATTTTCTACTAGTAAGCTCCCATTTTCTACTAGTAAGCTCCTATTTTATACTAGTAAGTTCCCATTTTCTACTAGTAAGCTCCCATTTTCTACTAGTAAGTTCCCATTTTCTACTAGTAAGCTCCCATTTTCTACTAGTAAGTTCCCATTTTCTACTAGTAAGCTCCCATTTTCTACTAGTAAGCTCCCATTTTCTACTAATAAGCTCCCATTTTCTACTAGTAAGTTCCCATTTTCTACTAGTAAGCTCCCATTTTATAATAGTAAGTTCCCATTTTCTACTAGTAAGTTCCCATTTTCTACTAGTAAGCTCCCATTTTCTACTAGTAAGCTCCCATTTTCTACTAATAAGCTCCCATTTTCTACTAGTAAGTTCCCATTTTCTACTAGTAAGCTCCCATTTTATAATAGTAAGTTCCCATTTTCTACTAGTAAGTTCCCATTTTCTACTAATAAGCTCCCATTTTCTACTAGTAAGTTCCCATTTTCTATTAGTAAGTTCCCCTTTTCT
>NC_069463.1:13163390-13360890 GCF_026875155.1 Cherax quadricarinatus | reverse complement strand
TGGTGGTGGTGGTAGTGTTGGATGATGGTGGTGATGGTGGTAGTGTTGGTGGTGGTGATGGTAGTGTTGGTGATGATGGTGGTGATGGTGGTAGTGTTGGTGGTGGTGATGGTTGTAGTGCTGGTGGTTGTGATGGTGGTAGTAGTGGTGATGGTGGTAGTGTTGGTGATGGTGCTGTAGTTGTTGTTATAGTTGTAGTTGCAGTAATATATTAATGGGGAAGAGATAAACTCGCAAGGGTATATGTCAACTTGTGAATAATAAGTAATTAGGTTAGATCTAAGGACAACAAAGCTTCAGTACCTTAAATCAAGAGCCCTTTCACCACAAGCACTGTCTAGCAAGCGACTGTGGTCACGTAATAGATGGAAATAGAACAAGCTTGTTGAAGCGTCACTTAGGAAAGTTTATGCTACCTCTCTCCACCTGTTGCCTAACTTACAAGCTTCTGACGACGATTTCATATAGTATACGAAAGGCCTGAAGCTCTATTTCAACCCTTTCCCCCTTCCATGGTTTATTTGCAGTCCTTTATTATCTGTGACTTTAATGTACGCACTTATATCCTTGGTACTGGAAGAGTTCTCTATTTGGAATAATTCTCCATTTCTTGCAGTAGTTTAGCAGCACACTATCATTATAGACAATTTTATTTTACCTATAAATGATAAGGGTTAATACGGCTCCTCGAGCTATTACAACCCTTAAGTACAACAAACGTCGGGTCAATACAGCTCCTCGAGCTTTCACAGCCCTTAAATACAACAAACGTCGGGTCAATACAGCTCCTCGAGCTGTCACAACCCTTAAGTACAACAAACGTCGGGTCAATACAGCTCCTCAAGCTGTCACAACCCTTAAGTACAACAAACGTCGTATCACATAAAACTCCTTTTTACCTTTATTTCAGAATGTGTGGGTGCTGACGCCGGTGATGTCAGTTTTGGAGAATGTGTGTAGGATGTTGGAGATGGTGATGGAGGTGGTGTGTTGGGGCTGTGTCTCTCCTGTGGCCAAAAACTGCGGCCTTATCCTCTCCAGGATCCATATCACTCATGTTCGCATCCGTCCAACGATCGCTAGGCACTTCTTCCACAGAGACTGGGATTAGGAGGGGAAGTGAGATTCCAATCACTTACTCGAATTTATGTGGGTGAAGTCTAGCACTTGGTCTTCAAATTAGCATGGATAATGCTGATGTGTGGATTAGTAATAGTGGATTGCAGTTTGCTTCGTCGACCAGGATTTATGAGTGTTTGTCAGAACGTGTTAATAACTGGTCTTGACTGGTGGTGTTGCATTGGTAGTTGTTAATTAATAGGTGTGAGTGTATGAGTCAATTAGTGGCTATGGACTGCTAAGAATGGATTAACAATGATTGTCATTTATTTTGAGTTAACGTAAAAATACCATATAACAAAATGCTTGAAATAACATAATTACACCATGACTGAATTTACATGACAAGATTAACCCATTCGAGGAATTGTCTATAGATTAATGAGGCTTCTATAAGGTTGGTTTCTATAACGTATAACCTTATAGTTATGCTCAAGACTATTGTATATTGTTATGATCAAGATCCCAGTGGATATAAATCACATTGACTATTGGAGTATCCTAAGTCGAGTCTACTATATTTGCTACATATGTCTGCGTATAACATATATGTGTTAAAAATGGTATATAATTTTCAACACATATATGTGGTCATCCCTCAGTCCCAGGCTGAGGGACTGACCATCTAGAATACTTTTCCTCCAAGGTTGATGAACTGATTACATCATCTTTATTTTACTACTACACCTATTCCTTCTGCATTTGACTGAAGAAGCTTACTGTGCAGGTGAAACGTTTCATCAATAAATATACCCAATTGTTGCACAAGTGTCTTAATCTATAATATATATGTGCCCTCAAACTGCTGTAAAATATTAAACTTCTGCATGAAAAAAACATTTGTTGCTTATCCCGAAATGTAAACGAAAGAACACTTTAAAACCTCTAAATTTAAAGTTAAAACCAGCACGAAAGAAGAGAGAAATACTACTGGAGAAATAAGGTTAATTACTATTGAAAATATGATTGCTCTCAAAGGATACCTGCTTCAGCACAGAGCTTTAAACACTGATAGTGAATCCCCTTGATAGTGATACTGAAAGTGAGCTTTTAACTCTTGAAGCTTCTGATGTGGTTTAAGTGTGCTAGGTCATTCCAAGGAGTTCAGCAGATGGTTTCTGGGGTTTAAGACATAATACATGAAACAAATACTCAGTCCAACACTTGGTATATCAGAAAGCCTCCTCTCTGAGCTCTCCAGAATTCCAAATGTATACCTGGCTAGCTGGCGTTATCTCGGAGACCATTATGTCCTTTTTCGTGCATTACTTTGTGCCTTAAGGGAAGAAAAAAGAATGGAGAAATCAGACCCATCGGTGTTGTCAGCTACTCCGCCTATGTGTTGCCATGACTGCTGTGAGAATTGCATGTCACGTCGCAGCCATTTTGCAAATAAAATCAATATATTTTTCAAATATTCTTGCCTAAATCATCATTTTTAAATACTGAATGTCTATCTTAAAATATTTTGTGGAGAATTTTATTCATGGGAAATTAAATAAGGATCAATATAATTATTACTGTTAGTGTATCCCTGAGAATTAGTCGAAGATGAAACCGAGTACCGGCCTTAGTGGAATATCGAATGTGGACGACTGACTCTGCAATAGTTTTAACAAATATTGTCAGAAAATAATTAGCAAACGAGTTTGAGGAAAGTAGAACAGTACAAATAGGAACTTTCATATCAACTATCACTCACAATGAAATGTATGGTTAAGTACATTTATGGAGAAAGCAAGAAAGTCATTAGATTCCAAGATGTTACTGCTAGACTAAGGATCACTTGCAGTACCGTTTGTATAGAGACGCAAATGACATGAAATACAAATTATGTGGACAGAGACAAGGCCACAGACTCGAACAATATATCACAGAGTGTACAAATATCCGACCTTTCAGAGACACCATGCAAGTCCTACAGGGTATGGCAAAACGTTTCATTGTTAATGATAAGATATCTGACACTGTAACAATATTTTGCATCGCCTAGATGAATTAATTGTTTTCTAAGAGACTGCGACCCAATGATGATTAATGTTTTAGGATAATAAGATACTTAAATGTTCACAATGTAACTACGCCTGGTGCAGGTCCGACACAGGCTCATTGTGATCTCTGTAATCTTCATTTTTGAGCAACCGCTCACAGCATGAGCTGCGAGTGTACAAAAAAATAAACTTGCTGACAAATGGTTCAGAGAACCGACAAGTTGATAAATTAGACATATGTGCAACACTTGGGTATCTTTACTGAGAAATCGTTTCGCCACACAGTGGCTTCATCAGTCCATACAAAGAAGAACGATGAAGGTCAGAAAGAGTTTAAGGTAATCAGTCCCTCAGTCTGGAGTCGATGTAATCAGTATATCATTTTTTTGCAAGATAGATACACTGATTACATCGACTCCAGGCTGAGGGACTGATTACCACAAACTCCCTCTGATCATCATTATTTTTCTTTGTATGGACTGATGAAGCCACTGTATGGTACGTTTCCTCAGTAAAGATACCCAAGTGCTGCACAGGTGTCTAATTTATCAAAAAACTAGCTACTCAGGCGATTTAGTTCAGCTGTGTCGCCTGAACAGCTAGTGTATTGTGCATCCCCCTGCTCATGCTGTGAACGGTAGCGAAAAAATACTGAATTACAGGTGTCATAAAAAGCTTATCCCTTAGTATCAGTGATAAATTCCCCCATTCTCTTCCTGAGACATTTCGCCCTCACTATACACATTACCTTTGTAAATTGTGAGTTCATTACCTTTGAAATTGTGAGTTCATTACCTCTAAACTTGCTCAGCTATCATAACTTTGGAGTCCAGTCCCTGGACCCATTATGTACCTCTGTAATCTTTTGACTACCACCCACAGGATGGATGTGGGGTGCATAATAAAGATACTGAACTAACTATACATAGTCTGCTAGGCAATTGGTCATACCTGACCAGTCGGGCTGTGGCTCGTACATTAGATTGCGTGCAGCCAGCAGTAACAGCCTGGTTGATCAGGCTCTGATCCACCAGGAGGCCTGGTCACAGACCGGGCCGCGGGGGCGTTGACCCCCGGAACTCTCTCCAGGTAAACTCCAGGTAAACATCAGATTTGTTTTCAATGGAGTGTTTCTGATTGTGCTGAGATTCAGGTGTAGGGTCAATCTATAATAATCAATAATAAGCTTTTTATTTCTACAAGTATATGATACAGTGGACAGCTTTGCCTTTCTTCGATTTTCATAACTTTGTATTTATTGGAGCTAAATTCCAATAGCCACGTGTCAGACCATCATACAGCTTGTCCCAATCCGTTTGTAGTCTCTCCTGATCTAACTCCTTTTTCTTTTCTCATTAGTTTCACTTCGTCTGCAAACAAGAACACCTCTGACTCAATCATCTCTGTTGAGTCGTTTACACACAAGAAACAGTAGTGGAGCAAGTACTGATCCTTGTGCAACCCCACTCGTTACACACATAGATTCCGACACCTCCTCCTTCACAGTAAGTCGTTGCTTTTTATCATCAAGAATTCCTTGATCTACTGTAGTACTTTCCCTGTAATTCTGCTCTAATTCTCTAGCTTTCGTGAAAATTTCTTGTGGGATGCTGTATGGAACATCAGCTCGTGTGTGTGTGTGTGGGCGTCTAACTGCCTGGGCTTAGGAAAGAGGGTTCACCTGATTTACTTGGAGACACTGTTCTAGTTACTCTTTCCGAAGACATTTTATTTCCTTTATAATTCCTACCTAGATTTGTCCAACATATTTTTCCGTCTCCCGGAAGGAGGGATCAATACAACTAAGCAGTGAGGGTGTGGTCATCCCGCTCTGCTGGGGCTTGGCCAGGGGATCCACCCAATCTGTTTGAGATATTTTATTTACTGTTTCTTGTAGAAATAAAGATATTATTATTATTATTATTATTATTATTATTATTATTATTATTATTATTATTATTATTATTATTATTATTATTATCATTATTATTATTATTATTATTATTATTATTATTATTATTATTATTATTATTATTATTATTATTATTATTATTATTATTATTATTATTATTAAAGGGAGTATCTTTCATGGCCCAGCTTTGGACAATATATCCTCTCCGAAATGCCTAGCCATGCTAGGTGTGATAGTGGCCCTCTCTGTAATTAGTATTTTATAATATGTAAACCACACAATATCCTATAACATGTAAACCCCGCAGTGTAGTCTCTTTAGACCTGAATAAATTTGATTTGACTTAAGTTCCATACTAGGTGAGCTGTCAGTGGCCTTTACAACCCCAACAAGAAGCTACAGTGGCCCTATAAATCCCAGAGACGAAACAGAAACAGCTGTAATATGGATTTACGTTCCTTTATTTTGTGTTACCTAGTGGTGCTGACAGCCTTCAGGTGTGATGGCTCTGTGTCAGTGGGAGTGACAGCAGTGGGACTGGCGGGAGCAATGTTTTATGCTGGCTTTGATAAAATTCGCTGCACCTTTTATGAATGTTGCTCCGACAGAGCTGACTGGATCAAGCCTAATATTACAGGTAAGCTGCTTTGGTGCCTGCTGCAGGGCTCTTAATTCAAGGAACTGGAGCTATTCCCCCCCACCTTTCCTCAAGGGAGGTTTCTTGACGCTGGTGAGGGGCTCTTGATCTAAGGATTTGGATCTGTGCTCCAGTTCCCTGAATTGAGCCTGAATACTTTCCACCTCCCCTACATGCGCTGTATAATCCTACGGGTTTAGCGCTCCCTATTATTATAATTATATATATCCCTCACCTTCCCTGGATCAAATCTTATTGCATCACACTGCCCACTGTATTTGTGTATGCATATGCCCCTTGTGGGTTAAACCTTAGTGGAAATAAGTCACTTTATCTGACTTTTCTGGGTTATCCTGGGCAATTTATGCATATATTACTATGTATGATAATTTGTGTAACTGTATTTTTGTGTACCTTTACCTAAATAAACTTACTAGTGCTTAGTTGTATGCCCAGTTGTATGACCTTATGGGTTTAGCACTCCCCATAATTATCATAATTACAGAAATTCTTAATACATTTTGTCTACCGGTAAAATAATTTTATACAAAGTTCACTGTAGATTTATTCTCTTATTAGATTCCATTTCAGTTACATTTCCTGGTCAGAATCATTTATAAATTTATTTTATATTTTCAGTCATAAATTCAGTAATTTTTTTTATTGTTAATCCCTAGTCATTTGTCCTTTTAGTCTGTGAGGGGATATGGGGGGATTTTTGTACTTACTGCCTGAAACAGAGGTCTGACAGGCTACAATAAGTATCACAAGGCCTTGAGGTTGAACCCCTTGTGAGGAGGGATGTATTAGCAAGTCCTAAAACCTGTTATTGTTACCTAGAGTAAATAGGTAGCTACCTAGGAGTTAGTTATTAGTTGTATCTTGAGGAGCACCTAAGATGGACCACAATTAGAAACGTGAGGAAATTAAAACTATGTCGGAGTATAAAACAAATTCCAACCACACAATAGAACGAAAAATTAATGTCAAAGACCTGGGGGTGATTGTCAGAAGATCTTGCCTTCAAAGACCACAACATTGTATCAATCACATCTGCTAGAAAAATGACAGGATGGATAATGAGAACCTTCAAAACTAGGGATGCCAAGCCCATGATGACACTCTTCAGGTCGCTTGTTCTGTCTAAGCTGGAATATTGCTGCACACTAACAGCACCTTTCAAGGCAGGTGAAATTGCTGACCTAGAAAGTGTACAAAGAACCTTCATGGCACGCATAACGAAGATAAAACACCTCAGCTACTGGGAATGCTTGACCTGTACTTCCTAGAATGCAGGCAGGAGAAATACATGATTATATACACTTGGAAAAGCCTAGAAGGACTAGTACGAAACTTGCACATGAAAATCACTTCCTATGAAAGCAAAAGACTCGGCAGACAGTGCAACATCCCCCCCAATAAAAAGCAGGGGTGCCACTAGCACGATAAGAGACAGCACAGTAAGTGTGAGGGGCCCAAGACTGTTCAACTGCCTCCTAGCATACATAAGGGGGATTACTAATAGACTCCTGGCTGTCTTTAAGAAGGCACTGGGCAAGCACCTAAAGTCAGTACCTGACCAGCTGGGCTGTGGTTTGTATGTTGGGTTGAGTGTGGCCAACAGTAACAGCCTGGTTGATCAGGTCCTGATCCACCATGAGGCCTGGTCACAGACCGGGCTGCGGGGGCATTGACTGCTGAAACCCTCTCCAGGTTACTCCAGGTATAAGCCCCACTCCTTGGGTTATCCTGGGTTATTAAGTACCCTCTGGATTAGCAATAAAAATTAAGTCTTCTGTTTATTATCTTCTGAAGAAACAAGGACCCCAATGGAAATAAGTTAATTTGACTTTTTTGGGTTACCCTAGGTAATCTGCATATATTCTGCTATGTATAATATTTTATGTAACTGTATTTATGTGTACCTATACCTGAATAAACTTTCTTACAGCAATTTCACTGTTACCCACAGTGTATATAAGTCACAGAACTTTATTGGGCTATCCTAAGTTAAGTCTCTGTGTGCCCTCAGAACCATTGTATAAATTTATTCTACTGATAGTAAAATCATGTTTAATTCTTTTAATGTTAGTACAGTATTCAGTAAAATTTAGAATTGGGTTAATAATATAAATTAAAATGTAAAATGTAGTGCAGTAATACTCTCAGTTAAAGAATTATAGTGTCTTGTTGCTTTTATGTTCGTGCAGCAAAGTGTAGTGAATTTTGATTAATAGAGAGGACAACCCACAAGCTAAAAGGCAAGCACCCCAATGGAAACAAGTCACTTTGTCTGACTTTTTTTTTCGGTTATCCTAGGTAATCTACACATATGCTGCTATGTATGATAATTTATGTAACTGTATTTGTTTACATATACAGTGGACCCCCGCATAGCGATATTAATCCGTGCAAGAGAGCTCATTGTTATGCGAAATTATCGTTATGCGAATGAATTTTCCCCATAAGAAATAATGGAAATCAAATTAATCCATGCAAGAGACCCCAAAGTATGAAAAAAAAAAATTTTACCACGTGAAATATTAATTTTAATACACACAAACTGAAAAAGGCATGCACAATTACATGACACTTACTTTTATTGAAGATCTGGTGATGATTGATGGGATGGGAGGAGGAGAGAGTGTTAGTGTTTAGAAGGGGAATCCCCTTCCATTAAGACTTGAGGTGTCAAGTCCTTTTCTGGGGTTACTTCCCTTCTTCTTTTAATGCCACTAGGACCAGCTTCAGAGTCACTGGAGTTCTGTTGCACAACATATCTGTCCATAGTGGCCTGTACCTCTCATTCCTTTATGACTTCCCTAAAGTGTTTCACAACATTGTCAGTGTAATAGTCACCAGCACAGCTTGCAATAGCTGTGTGAGGGTGATTTTCATCCATGAAGGTTTGCACTTCAAGCCACTTTGCACAGATTTCCTTAATCTTTGAAGTGGCAATTTCTTCAATTTCTCTCTTCCCTCCTTCGAAGCAGTTTCCTCAGGTCTGGCCTCTTGCTGTTGAAGTTGATCTATCAGCTCATCAATGGTTAGTTCTTCATTGTCCTCCTCCACCAACTCTTCCACATCATCCCCACTAACCTCCAACCCCAAGGACTTTCCCAATGCCATAATGGATTCCTCAACTGGCATAGGATTCTCAGGGTTAGCCTCAAACCCTTCAAAATCCCTTTGGTCTACACATTCTGGCCACAGTTTCTTCCAAGCAGAGTTCAAGGTCCTCTTAGTCACTCCCTCCCAAGCCTTACCTATAAGGTTTACACAATTGAGGATATAAAGTGATCTCTCCAAAAGTCTCTTAGAGTCAGTTGAGTTTCTGAGGTCACTACAAAGCACCTTTCAAACAGAGCATTTGTGTACAGTTTTTTGAAGTTTGCAATAACCTGCTGGTCCATGGGCTGCAGGAGAGGAGTGGTATTAGGAGGCAAAAACTTCACTTAATGAATTCATGTCCCCATAAAGTCGCTCTGCCACGTCTGTAGGATGACCAGGGGCATTGTCTAACACCAGGAGGCACTTAAGCTCTAATTTCTTTTCAGTTAGGTAATCTTTCACATTGGGGGCAAATGCATGGTGTAACCAGTCATAGAAAAAGTCCCTAGTGACCCATGCCTTACTGTTTGCCCTCCACAGCACACACAAATTTTCCTTGAGGACATTCTTTTGCCTGAACGGTCTGGGAGTTTCAGAGTGATACACTAATAAAGGCTTCACCTTGCAATCACCAGTAGCATTGGAACACATCAACAGAGTAAGACTGTCTTTCATAGGCTTATGTCCTGGGAGTGCCTTTTCCTCCTGAGTAATGTAGGTCCTGCTTGGCATTTTCTTCCAAAACAGGCCTGTTTCATCACAATTAAACACTTGTTCAGGTTTCAGTCCTTCAGTTTCTATGTACTCCTTGAATTCCTGCACATATTTTTCAGCTGCTTTGTGGTCCGAACTGGCAGCCTCACCATGCCTTATCACACTATGTATGCCACTACGCCTCTTAAATCTCTCAAACCAACCTTTGCTGGCCTTAAATTCACTCACATCATCACTAGTTGCAGGCATTTTTTTTAATTAAATCCTCATGCAACTTCCTAGCCTTTTCACTTATGATCACTTGAGAGATGCTATCTCCTGCTATCTGTTTTTCATTTATCCACACCAATAAGAGTCTCTCAACATCTTCCATCACTTGCGATCTCTGTTTCGAAAACACAGTTAAACCTTTGGCAAGAACAGCTTCCTTGATTGCCTTTTTGTTGCCCACAATAGTAGCAATGGTTGATTGGGGTTTACTATACAACCTGGCCAGCTCGGAGACACGCACTCCACTTTCATACTTATCAATGATCTCTTTCTTCATCTCTATAGTAATTCTCACCCTTATTGCTGTAGGGTTGGCACTAGAAGCTTTCTTAGGGCCCATGGTCACTTATTTTGCAGATAAAATCACCAGAAACACTGTAATAATACGAAATGTTCCGATTGTATGCTTGGATGTTACCGCGGAGGCTGGCTGGTAAACAATGCCACCGGCGGAACATGTGAGGCTGGCTAAGGGCGCACATTAGACGCGTCTCGGACGAACAGCGTTGAGCGGGTTTTTTAGCGGTATGCAAGGCAAAATCTAGGCGATAAAATGTAGCGGTATGCGGATTTAACGTTATGTGATGCCAACGGTATGCGGGGGTCCACTGTACTGTACCTGAATAAACTTACTTACTAAGCAAGAAACGAAGGTAGTCTGTATCTCTTGACCTCGAGAGTTGGAAATAAATGGTATAAAATACTGACAGTGTAAATATAAACACTTAAGCAGAGACCTCCAAACACGTATTTCAGAACACCAGTATGCAGGCAGATCTGGCGATCCAAGGAATGCCTGTGTTCAACACCAAAATTCACACAACCATTTAATTAACTACAGAAATGCAGGACTCATCACCAGAGAAGACAACACTCAATGCCGAAGAATCCTGGAATCATCACTGTATATCCAACAACTTCAACCAGAACAATGGCTTCTGTAACATAGCTGAACCCCTTGCCAAGAAACTTCTTAATCGTTATCCCACATAAGAACATAAGAATGGAGGAACACTGCAAAAGGTCTACTCATATACTTATCCAATCTCTTTTTAAAGCTACCCAAGGTTCTAGAGTCTATCACCCTACTCAGAAGATTGTCACATGCAACATTCTCCACCTGACTAAATCCTATAAGTACTCGTGTACCTTTTACCCAGGTAGATCTGTTTGTGACTCGATAAAGCCCACTACGTGGGCGAAACGTTGTCAATAAAGGATCACATTTTACTGCTCAAGTGTTTATATTTATACCTCAGGAGATACAGATGATATATGCACATAGTATATGTAAAATGGGTACCTGGGTGTTAGTCGACTGGTGTGGGTCATATCTTGGGTCAAAACTGACCTAATTTGCCCAAAATGCTCTGCATAACAAGTGGCTTTCTGTATAGTAGTACAGTGGACCCCCGACTTACGATCAGCTCCCAACTTGAACAGTTATGTAAGTGTATTTTTGTAAGTGCTTTTGTAAGTGTATTTTTTGGGGTCTGAAACGGACTAATCTATTTTTTTATTATTAACACACTGGCCGATTCCCACCAAGGCAGGGTGGCCCGAAAAAAGAAAAGCTTTCACCATCATTCACTCCATCACTGTCTTGCCAGAAGGGTGCTTTACACTACAGTTTTTAAACTGCATCATTAACACCCCTCTTTCAGAGTGCAGGCACTGTACAGTGGTCCCTCGTTTTTCGTAATTAATCCGTTCCTGGAGCCATTACTATAAACGAAATTTACGATTTACGAATCAATTTTCCCCTTGAGAAATAATGTAAATACAATTAATCCGTTCCTGACGCCCAGAAGTATTAAAACAAAAAATTTTTTTACATGAAATATACATGTAGTACATAAACAATACAATGGGAAATGATGAATGAAACATTAACAGCATAACACTTACCTTTATTGGAGATTCTTCTTAGTGTATGGGAGACTGGAGGAGGAGAGAGAGTGGATTGTTTATAGTTTGGAAGGGGAATCCCCTTCCAGCAACACCTCAGGTACCAATTGCTTTTCTGGGGTTGCTTGTCTTCTCTGTTTCTTAATGCCACTAGGACCACCTTGAGAGTCAATGGAGTCCTGTCTCGCAAAATAACTGTGGAGAGAGCTCTGTTTCTGGCGTCTCTTTAACACTTCCCTAAAATGACCCAAGACTTTGTCACGTAAGTTCCCAAATAGGCTTGCAACAACTTTGTTTGGTGATGTTTCTCCATAAAGTTTTCCATTTTACCCCACATAGTAAAATCTCTTTAATTTTTAAAGAAGGCACCTTCTTCCATTTTTTCCCTCCTCCTCTGCAGCAAGATTCGACTGCGATGTGTTGCTCTTCCTGTAAAGCTTTGACCCCCTCAGTGGTAGCTTTGTTGTGGTCTTCCACCATTTTTCCCATCCCCAAACCACATCAACCCCAGGGAAACTCCTCAGTCCACAATTGATTTTACAACAGACATAGTCTTGGATCATTAAACCCCTTTTCAAAATCCCCTTTTGTCGACAAATCTGGCCACAGTTTTTTCCAGGCAGAGTCAAAGTCCTGGTAGTCACCCCTCCCACCCAAACCTATAAGGGTTATGAAAGGGAGGATGCTAAAGTGTTCTCCCCAAAATTCCCTTGGGGTCAAGTGAGTGTCTGTGGCACAGTCAAGCACCTGTGAAACATTGCTTTTGTGTAGAGTGTTTTAAAGTTTGCAATGACTGCTGTCCTGGGCTGGGGGGAGGAGTGGTATTGGGGGGCAAGAGCTTTACTGTGATGCCCCAAAAACCCCCCTCGAAAATTGGGCCACCCAAAATTTGGAGGAGAGCGGTGCATTGTCCTTTACAAAAGGGCATTTGAGATCCAATTTTTTTCCAAATTACTCTTCCACTGGGGCCCCCAAACACTTCATTAAACCACTTGACAAAAATTTCCCTCGTGCCCTGCCTTACTATTACTTTTCCCCCAAAACACACACAATTTCTCTTCAAACATTGTTTTTCCTGAAACACGGGTTTTTCAAAGGGTACCAATATTGGTTTCACTTTGAACCCCCCCACTACATTAGCACAAAACTTGGGGTCACCCTGTCTTTCATAGGTTTGGGTTTCCGGGCTTTCCCTTTTCCTCTTGGTAATAAAGGGTCCTTTTTGGCATTTTCTTCCCAAAAGAGGCCTGTTTCATCACTTTTGAACACTTTTTCATTTTTCAGCCCTTTACCCTCTATGACTCCTGGAATTAAGACATATTTTTAGGCCTTTGGTCGAACTGGCAGCCCCACCCTGCCCTTTCCACCTGTGTTGCCAGTTCAGTTTTTAAATCTCTCAAACCCGCCTTTGCTGGCCTTAAATTCATCACTCCCATATTTTAGGCAATTTCTTTACCCCAAAATTTTACAAATGCCTAGCCTTTTTCCCAAAAAAATCGAATCATGGTATTCCTGCTAATTTTTTCATTTTTCCACACCAAAAATAAACTTCTCAAAACCCCTTCGAGTACTGGGATCTCTTTTTGTAGCATAGTTACTCCCCCCTTTGCAACAACAGGTCCCTTTTTTTCCTTTTTTTTGGCCACTATGGAACATAAGGGTTTTGTGAGTTTCTTATACATCCTGGACATTCGGCCACACTTTTTACCATTTATATTTTTAATGATGGTTTTTTTAAATTTTAATCATATTTCTCACCCCTTTTTTACCCCAGGCTTGGCTTAGGGCTTTTTTTGGAGCCATGGTACTTTTTATACTTGCAAGCACTAAAATAAATGGAAATTTTGAAATATTTCACTGGGGAGTGAGGGGGCCTTCGCTACTGGTTTAAAAAAATGCTAAAAGGGTGCCGCCCCGGCTCACCCATGGGTATGGTCCCCGGGCGAACTACGACTCGCGGTACCTAGAAAAGCGAGCCCATGTTTCACAAAAAACCCTTTATTGGCAAAAATTTAGATTTTCCGGGAAATACGAAAAGCGGGGGACCATGTACTTCCCCTCTCCAGGGTCAAACCCGGCCTGCGGTTTCCCCCGAACCCCTTTATAAATGTTTCTTTGCTCCACTCCAACGATGTCAAGTATTAAAAACCCTTTGTCTCCTTTCACCCCTTTAAAAACCTCACGCAGCCCCCTGAAGTCCAAAGCCCCCGCAACAAAACCCCCTTCCCCCCCTCCAACCTTTCCTAGGGTGACCCCCACCCCCCCCCTCCCCCCTACAGATGATAACCTTGAAGTCTTCTGTTTTTCCTCTTCTCTCTACATTCCCAACCACCCAACAACCCCTTCCCCAGCCTTGGCAAAAAGTTTTGAATCTCGCACCCCCTCCTAACTTCCAAACTCGAAAATTTTCTGCATTATATTCACACCACACATTGCCCCCCCAGCATGACATCTCCCCTGCCTCCAGCTTCTCTTGCTGCAACATTATCACCCCTGCTTCACACCATCTAATTTTTCAATATTCCTTATGGGAGCAAATTCGTTCGGGCGGACCCGAACGCCTTCGGAACGAAAAAATATCGTAAGTCGGGGGTCACTGTAGCATTGAGCCATTTATGGTCTGTATCCTTGTCGTGTACTTGTGGAAATAAAAATTTTTTTTTATTTTATTATTATTATTATTATTTTTATTATTTTTTTATTTTTTTTTTTTATTATCCACGGCCCACCCCCCCCAACAGGTGGCCCCAAAAAAAAAAACTTTCAAACATTCACTCCACTGTTTGCCAAAGGGCTTTAAAATACAGTTTTTAAAAGCAACATTACACCCCTCCTTCAGAGTGCAGGGACTGTACTTCCCCTTCCAGGGCTCAAGTCTGGCCTGCCCTTTCCCCGAATCCCTTCATAAATGTTACTTTGCTCACACTCCAACAGCACGTCAAGTATTAAAAACCATTTGTCTCCATTCACTCCTATCAAACACGCTCACGCATGCCTGCTGGAAGTCCAAGCCCCGCACACAAAACCTCCTTTACCCCCTCCCTCCAACCTTTCCTAGGCCAACCCCTACCCCGCCTTCCTTCCACTACAGACTGATACACTCTTGAAGTCATTCTGTTTCGCTCCATTCTCTCTACATGTCCGAACCACCTCAACAACCCTTCCTCAGCCCTCTGGACAACAGTTTTGGTAATCCCGCACCTCCTAACTTCCAAACTACGAATTCTCTGCATTATATTCACACCACACATTGCCCTCAGACATGACATCTCCACTGCCTCCAGCCTTCTCCTCGCTGCAACATTCATCACCACGCTTCACACCCATATAAGAGCGTTGGTAAAACTATACTCTCATACATTCCCCTCTTTGCCTCCAAGGACAAAGTTCTTTGTCTCCACAGACTCCTAAGTGCACCACTCACTCTTTTTCCCTCATCAATTCTATGATTCACCTCATCTTTCATAGACCCATCCGTGACACGTCCACTCCCAAATATCTGAATACGTTCACCTCCTCCATACTCTCTCCCTCCAATCTGATATCCAATCTTTCATCACCTAATCTTTTTGTTATCCTCATAACCTTACTCTTTCCTGTATTCACCTTTAATTTTCTTCTTTTGCACACCCTACCAAATTCATCCACCAATCTCTGCAACTTCTCTTCAGAATCTCCCAAAAGCACAGTGTCATCAGCAAAGAGCAGCTGTGACAACTCCCACTTTGTGTGTGATTCTTTATCTTTTAACTCCACGCCTCTTGCCAAGACCCTCGCATTTACTTCTCTTACAACCCCATCTATAAATATATTAAACAACCACGGTGACATCACACATCCTTGTCTAAGGCCTACTTTTACTGGGAAAAAATTTCCCTCTTTCCTACATACTCTAACTTGAGCCTCACTATCCTCGTAAAAACTCTTTACTGCTTTCAGTAACCTACCTCCTACACCATACACTTGCAACATCTGCCACATTGCCCCCCTTATTATTATTATTATTATTATTATTATTATTATTATTACTGTTATGTATATATATACATACATACACACACAGTATATGCATATTGTAAATGTAAATCTTCACATGTATATACAGTGTATTTAATGTACATACTGAGAGCCATTTATATTGATGCTTTTTTTAGAATTTGAATTTAGCCATAGTTGAGAGAAAATATAATTAGCTTAATGGGAAAACTCTAAATATTATTTTTTTTTTTATTATCACACCGGCCGATTCCCACCAAGGCAGGGTGGCCCGAAAAAGAAAAACTTTCACCATCATTCACTCCATCACTGTCTTGCCAGAAGGGTGCTTTACACTACAGTTTTTAAACTGCAACATTAACACCCCTCCTTCAGAGTGCAGGCACTGTACTTCCCATCTCCAGGACTCAAGTCCGGCCTGCCGGTTTCCCTGAATCCCTTCATAAATGTTACTTTGCTCACACTCCAACAGCACGTCAAGTATTAAAAACCATTTGTCTCCATTCACTCCTATCAAACACGCTCACGCATGCCTGCTGGAAGTCCAAGCCCCTCGCACACAAAACCTCCTTTACCCCCTCCCTCCAACCCTTCCTAGGCCCACCCCTACCCCGCCTTCCTTCCACTACAGACTGATACACTCTTGAAGTCATTCTGTTTCGCTCCATTCTCTCTACATGTCCGAACCACCTCAACAACCCTTCCTCAGCCCTCTGGACAACAGTTTTGGTAATCCCGCACCTCCTCCTAACTTCCAAACTACGAATTCTCTGCATTATATTCACAAACCCCACATTGCCCTCAGACATGACATCTCCACTGCCTCCAGCCTTCTCCTCGCTGCAACATTCATCACCCACGCTTCACACCCATATAAGAGCGTTGGTAAAACTTTTACTCTCATACATTCCCCCTTTGCCTCCAAGGACAAAGTTCTTTGTCTCCACAGACTCCTAAGTGCACCACTCACTCTTTTTCCCCATCATTTTTATGATTCACCTCATCTTTCATAGACCCATCCGCTGACACGTCCACTCCCAAATATCTGAATACGTTCACCTCCTCCATACTCTCTCCCTCCAATCTGATATTCAATCTTTTCATCACCTAATCTTTTTGTTATCCTCATAACCTTACTCTTTCCTGTATTCACCTTTAATTTTCTTCTTTTGCACACCCTACCAAATTCATCCACCCAAACTCTGCAACTTCTCTTCAGAATCTCCCAAGAGCACAGTGTCATCGGCAAAGAGCAGCTGTGACAACTCCCACTTTGTGTGTGATTCTTTATCTTTTAAACTCCACGCCTCTTGCCAAGACCCTCGCATTTACTTCTCTTACAACCCCATCTATAAATATATTAAACAACCACGGTGACATCACACATCCTTGTCTAAGGCCTACTTTTACTGGGAAAAAATTTCCCTCTTTTCCTACATACTCTAACTTGAGCCTCACTATCCTCGTAAAAACTCTTCACTGCTTTCAGTAACCTACCTCCTACACCATACACTTGCAACATCTGCCACATTGCCCCCCTATCCACCCTGTCATACGCCTTTTCCAAATCCATAAATGCCACAAAGACCTCTTTAGCCTTATCTAAATACTGTTCACTTATATGTTTCACTGTAAACACCTGGTCCACACACCCCCTACCTTTCCTAAAGCCTCCTTGTTCATCTGCTATCCTATTCTCCGTCTTACTCTTAATTCTTTCAATTATAACTCTACCATACACTTTACCAGGTACACTCAACAGACTTATCCCCCTATAATTTTTGCACTCTCTTTTATCCCCTTTGCCTTTATACAAAGGAACTATGCATGCTCTCTGCCAATCCCTAGGTACCTTACCCTCTTCCATACATTTATTAAATAATTGCACCAACCACTCCAAAACTATATCCCCACCTGCTTTTACATTTCTATCTTTATCCCATCAATCCCGGCTGCCTTACCCCCTTTCATTTTACCTACTGCCTCACGAACTTCCCCCACACTCACAACTGGCTCTTCCTCACTCCTACAAGATGTTATTCCTCCTTGCCTATACACGAAATCACAGCTTCCCTATCTTCATCAACATTTAACAATTCCTCAAAATATTCCTTCCATCTTCCCAATACCTCTACCTCTCCATTTAATAACTCTCCTCTCCTATTTTTTAACTGACAAATCCATTTGTTCTCTAGGCTTTCTTAACTTGTTAATCTCACTCCAAAACTTTTCTTATTTTCAACAAAATTTGTTGATAACATCTCACCCACTCTCTCATTTGCTCTCTTTTTACATTGCTTCACCACTCTCTTAACTTCCTCTTTTTCTCCATATACTCTCCCCTTGCATCACTTCTACTTTGTAAAAACTTCTCATATGCTAACTTTTTCTCCCTTACTACTCTCTTTACATCATCATTCCACCAATCGCTCCTCTTCCCTCCTGCACCCACTTTCCTGTAACCACAAACTTCTGCTGAACACTCTAACACTACATTTTTAAACCTACCCCATACCTCTTCGACCCCATTGCCTATGCTCTCATTAGCCCATCTATCCTCCAATAGCTGTTTATATCTTACCCTAACTGCCTCCTCTTTTAGTTTATAAACCTTCACCTCTCTCTTCCCTGATGCTTCTATTCTCCTTGTATCCCATCTACCTTTTACTCTCAGTGTAGCTACAACTAGAAAGTGATCTGATATATCTGTGGCCCCTCTATAAACATGTACATCCTGAAGTCTACTCAACAGTCTTTTATCTACCAATACATAATCCAACAAACTACTGTCATTTCGCCCTACATCATATCGTGTATACTTATTTATCCTACTTTTTTTAAAATATGTATTACCTATAACTAAACCCCTTTCTATACAAAGTTCAATCAAAGGGCTCCCATTACATTTAAAACCTGGAAACCCCAAATTTAAACCTACCACACCCCTCTAAAATTTTCTCCTATTTTTACATTAAAAGCCCCCCTCCCAAACAAATTACTCTCCACTTTTTTTAAAAAGGCTCCTATAAAATTCACTTAACATCCCCCCAAAATCTCTCTCCCCTCCTCTGCATTCCCTCTCTTCTCCAGGTGAAATACACCTTTTTTATGACCCCTTTTTCGCATCCAACCTTTACTTTAATCCACATAATTCTTGAATTTAAAACATTATTTCTCTTTTCCCCCTTCCATAACTGATCATTTAACATTACTGCTCCCCCCTTCCTTTGCTCAACTCTCTAAATTTCCCCCAGATTTAATCCCATTTTTTTTCCCCCACTGAACTCCCTACCCCCCTTCAGCTTTGTTTCGCTTAGGGCCAGGACATCCCAAAATTCTTTTTATTTTTAACATCAGCAAAAAAAACCGGGTTTTTTGTCATCCGAAATACATCCCCCACATTTAAGCAACCCAGTTTTATAAAGTTTTTCTTCTCTCTTTTTTAGAAATTTACAGGAGAAGGGTTACTCCCATTGCCCCGGCATTTTAGTCGCCTCATACGACACCAGGCTTAACGGAGGAAAGATTCTTTTCCACTTCCCCATGGAAATAGAAGAAAAAAAAAAAGAAAAGAGCTTTTAAAAAAAGGAGAAAAACCTAGATGTAGTAAAAATTTATATATCAGTGCGTGTCGTGAAGTTGTACCAAAGGGAAAGTAAGTACAAGATATCCCTTTTATCTTAGCGTTTTAGGGAACAGAAAAAAAAACCACAATCCTACCATCATGCAAAACGTTACAGGTTTTTGTTTCACAGTCCTGGCGGGAAACGTATACTTCCCCCTTGGTGGTTGCTGTCACCAACCACACCTTATATACTTCATAATTAAATTGATACATAACATGGACGTAATTTCCAAGGAAGATACTGCACTTAGAAACTGGATCACATATCGAGGGTGGTGTCTCGATACTGGTGAAGGATCGGTTTTAAAGGGAATTAAGATCTGCCCTCATTTATTTATTTATTTTTTATTTCCAATTTAGCACACATACAAGGTAAAAAAAAAATACATAAAGACAGTATGCCAAAGCCACTTATCATGCATATTTTTAACGGGCTGGCAAAAAATTAACTTAAATTAACTAAGCAATGATAAATCAGATAAAACATAATGTAACAGTTTAAAATTTAGTCAATGAGTATTACAAAGACAGGCCCAATGGTTCTTGCATTGTTGTACAATTTAGGGGGCCCCTATGGATATTCTGTTTTGGTATGTATTTAAAAAATAATAAAGTTTGTTGGGTTTTTAAAGGTTAACCCCTTTATGTGAAAAAATTTTTTGTGAGAAACATTTAAAATATACCCCCTTTTTAAGGTTTTGGGTTTTTCAATTTATTTTGGGTTTTTTTTGAGTAAGTGATTTTTTGAGAAAAACTTGAATTTTTTAAAAAAAGGTAGTGTTTCTTTTTATTACAGGGGGAATAATTTCCCGATTTTAGGGGCCTTTTTTTTGTGCATTGGGGTTTTTGCAAAAGTGTGAGATGGACAAAAAGGAACATCAAAGATTTATCGTGCCTTTTTGTTATGGTCATGGGGTCTGATTTTAGATTGGCCCAAGGGATGTTTGAGGGGTGGTTTTATCAGAGTTAAGTGTTTTTATGTTGAATAGGTGGGATAATAAGTATGGATTTTTGTATGGTGAATAGGTTTTTGTGTTTTTAATATTGGTGGAGTTTTGCTTTCCTGTAGTGGAATTTGTTATCATTTTTAACTGCAGGGCCTTTTTTTGAGTAATTTGTGGCTGGGGATGGTTTTAATTTTTTTGAAACCCCTGCACAAATTCCATAGGTGAGAAAAAGGGGGAAAAAAAGAGTGATATTGGGGCCCGGGGGGCTGACCGTGGAACATAGTACCGTAACTTCGATAGTAAAACCTACACCCCGGAAATTTTTTTAGAAATTTGTTTTTTTTATTGATGAAAAATTTATCATTATCCCAAAGGGGGGGATTCCTAAGAATTTTTCCCCCGTTTTGTTTTTTTGGGGTAGGTGATCCTTTAAACATTAAAAGTTAAAGGGGGATCTGTAGCTCGTTAAACCAAAATGAATGAAGTAGGTTTTTTCCAAAGTTTAAAAGGGAAGTTTTTTAGTCCCCCATCCGGTAGAAAATTTTCGTAATTCGGTATTTAAAAGTATTGGCTTTCGGAAATGGGGTCGGGTTTTAGAGAAGACGTATTTGTGTAACTTCAAAAAATGGGGGGTTTTTGGTAAATTTCGAACATTTGGGAAAGGGCCCTTTAGTATAAGGGGAAAAAGAAGAGGGGCCCAAGGGGCACTTCCCCCGGGGGCAAACCCAAATGTAATTTTGGGTTTCCCCAAAGAGTTTGCCCCCTTTGCGTACCCAAAATTTTCTTTTGCTGAGGGATGAAATTGGTATTTTAGGGGGTGCCCTCTTATACCCTATGTACAATTTTTTCGTGAGCAAGTCATGGGGCAACTGATCCAAAAATTTTCTTTAATCCCAAAGAAGATCCCCAGTGGACTTTTTTTTTCTCCCAAATTGGGAGTGTATATATGTTTTTAGCATGTTTATAAAAAAGCATCATTAGTATTTTTATTAGGGCCCGAATCCAAATTTTTAGGGGGTTTAGTATGTTTTTTGGGGGTAAGGGAGGAAATAGATTCGTTTAAAGAAATTTTTTTTTTTCAAAAATTTTTGAGAAGGGTTAAGTTTTGGGTATTGGGCCTATATTTATTCAACTCTGTTTGGTCTCCCCCCTTTTTTGGATCGGGGGAAACCCCTTTCTATTTTGAGTACTGGAGGGGAAAGGGGGAGGGTTTCAATGGATTTTTTAAAGAGTGTTGCAAGATTGGTGTAGCACCCTTTTGACAATTTTTGTATATAAAGGGGGGGTAAAGGGATTTAAATCTCCGCCTTGTTTTTTTTGTGCGTTTAAAAATAAGGGAGACTTCGTATGGGTTAGTCCCCAGCTAGGAACCGTGGTTTCGGGTATTGCCGGGGAGGTAGTCATTTGGGGGAAACTGACTTTGGGTTTTATTGGCAAAGGTTTTGGGCCAAAGTGGGAAAGAAAACATTGAGTCCCGTTTGCCCGTTTCTGTTTTGGGATTGGGGGTTTTCTTATTTTGCCAATTTTTTTTCGCTATTTTTGTGATATCTTTTTTGTTCCCAGAATTTCAAATAGGGTTTTTTTCCCGGGCTTTTTTAAAATCAACCCCCCGGAAGTTTGGGTAATCTTTTCCCCATAATAAAAATTTTTTTGGGCCCTTTTTATCAGGGGGTTTTTTGGGTTGAAAGGTAACGTTTTGGTTTTTGGGCTCTGGTTATGTACCCATTTTTGGGACTGTTTTTTTATATTGGGGTTTTTTTTTGTAATTTAAAGGAATTTTAGAATGCTGGGGTGTTTGCCAGGGACTTTCGTCTCTTTTTCTGTCATCTGTTTAGTTTTTTTTTTGGGCAGGGCCTTTTTATAGAGGGATTTTGGGGTTTTTTTTTTGAAAATTATTAAAAAACATTTTTGTCAACATCTTATAGGTTTCTAGCTCGTGTTCCCAAACAAAGTTTGCTTTCTTTTTCCCGTTGAATTTTAATTAACCCTTTGAGGGTCCCACAGGCCCTCTCCGAAAATCGTTCTCAGGGTCAACCCAAAATTTTAAAAAAAAAAAAAAAAATTTTTTCCTAGGGAAAAAATAAAAAATCTTTTTTTTCCCATCAAAAAGACAAACCCAAAAATTTGAAATTTGATTTGAAAACTTACGGGAAATTTTGGCCCCCCTCGCAAAGTTAGCGGTCCCCCGGCGATGTTTACGCATCGGGGATTTTCCCACTTTGAGCCCCCCTTTTTCCCGGGCCAATTTTTACTGTACAAATCCCCCCCCCAAAAAACCCTGAATATTTTGCTAGAACTTTCCCTTTTTTTTTTATCGAATTGGGGGAAAGAAAACCCCCAATTTAAAAAAAATTTAAAATATCCAGTACCAGTGGTCAAATTTAGCAATTTTGCCAATTTTCACACAAATTTCAAAAAAATGGCCCAATTTTCCAAAATAAAGGGGGCCCGAATAAACAAGAAAAACATTTCCGGGACTAAAAGACATTTTCCCCTAAATCCCCTTTGTCGTCTCAAGGCCCCCCTTAATTCTTTTGCTTTCCCCCATTGAATTTTTATTTTCACAAAAAATAAAGATTTCTGTTTTTGCGACACCCGCATTTGTGTAAAAAATGTATTAAAAAATTAAATTTGGGGGACTTGTAAAAAATAATTTAAATCACCATTGAAAGTGTATTTCACGCTTGGCAAAAAATTTTTTTTACTTTTGAATTTTTTGTAAAAATCGAACATTTCCCGCTACTTTTAGCCCCAATTTTTAAGGGACCTTTCTTTCTAAAAAACCCTTTAAAATCAAACCCAATTTTTTGTAATATGTCCCTTCCCTTCTATAAAATGAGACCAAAAAAACTAGAATACAACAATAAAAAACCATAAAAGAAAATACACGGGAAAGTCGCTGATTTTTAAAAAAAAAAAGGTCCAAAAAATTTTTTTTTCTCATTATGCACTGTGTGCTGCAGGAAATTTTTTTTTTGACTGGCACAAATGACCCCATAGACCCATTCTTCATATAAGGGCCCACCACCCTTTCCCCCCCTCCCACTAAATTTGAGGGCCCCTAGAAATTTTTGAGTACTAGGACGTCAAAAAACCCCCACGCTTAAAAACCACTATACGACGAAAAAACCCCCAAAGGGTTTTAAAGGCTTTCCTCATTGTGAAGTCTGAAAGGGGACTTTAGTAGTGTCTTGGGGGGAGTTTACCCCAAAAGGTTTTTTATGAGGAAAATAGGGTATGGTCTGTGGATTAAACTTAATTAAGCCTGATTTTAAAGGGGAAATGGTTTTGGTCCAGATGTGGCCCAAATAGGGAAACACTAGTCCCTGTAACTCTTGTAGGTTTTGTTACTGTTGGTAGTAACATACAGTTACTCATTGTGTTTGTGAATTCAGTAACGTGTGGGTCCTGGTCTTGCAGGAGATTTATATTGAATCACCTGAGAGTAGTAAGTGATCTTTGTTCATGCGTGCATCAGTTATCATACTTCCTAGATTTTTGACTAAATTGGCTAATGTTTGACTGTGGAACTCTGTAGATGTTTATCAATGTGAGATGTTTTTGTAGGTACTTGGATTTGAATTTAGCTATTATATATTCCCCATGTTTCATCCCTTGTGCAAGTATTAGTGATACATTGTAGTTGGTCTGAGTAGTATATGGCTGTGCCACCCCCTTGTTGGTCTGGCCTACAGTTGTGTATGGCTGTGTAACCAGGAATGGCATAGACATCTGTACTATCAGGCTTTAGCCAGGTTTCAGTTAGTGTAATGATGGACATATTGGCATGTAAGGAATTTAGTAATGCTATGAGGTCATCGTAATGCTTGCTTAAAGATCTGATATTGTAGTTAAAGATAGTTATGTTGTTGTTGGCACTGAGAAGTGCCTTTGATTGTTCTGCAGTGTAGTAATTCTTGGATCAAACCTGATTACCTCCCATTCCTCAGGCACTGTATGACCCTTCTCAGTTTAGCACTTCCCCATGAATGTTAAAATATTATTAATAATATAATAATTCAACCAGGGTATCCACGCTGCTTTGTGAAATATATGTTGCAGTTTTTGACTCGCAGTATCGGCGCACCTCTGGCAAGACAGTGATGAAATGAGTGATGATGAATGCGTTTCTTCATTTTTGGGTCACCTTGCCTTGGTGGGAAATGGCCGATATGTTAAAAAAATATTATGATCAACTAAGAGGAATTATATACAGTATGTAACGAAACCAAATGGTCTCTCTGATTCAGTTATTATTTATGAAACTTTTTGTTTTTTTTAGTTGAGAGCCTATTGCTCATAAAAGTTATTGTGCTTTCAGCTTTGACTGTTGCTCTGGATTCAAATCTATATGGCCAGCATTTAGTTCATCACGTTGTTCCAAGGGCCCTGAAGGCTCATCTATTAAATAAACAGCCCCAAAAGGTAATGCTATATAAGGTGGTAATAGAGTTTTCTATGAATGTGAATTTTCTAGGGAGTTTTCACCTGTAAAAAATAAGGATATTTGGTAATTACTGTTTAATGTTACCATTTGTTTTTTATTTAAGAATCAATTCATATTTTCTTTTTCTTCAGAAATTAGTAGGAAAAAGGTCACAAAAAGTACACGTTGATGCTACTGACACTTTTATGTGTTCAAATGATACTTAAATGGCAAATTTCAAAATGTTTTCTCACAAATCTAACTTTTGTACTTAGTACATGTACTATAGTAATTATTCATATTTTAGGAAGTACATATATATCATTATTTATTTCAATAAGCAGAGTATTTTATTGAGTTAATGTTGCAGATATAGTACAGTACTAAGTTTATTTTTTAATATTTTAATCTTTTATAGGTTATATAATTTTATTATTATCCTTATATATATACAGGCTCTAGTAATGAGCTTTCATGGATGGACAGGAGGAGGGAAGAATTACGTTTCCAAGTTCATTGCCGAGAGCATGTACAAGCTGGGCATGAAGAGTCAGTATGTTCATGTGTTCGTCAGTACTGTGCATTTCCCTCACGAACGTATGGCTGATATTTACAAGGTGTGTATGCAGTCAAAATCGCACGAGTGATACACATCTGAAAACATGTTCTTTCATTCTAAATGATTAGCAGAAGCAGAGGCAAAGCTTTTTGGCATAAATATGCAAAGCAGCTGATATGAATAAAAAAATTATTTATTTGGGAATAATTTTGGGAAGGAATTAAGTTAACAAAGTGAAGATTGATTAACTTATATTGGAAATGGATGCTGCAAAGAATCTTCATATCCAGTGAAGAGTATGCTGCCAAAATTTCATGAAAAACTAACTGCAAATAAGAAACTAGTACAGTAGTATGTACAATATAATGTGAAATGACACAAGAAATCAAAGATGTAAGCTATGGTGATGTAATGGGAGTTAAGAGAAATTCTCTATTTGAAGTTTGGCTCACCCTACCTCGGTGGGAGATGGCCAGTGTGCTATAAAACAAAAATAATGAATCATTACATGTTCTACAGATTGTAATGGATCCATGACACAAGACTGTTTCATTCTACTGATTTTCTTATACACTTATTTTAAGAGTTGAAAAACATATTTCTTTCTTGTTGACGGCTCTTTGGTTATGCTTCACATTGTATGTATCACCACTTAAGGATTTTGCTATATTTTCAGCTTTCACTGAATACGTACTGTTCTATTGTATTTTTAGTCATTTTCTTTTTCTCCCTCTTCTTTCAAAGCATTTTTTTTAGCCAAAAATTAGGGAAAATATTATTATTTTAAAAGAAAGGAAAAACTCAGAAATTTCATATTATTGTCACCTTTTTGAATGACTTAAACTTGTACATTTGCTGTCAAGACAGTCCTCATTCATTTTACATATTTTTTTACACACAAGTGCTGACTTTTATGATTCTAGTATCCCATTAAAGGTTCAATTTTAAATGAACTTTAAGTGCCTTGAGACAAGAAAGGCTAGAGTCACAATGCCATGGCAGGAACAGTTTACCAAAATCCTGCCCTTGTGATGATGTTTTGGTCCATCCTGGACCTTTGTTGAGTCACTAGTAGTAGGAGCAGTAGTAGTAGGAGTAATAGTAGTAGTAATAGGAGTAATAGGTGGAGGAGGAAGAATTGTGGTAATAGGAGGAATTGTAGGAGTGATAATAGACTACAATTTTCATATTCAGATTTGCCTTTTTCCCCTTTTCTTCAATTTCTTTCAAGGAATAGGCATTGAAAAACACAGTCACACACTAAATACTGAATGCTTGATATTCATTAATGAAAGTTAATTCCACAAGATAATGTAAGATTAATAGATTCATTTTAACAGCTGAATTTGCAAGACTGGATACGCAGCAATGTCAGCAAGTGTGAGAGAAGTCTCTTTATCTTCGATGAGATCGACAAGATGCCAATTGGTATGATTAATGGCATCAAACCTTTCATTGACTACCATGAATCCATCAATGGAGTAGATTTCAGGTATATTGTTAATCCTGTTATTTTATTTCCATTACATATGCTGTACCACGTAATTTACTTAATTTTTGTATCAGTTTCTACAGTTGTGGCTAGATTGAGCATAAACATTTTACTTAGGATGATGAGACAGGTAAATTTTTGTACAAAATAAATAAATAAAAAATTGAAGGAAGCTATTTAACAGAATTAATCCAGTTGCATTTTAAGGCCTCTGAATGTTTCAGAAGTATTCTCTATGAACTTTAGCATATAAATTTTGCTTTGTAACAGTCCTCTATTATTTTATCATCTAAAAATTGCATTATACATCATAGGAAGTCTGTATTCATCTTCTTAAGTAACACCGGAGGGCCAGATATCACAAGAGCAATGTTGAAGATGTGGCGGGAAGGGAAAAAGAGAAGTGACATTACCATGATGGACCTGGAGCATCTGATACAGCTTGGAGCTTTTAACGAAGATGGTATGAACAGTTTGCAGTGATTTGTATCTTGTGATGAAGAACTACCCTTTGACAAATACAGATGTTCCTTTACATGAAGTAAATAAAACAAATCACAGAATGAGTAGCATTTGAACCCATGGCAAGTGAGTCTTAAAATTCACTGGCCAGTGCATTAACCACTGGGCCAGGTGGCTCTAATAAGATTCATCCAACTAGGTATATTTCTTTACACCATAGGGAAGATAGCATGGACCCCACTGTGACCACAAATTCGTTCTGTGATTTGTTTGCAAACATGTTATTACGATTATGTGAGTTATACATATAGCAAACTCGGCATAATGTAAAATAAGGGATTCGTGCTGAGATTCAGCTTTCGCCTACATTCCACCCTCATTTTATCGAAACTTGATTATGGTGACCAGATCTATTCAGCGGCTTCTCCTCCTACTCTCTCTAACCTTAACCCCATTCATCACCAAGGATTACGTTTATGCCTTGGTGCTTTTCGCTCTTCCCCTGTTGAGAACCTCTATGCAGAAGCGAACGTTCCATCCTTATCCGATCGCCGTGATGCCCATTGCCTTCGCTACTATGTACGCTCTCATGATCTCCGCAATCCTTCCATTTATAGAATGGTCACTGATATTAGTAGACATTCTTTATTTGTTCGCCGCCCCTGTTTACTCCGTCCCTTCTCTCTTCGCCTACATTCGCTCTTGTCTTCTCTTCAATTACCACCTTTCTATGTTCATGTTTACTTTCTATGTTCTATGTTCACTTTTCCCTACCCCCCTGGGAAGTTCCAGCTGTTCGAGTCTGTTTTTTCTCTCTCCCTTGCTCGAAAGCCCAACTGTCTACGGTTGCTTCCCACTCTCTTTTTCTTGACCACTTCCACTCTCATTCTCATGCCATTGCAGTATACACAGATGGCTCTTAAGTCTTCTAAGTAAGTAAGTAAGTAAGTAAGTAAATTTATTCAGGTATACACAATACAGTTACATAGAATTATCATACATAGCAGCATATGTGTAGAGAACCTAGGATAACCCAAAAAAGTCAGACAGAGTGACTTATTTCCGGCGTAGGATTCGCAGCAGTGTTTCCGGACAGCGTCGTACGAGGGCATTTACTATCTTCGGATAGTACACCTACCATCCGACTTACGACCAAGCTTGGTTCTGACCAACCGGTCGTAAGTCGAAATGGACATAAGTCGAACCTTTGAAAATTGCCGACATATTGGGTAGGGCATAATGTCACAACTTTCCTATATAAACTACCTACATAATACTGTAATGTAATATACAATCATTATTTCATTCTTTTTACCATAATTCACTTCTATTGTTGTATTTTAATTATTTATATACTGTATATAATGTATACATGGTAGTGATATGTATTGTAAATTTTACATCGCATACAGTGTCATATGTTACTATTATCTTTATGTATTGTCGACACAGTGGAATGGGAGAATACCACTGGTAGTGTCATTCTGCCAGAATGTTGTGTAACCTATACCCTAAGTAAAGAGAAACAACTCTGGAACATGTGTAATACGTATCCGGCTGGGTGGCCGGGTCTGTGGTTGGCCGGGTGGGTGGCTGGCTGGGTGGGTGACTGGCTGGGTGGGTGGGTGGCTGGCTGGGTGGGTGGGTGGGTGGTGGGTGGCTGGATGGGTGGGTGGGTGGGTGGCTGGATGGGTGGGTGGGTGGGTGGCTAGATGGGTGGGTGGGCTGGATGGGTGGGTGGCTGGATGAGTGGGTGGGTGGGTGGCTGGATGGGTGGGTGGCTGGATGGGTGGGTGGGTGGCTAGATGGGTGGGTGGGTAGTTGGCTGACTGGCTGACCGAATGTGGCTGTCTCTTTGTATCTCTCTCTTTGTATCTCTCTCTTTGTATCTCTCTCTTTGTATCTCTCTCTTTGTATCTCTCTCTTTGTATCTCTCTCTTTGTATCTCTCTCTCTCTCTCTCTCTCTCTCTCTCTCCTCTCTCTCTCTCTCTCTCTCTCTCTCTCTCTCTCTCTCTCTCTCTCTCACAGGTACACGTAAGTCAAGTTATCATACATATTATAAATTACCTAGGATAACCCAAAAAATCCAGACAAAGTTCTATACAGTGGATCTGTGCTACAGTGCCCTAAATTAATAATAATATTAATAATCATTATTATTACAATAATACATATGTACTAACATTAATATTATTATTATTAAGCTATATTATTAAGTTGTTGTTACCAGCCCGGACACGAACGATTCCTGTTCACTGTCAAGCCGACCAGAAAAACATCTCATATTTGTTAATTTATATGTTATGAAGCATGTTTATTATATAATTTTGAAAAAAAAATCATAGATGGATTAAGCAAAATGTCTATATTAACGTTTTATACACATTTAATGCGCCTCAGTGATTATTATTATCATTATTAATATGGCGTCTTCAAGACCAAGTACACTCTTAATGAGTGGCTCTGAGACAGACACACAGGTAGACAGAAAGACAGATACAAAGGTAGACAGACACACAGGTAGACAGACACACAGGTAGACAGACACACAGGTAGACAGACATGCAGGTAGACACAGACACAGGTAGACATAAAGACAGACACAGATAGACAGAAAGACACACAGGTAGACAGAAAGACAGACACACAGGTAGACATAAAGACACACAGTTAGACATAAAGACACACAGGTAGACATAAAGACACACAGGTAGACAGAAAGACAGACACAGGTAGACAGAAAGACAGACACAGGTAGACAGAAAGACAGACACAGGTAGACAGAAAGACAGACACACAGGTAGACAGAAAGACACAGGTAGACAGAAAGACACAGGTAGACAGAAAGACAGACACAGGTAGACAGAAAGACAGACACACTAGTAGACAGACAAACAGACACACACAGATACAGACAGATATACAGGCAGACAGATACAGACAGGTGTATGTGCAACAGTGAAAACAAATAGAGAGTTCGAGAGTAAAAGCCTTTCTTGCCACAATCTCCAGTGCAAGATTCAGACTTCATCTTAGGGGCCATGGTGAAATTTACTGTCCAGTTAGTACAGTTAATACAGTATGATACTGCTGATAGGACAGGGTTACTCAAACTGATGCTGCCTGCATGACACATTGCCGCCGCGAGTGTTGTCAAATATTGTACAGTGGTGTGCATCAGCCGGCCCAGCCCAGCTGCCAGATGCACGGTCGTAAGTCCACTCGGTCGTAAGTCGAGTGGACGTATGTCGAGCAGTTCGTAAGTCGGATGGTAGGTGTATTTTTACTGCTGAATTGTATGCCATTCTTGCAACACTTATCCGTATTGCATCTATGCCTGTGTCATCATTTGTGGTTGTCTCAGACTCCCTTAGTGCTTTACAGGCTATACAGAAATTTGATACACCTCACCCCTTAGTCCTTCGTATCCAACTTTGGCTACGCCGCATCTTTACCAAGCATTAAGATATTGTTTTTTGTTGGGTCCCTGGTCATGTTGACGTACAGGGCAATGAACAGGCAGACACTGCTGCGCGGTCAGCAGTACATGACCTACCAGTTTCATATAGAGGTATTCCATTTACGGACTATTTTGCTGCAATAGCTACCCACCTTCACACCCGTTGGCAACAATGTTGGTCTACTATGCTCGGTAACAAACTTCAATCTATTAAACCGAGTATAGGTTACTGGCCGTCTTCTTGTCACCAGTGTCGAGGTTGGGAGACTACTCTCTCCCGTCTTCGCATTGGCCATACTCATCTTACTCATGGATATCTCATGGAGAGGCGCCCTGCTCCTCTCTGTGAGAATTGTCAGGCTCCATTATCAGTCAGCCACATTCTGTTGGACTGCCCACTTTATCAACGTCGTCTTCGCTCCGCTGCTTTCTCTTTACCTTCCCTTCTCGCTGATGGATCCGCCTTTCATCTGGACTCTCTCATTGACTTTTTGACAACAACTGACTTACTTCACAAACTCTGATGATACCTTCAGCCCTTTCTACCTCAATCTCGTGCTAACCTCTACCCCCGCACTATCCCCTGCCCCGCTGTTTTCTGTAACCTACTGATCATCCCTCCCCCCTTCTGCTGCCCAATACCCTCGCTTCCTTCCCTACCCTGCAGCATTGTATAGCCCTTGTGGCTTAGCGCCTCTTTTGATTATAATAATAATGAGATTCAGCTAATTTCACATTTCTTGACCAATATTTGCAAAAATTTTGAGTTTACCGCAAGTGCGGTCACAAAACAACTGAGGAAAAATTTAAATACAAAATTAAATCTCAATCCCTGTGCAAAACAGAATTCAGGGAAATAATCCACAATTCATAAGCATATACCAAAAATAATTGCACTTGGTCAAACAGTAGATGACATAAATATTTACAAAATTCAGTGATAGTCTTCCCTTTTACCCTTCCTCCTTATTCCACCAGCAACCAACCAACCTGTCTTCCCTTTTACCCTTCCTCCTTATTCCACCAGCAACCAACCAACCTGTCTTTGTCTTGCTTGAAGTGCCTAAGATATGACCATATGAAAACATAACTCACTACTTCTAACTCCCTTCCCCCCACCTTAAAATAAGATAAGATTGTGTTCAGATTTTTAATCTTAGAGGGTTAGTCACCCAGGATAACCCAAGAAAGACAGTGGGTCATTGAGGGACTGTCTGTCTTATTTCCATTGGGGTCCTCAAGCTTGTCCCTTCAGGATGTGACCCACACCAGTTGACTAACACCCAGGTACCTACTTGCTAGGTGAACAGGACAACAGGTGTAAGGAAACACATCCACCATTTCCACCTCAGCCATGAATTGAACCTGGACCTCTGGTCTTGACTTTGTGTCTGCACAACCCAACTTCATATGGCCTTTCTTTCATATGTCATTATGAACCAGTTTATGATGATGAATATAATGTGCATGTAATAGTGGTTAACTGCATAAAAAATCCTACTTAATAATTTTTTTATCAAATCTTTGTGAGATTTGAATCTTCCTTCAAACAAGTGTTTTTATGCCAGTGCAAAGTGTAAAGGCAATAAGCACATTAGGGAAGAGTCAGCAAGGCCAGATTAATGATTTGTAGGGTCAAGTGGCATGTAGCAAGTACTCACCAACAGTAAGTGCTTAATTATCCAAATTATATTGCATACGACCCAAGTTGGATAAGATTTTGTTTGGATTATTAGCCCATAGAATTAGTAACCCAGGATAATCCTGAGAAAGCCAACCAGTGTGGCTTATTTCCATCAGGATTCTTTGGTTGCCTTCCTCAGGATGTGACCCACGTTAATAATAGTAATAATAATTATTTTTTTTTATTATCACACCGGCCGATTCCCACCAAGGCAGGGTGGCCCGAAAAAGAAAAACTTTCACCATCATTCACTCCATCACTGTCTTGCCAGAAGGGTGCTTTACACTACAGTTTTTAAACTGCAACATTAACACCCCTCCTTCAGAGTGCAGGCACTGTACTTCCCATCTCCAGGACTCAAGTCCGGCCTGCCGGTTTCCCTGAATCCCTTCATAAATGTTACTTTGCTCACACTCCAACAGCACGTCAAGTATTAAAAACCATTTGTCTCCATTCACTCCTATCAAACACGCTCACGCATGCCTGCTGGAAGTCCAAGCCCCTCGCACACAAAACCTCCTTTACCCCCTCCCTCCAACCCTTCCTAGGCCGACCCCTACCCCGCCTTCCTTCCACTACAGACTGATACACTCTTGAAGTCATTCTGTTTCGCTCCATTCTCTCTACATGTCCGAACCACCTCAACAACCCTTCCTCAGCCCTCTGGACAACAGTTTTGGTAATCCCGCACCTCCTCCTAACTTCCAAACTACGAATTCTCTGCATTATATTCACACCACACACTGCCCTCAGACATGACATCTCCACTGCCTCCAGCCTTCTCCTCGCTGCAACATTCATCACCCACGCTTCACACCCATATAGAGCGTTGGTAAAACTATACTCTCATACATTCCCCTCTTTGCCTCCAAGGACAAAGTTCTTTGTTTCCACAGACTCCTAAGTGCACCACTCACTCTTTTTCCCTCATCAATTCTATGATTCACCTCATCTTTCATAGACCCATCCGCTGACACGTCCACTCCCAAATATCTGAATACGTTCACCTCCTCCATACTCTCTCCCTCCAATCTGATATTCAATCTTTCATCACCTAATCTTTTTGTTATCCTCATAACCTTACTCTTTCCTGTATTCACCTTTAATTTTCTTCTTTTGCACACCCTACCAAATTCATCCACCAATCTCTGCAACTTCTCTTCAGAATCTCCCAAGAGCACAGTGTCATCAGCAAAGAGCAGCTGTGACAACTCCCACTTTGTGTGTGATTCTTTATCTTTTAACTCCACGCCTCTTGCCAAAACCCTCGCATTTACTTCTCTTACAACCCCATCTATAAATATATTAAACAACCACGGTGACATCACACATCCTTGTCTAAGGCCTACTTTTACTGGGAAAAAATTTCCCTCTTTCCTACATACTCTAACTTGAGCCTCACTATCCTCGTAAAACTCTTCACTGCTTTCAGTAACCTACCTCCTACACCATACACTTGCAACATCTGCCACATTGCCCCCCTATCCACCCTGTCATACGCCTTTTCCAAATCCATAAATGCCACAAAGACCTCTTTAGCCTTATCTAAATACTGTTCACTTATATGTTTCACTGTAAACACCTGGTCCACACACCCCCCTACCTTTCCTAAAGCCTCCTTGTTCATCTGCTATCCTTCTCTCCGTCTTACTCTTAATTCTTTCAATTATAACTCTACCATACACTTTACCAGGTACACTCAACAGACTTATCCCCCTATAATTTTGCACTCTCTTTTATCCCCTTTGCCTTTATACAAAGGAAACTATGCATGCTCTCTGCCAATCCCTAGGTACCTTACCCTCTTCCATACATTTATTAAATAATTGCACCAACCACTCCAAAACTATATCCCCACCTGCTTTTAACATTTCTATCTTTATCCCATCAATCCGGCTGCCTTACCCCCTTTCATTTTACCTACTGCCTCACGAACTTCCCCCACACTCACAACTGGCTCTTCCTCACTCCTACAAGATGTTATTCCTCCTTGCCCTATACACGAAATCACAGCTTCCCTATCTTCATCAACATTTAACAATTCCTCAAAATATTCCTTCCATCTTCCCAATACCTCTAACCTCTCCATTTAATAACTCTCCTCTCCTATTTTTAACTGACAAATCCATTTGTTCTCTAGGCTTTCTTAACTTGTTAATCTCACTCCAAAACTTTTTTCTTATTTTCAACAAAATTTGTTGATAACATCTCACCCACTCTTCATTTGCTCTCTTTTTACATTGCTTCACCACTCTCTTAACTTCTCTCTTTTTCTCCATATACTCTTCCCTCCTTGCATCACTTCTACTTTGTAAAAACTTCTCATATGCTAACTTTTTCTCCCTTACTACTCTCTTTACATCATCATCCACCAATCGCTCCTCTTCCCTCCTGCACCCACTTTCCTGTAACCACAAACTTCTGCTGAACACTCTAACACTACATTTTTAAACCTACCCCATACCTCTTCGACCCCATTGCCTATGCTCTCATTAGCCCATCTATCCTCCAATAGCTGTTTATATCTTACCCTAACTGCCTCCTCTTTTAGTTTATAACCTTCACCTCTCTCTTCCCTGATGCTTCTATTCTCCTTGTATCCCATCAAACCTTTACCTCAGTATAGCTACAACTAGAAAGTGATCGATATATCTGTGGCCCCTCTATAAACATGTACATTCCTGAAGTCAAACTCAACAGTCTTTTATCAAACCAAACATAATCCAACAAACTACTGTCATTCGCCCTACATCATATCGTTTTATACTTATTTATCCTCTTTTTCTTAAAATATGTATTACCTATACTAAACCCCTTTCTATACAAAGTTCAATCAAAGGGTTTCCCATTATCATTTACACCGGCACCCCAAACTTACCTACCACACCCTCTCTAAAAGTTTCTCCTACTTTAGCATTCAATCCCCTACCACAATTACTCTCTCACCTTGGTTCAAGGCTCCTATACATTCACTTAACATCTCCCAAAATCTCTCTCCCCCTCCTCTGCATTCCTCTCTTCTCCAGGTGCATACACGCTTATTATGACCCACTCTCGCATCCAACCTTTACTTTAATCCACATAATTCTTGAATTTACACATTCATATTCCCTTTTCTCCTTCTAACTGATCATTTAAAAATTACTGCTACCCCTTCCTTTACTCTAACTCTCTCAGATACTCCAGATTTAATCCCATTTATTTCCCCCCACTGAAACTCTCCTACCCCCTTCAGCTTTGTTTCGCTTAGGGCCAGGGCATCCAACTTTTTTTCATTCATAACATCAGCAATCATCTGTTTCTTGTCATCCGCACTACATCCACGCACATTTAAGCAACCCAGTTTTATAAAGTTTTTTCTTCTTCTTTTTTAGTAATTGTATACAGGAGAAGGGGTTACTAGCCCATTGCCCCCCGGCATTTTAGTCGCCTCATACGACACGCATGGCTTACGGAGGAAAGATTCTTTTCCACTTCCCCATGGACAATAGAAAAAATAAAAAAGAACAAGAGCTATTTAGAAAAAAGAGAAAAACCTAGATGTATGTATATATATATATGCATGTGCGTGTCTGTGAAGTGTGACCAAAGTGTAAGTAGGAGTAGCAAGATATCCCTGTTATCTTAGCGTGTTTATGAGACAGAAAAAGAAACCAGCAATCCTACCATCATGCAAAACAGTTACAGGTTTTTGTTTCACAGTCATCTGGCAGGACGGTAGTACTTCCCTGGGTGGTTGCTGTCTACCAACCTACTACCTACAAGTAATAATAATATTATCCTTATTTCTACATGTACAAGGTATATACTGTAGCCTAGCTGACATCAATGACATACTGCTTCATAGAAAATTCCGCTTGTTATACAGAGCCTTTTGGGCAAATTAGGTCAGTTTTGTCCCTGGATGTGACCCACACCAGTCAACTAACACCCAGGTACCCATTATACTGATGGGGAACATAGACATCCTGTGTAAAGAAACACATCCAGTGTTTCTACCCTCACCAAGAATTGAACCCAGACCCTCGTCGTGTGAAGTGAGAGCTTTAGCCACCAGGCCACGAGGCCTTATGACTAACACCAAGGTCCCTAATTAATGCTAGGTGAGCAGGGGTAACAAGTGTAAGAAAACGTGTGCAAAATCTCCATCCACCAAACAATGAGCCAATTGTGCTGGCACTAAGTCATTAGGTGTCCATTTGGAATTATTTCCAAGTGTCCTTACACCTGCTGTACCTACTCGCCTTGCAGTAAACTAGGCACCTGGGAGATAGTCGACTAATATGAGTCATTACCTGGAAAAAATGTTGTGTGTTTTAAAAACCTGAGAGCTGCTGGAAGTACGTATATATTTTCCTGGATCAGTAAATCATATCATTGTGAGTATTTTTGTACTTTATTTCAGTATATTTGATCCATAAAACTGAGAAAAATAAAATGGAAAATCCAAACAACAGCTTTAAAAAGCAGTGGGTTTATCTATAGATTTTTCTTAATGATTAAAGATAAGGCAGAATTTCAAAAGTCTGGGTGGTAATGTTTCATATAAAGGCTATGCAGTTAATGAATAAGACAACATTGCACTGTAAGCTTTCTTGAACTGCACAGTACTATACTTCAATGTTACAGTAGATCATAGACATTCATTATAACATTTCTGTTCAGTCTCTCAAGGCATTGAATAGATGCCTTGATTGTAATAATGTTGGTAGAATTACCAACAATATGCTAGATTAAAGGACACCTGGAGTATACGTGTGCATCTAATGTGACATTTTTGTTGTGGCAACGTTTTGCTCTTGGGAACTTTGTCAAGTCATTACAGACAGTACAAGGGCATGGAGGGTATATATTCCCTCCATGTCCTTGTATTGTTGCACATGTGACCTTTTGCCTAACAGATGCCTTGATGCCAGTGAAGGTCCTGTAATCCAAGGAAGTGGACTTATCCTCCTTTTCCTTGAGTCTAACATGCTTGCCTCCCATTACCCATGCTCTGTATGACCCTATGGGTTTAGCACTTCCCCCTGATTATGAAAATAATATTATTTCCTTTCACAGGAAGTGGAACAATAAACCATATTATTAGATCAAACCTGATTGCCTTCCATTACTCAAGCACTGTATGACTCTTACAGGTTTAGCGCTTCCCAATAATTATATGTATTAACCCTTTGGGGGTCGCCAGGCCCTCTCAGAGACTTGTTTTCAGGGTCGCCAAAATTTAAAAAAAAAAGAAAAATTCTTATGAAAAGATAGAGAATCTTTTCCCGATCATAATGACACCAAAAGTATGAAATTTGATGGAAAACTTACAGAATTATGCTCTCGCGAAGTTAGCGGTCTCGACGATGTTTACGCATCAGCGATTTTGCCCACTTTGAGCCCTATTTTCGGCCAATTCCAGTGTACTAGTCGATAAAAATCATAACTATTTCGCTAGAACTCCATTTTTTTCTATCGAATGAGTACAAGAAACCACCCATTTACCGATTTCAACTATCCAATAAAGTGGTCAGAATTTAGCAATTTTGCCAATTTCACACAAATTTCAAAAGATGTCAATTTCCAAATAGGGTCCAGAATAAACAAGAAAGACATTCCTGGCACTAAAATAACACTTCCTCTGTTCATTATTCACGTCCCCAGGCCCTTCTTACATTTCTTTTGCTTTCCACTTTGATTTTTTATTCTCACAAAAAAAAATAAGATTTACTGTTATGCAGACTACTGCATTAGTGTAGAAATGGTATAAATAATATTGGCGCACTTGTGAAAGAATATTAGAATCACCAGTTGACGTGTATTGGACACTTAGCATGATTTGTTTACTTTTGAACTTTGGTAAAAATCTAACATTTCTGCTACTTTGAGCTCAATTTCAAGGTACTTTTCATTGTAAAACCAGTCAAAATCATCTCAATTTCTGTAATATGTCTTCCATTCTATAAAAATGAGACATAGAAAACTAGAATACAACAATAAATACCATATGAAAATACAGTGCAAAGTCGCTGTTTTAATCCAAAAACACGGTCAAATTTTTTTTTTTTCTCATTACGCACTGTGTGCTGCAGGATTCTTTTTTTTTTTACTGTGCACACTGACCACATAGACCCATTCTTTCAAATGTAGGCCTACCAGCGTGCGTGAGCCGTACTAGTACGGCCGAAACCCCCAAAGGGTTAATAATATTCATTAAATTATTTCTGATTTCTTTTTCAGGTGGTCTGCACAAAAGTGAGCTCATACAACACTGTCTGGTTGATCATTATGTACCTTTCATGCCACTAGAAAGACATCACATAGAACTCTGTGCTCGAGACGAGATCCGTCGTCGTGGACACACGCCAACTAAAGAGTTAATAGAGTGAGTTTCTTACTTCCTAAAGTCTTGCATTATCTGTCCTTTGTAATCTGTTTGATTTGTTGTTTGTGCTTTTCAGTGAAGGATGTTACAGTAGGTTGATTTTTTTTTTTTTTAGCACGGCCATCTCTCAGTGAGGTAGGGTGACCACAAAAAACCATCATTCGTTAAATTACTGTCTTGCCAGAAGCATGCTGATATCACAGCTCGGATGACCCTCCAAACTGCAACATCCTCAGGTTTGTTCTGAGGAGCTGGATGGGAGCTCCAATTCTTTGGATCAGTAATTTTTCATCAGCATCAAGGCATCTTCTCCCAGGCATCCTCATAAAGGGTGCTTGATGAGCACCTTGCATCCTCCCTTTATACTGATGCTGTACTGTGTTGCTTTGTGGCTGTGGTTCGTACGTCAGCTTGTGTGCGGGTAGCAGTAACAGCCTGGTTGATCAGGCCCAGATCAACTGGTAGGCCTGGTCACAGACTGGGCTGCAGGGCATTGACCCCCAAAACTCTCTCTAGGTATACTCCAAGTATACCACACCAACCTGCTTGTTTGAAAACACTCTTGGTATCTGACCATCCAGTTGTCTTGTGGAGATTTTGATATGTCTGTCAGGCTTAGCAGTCCTTCTTTCCATTTTTTATTGGTATTTTTTTTTATTAACACACCAAGGCAGGGTGGCCCGAAAAAGAAAAACTTTCACCATCATTCACCCCATCACTGTCTTGCCAGAGGGGTGTTTTACACTACAGTTTATAAAACTGCAACATTAACACCCCTCCTTCAGAGTGCAGGCACTGTACTTCCCATCTCCAGGACTCAAGTCCAGCCTGCCGGTTTCCCTGAATCCCTTCATAAATGTTACTTTGCTCACACTCCAACAGCATGTCAAGTATTAAAATCCATTTGTCTCCATTCACTCCTATCAAACACGCTCACGCATGCTTGCTGGAAATCCAAGCCCCTCGCACACAAAACCTCCTTTACCCCCTCCCTCCAACCTTTCCTAGGCCGACCCCTACCCCGCCTTCCTTCCACTACAGATTGATATACTCTTGAAGTCATTCTGTTTCGTTCCATTCTCTCTACATGTCACCTCCTCCTAACTTCCAAACTACGAATTCTCTGCATTATATTCACACCACACATTGCCCTCAGACATGACATCTCCACTGCCTCCAGCCTCCTCCTCGCTGCAACATTCATCACCCATGCTTCACACTCATATAAGAGTGTTGGTAAAACTATACTCTCATACATTCCCCTCTTTGCTTCCAAGGACAAAGTTCTTTGTCTCCACAGACTCCTAAGTGCACCGCTCACCCCTTTTCCCCTCATCAATTCTATGATTCACCTCATCTTTCATAGACCCATCCACTGACACGTCCACTCCCAAATATCTGAATACATTCACCTCCTCCATACTCTCTCCCTCCAGTCTGATATCCAATCTTTCATCATCTAATCTTCTTGTTATCCTCATAACCTTACTCTTTCCTGTATTCATTATAAATTTTCTTCTTTTACATACCCTACCAAATTCATCCACCAACCTCTGCAGCTTCTCTTCAGAATCTCCCAAGAGCACAGTGTCATCAGCAAAAAGCAACTGTGACAACTCCCACTTTGTGTGTGATTCTTTATCTTTTAACTCCACGCCTCTTGCCAAGACCCTCGCATTTACTTCTCTTACAACTCTCTCTATAAATATATTGAACAACCACGGTGGCATCACACATCCTTGTCTAAGGCCTACTTTTACTGTTAAATAATCTCCCTCTTTCCTACATACTCTAACTTGAGCCTCACTATCCTCGTAAAAACTCTTCACTGCTTTCAGTAACCTACCTCCTACACCATACACCTGCAACATCTGCCACATTACCCCCCTATATATTTTTATATAATGGTAAGTGTTCTTTAAGAGGGCCTTTGCTGTAACTTCAACTTATGGATCATATTAATCTAATATTATTATTATGTCTCCATGGGGAAGTGGAAAAGAGTCCTTCCTCAGTAAGTCATGTGTCTTGTAAGAGATGACTAAAATGCTGGGAGTAAGGGGCTAGTAACCCCTTCTGTATAAATTACTAAATGTAAAAAGAAGAAAAACTTGTGTTTCTTCTTTTGGGTCACCTTGCCTCAGTGGGAGACAGCTGGTGTTAAAAAAGTTATTATTGTTGATTGAGAAACTGATAAGGTCATAGAAATCACATAGCCACTGGGAATGGGTGGTAAATGGAAGCTTCAATTCCTCAGATCAAAAGGCCCTCACCATAATCACAGTCCCTTCTTGAAGGGTGATTAAAATAGCCTTTACAAAAAAAAATCTGGGTTTTTTGAACAAGAACAACCCTTGGGTAATACACAAAACCAACCATTGTACCAGTTTTCAGGAAAATGAAAGATAGAACATGCCAAGGAATGTCCCTTGATATTGGTGAGGGCTCTTGATCCAGGGAGATGGACCTGTCCTCCCTTTTCTTAGACTAAACCTGTTCACTCATTTTTTCATGTGCTGTATAACCCCAGTGGGTTTGGCACTTCCCTGATTATAATAATGTGAGCATGGGATTAGTAACCCCTTCTCCTGTATAAATTACGTACTAAATTTAAAAGGAAAAACTTCAGTTTTTTTTTTTTTGGCTCATTCTGCTTCGGTGGGATATGGCTGGTGCATTGAAATAATAATAATAATAATATTTTGTGAAGGGATTCAGGGAAACCAGTTAGCTGGACTTGAGTCCTGGAAATGGGAAGTACAATGCCTGCACTTCGAAGGAGGTTTGGAATATTGGCAGTTTGGAGGAACTTCTAAACTGTCATGTCTGAGCACCTCTGCAAAGACAGTGATTATGTATGAGTGATGGTGAAAGTGTTTAATGATGAAAGTTTTTTCTTTCTTTTTGGATCACCCTGCCTCAGTCGAAAATGGCCAATGTGTTAAAAAAATAGTAATAATAAAATAATAATAATGAGATGAGAATGTTCATCTCACTCATCTTGGAATGACATCATAAGGTATATACAAAGGACCAAAAGATCATGTTTCAATTGGGCTGCCAGAAGATTTTTTTTTCTGTGGTCACTCTTCTTTCTAGGAAGCCTCCAGAAGGAACAAGATAGTGATATAGACATTGCTAGTAGACTCATAATTATAGTTATAATTATTCAATCACCTCTTGAAAGTGAAAGTACATGATAGTAAAACCACTATTAATAAAGTCAAAGTTTTTATTAATTCAGTAATCATTTCATCCTCTGACTTGCATATAAATTTCTCCAAATTGCTTTTTCTTTACAGAAAAGTTGCAGGTGAAATGACATACTTTCCTCCAGAGAATAAATTATTCTCCACCACTGGTTGCAAGAGGGTTGCCCAGAAAGTTGGGTTCATACTTACCAGCGAAGAATATGACAATATATTTGCCTAAGAAGGAATACCCCGAGACTCTTAACACTTTGGTAAAATTATATTTCTCAGTAATGTGTATTGACCTACAAGGTGGTGATTCAGTGTATCTCAACAGTTATTGGCTAAATTGTATTTCCGTATGCTTTCATTTCATTGGAAGTAGATTGCATGTTCTACGTTTGTTTAAAATTATTACATCTTTTTCAGTGCATACTTCCACCGTTCTTCATTTTTGTTCAATACTGATGAGCTTTCTTAACATATACTTGTAGGAAAAAGTTTAAAACAAGATGTAACTTTATTTTCTGTGTGTAACTTGTACAGAAAAACTTTTACTGCAGCTGCATAAATCTGTCCAAAACTTTTATAGTTACATATATAAAAAAAATTATACATATTGCTATACTCGTAAGTCATGTTGACAAGTACTGCGAGTTTATTATAGTAAGATGATATATTTGTTGTGTAATTGCAGCTAAATATATATTTACAGTTATGCAGAAAATTAATGCAGATCTTTGCTATGATAAAATAGGTTCCAATGTAGTAAATAGTAAGCTATTGATTGTGTTCCTAATTAAAAGTTATTAAAGCCAAATCATCGTTGTTAAATATTTATGTACATGTAAAATTTCTTTTAACCAAGAAATTTACCACTAAGGTAGAGTGATCTTAAGGAGGAAAATACATTCACATTCACTCTCTAGCTGTCTTTCATGACTTGCATGGATATAATGATTTAAATAATCCAGTGAGCCATAGCATCCATACCCATTCTTCAAACTGCAGGCACTGTATATCCCACCTCCAGAATTCAAGTCCACCTCAACACTGTCTGTGACTCCCTTCACAGATGTTATCATGCTCACAACCCCAACAGTATAAAAATTCCCCCAAACGGCTTTCCTAAACTCACATCAAGCATGCTCACACAGCACTTTTCTCTTTTCTTTGTTTCCTTCAAAATATTTGTTTTCATAATTTGGTCAGAAGCACAGTCATTAGGATTAGGCTCTGATTTTCATATGCCATTGTTTTAAACCTTTGACTTGTACAGTATGCTGCAATATTTGCCTCTGGTACATATTTACGTATGCTTTAGAGACTTGCATGATACCTGCAGAAATTGTCGCAATGGGCTAGTAACCCCTTCTCCTGTAGACATTTACTAAAAAAGAGAAGAAGAAAAACTTTATAAAACTGGGATGCTTAAATGTGCGTGGATGTAGTGCGGATGACAAGAAACAGATGATTGCTGATGTTATGAATGAAAAGAAGTTGGATGTCCTGGCCCTAAGCGAAACAAAGCTGAAGGGGGTAGGGGAGTTTCGGTGGGGGGAAATAAATGGGATTAAATCTGGAGTATCTGAGAGAGTTAGAGCAAAGGAAGGGGTAGCAGTAATGTTAAATGATCAGTTATGGAAGGAGAAAAGAGAATATGAATGTGTAAATGCAAGAATTATGTGGATTAAAGTAAAGGTTGGATGCGAGAAGTGGGTCATAATAAGCGTGTATGCACCGGAGAAGAGAGGAATGCAGAGGAGAGAGAGAGATTTTGGGAGATGTTAAGTGAATGTATAGGAGCCTTTGAACCAAGTGAGAGAGTAATTGTGGTAGGGGACCTGAATGCTAAAGCAGGAGAAACTTTTAGAGAGGGTGTGGTAGGTAAGTTTGGGGTGCCAGGTGTAAATGATAATGGGAGCCCTTTGATTGAACTTTGTATAGAAAGGGGTTTAGTTATAGGTAATACATATTTTAAGAAAAAGAGGATAAATAAGTATACAAGATGTAGGGCGAAATGACAGTAGTTTGTTGGATTATGTATTGGTAAATAAAAGACTGTTGAGTAGACTTCTGGATGTACATGTTTATAGAGGGGCCACAGATATATCAGATCACTTTCTAGTTGTAGCTACACTGAGAGTAAAAGGTAGATGGGAAAACAAGGAGAATAGAAGCATCAGGGAAGAGAGAGGTGAAGGTTTATAAACTAAAAGAGGAGGCAGTTGGGGTAAGATATAAAACAGCTATTGGAGGATAGATGGGCTAATGAGAGCATAGGCAATGGGTCGAAGAGGTATGGGGTAAGGTTTAAAAATGTAGTGTTAGAGTGTTCAGCAGAAGTTTGTGGTTACAGGAAAGTGGGTGCGGGAGGGAAGAGGAGCGATTGGTGGAATGATGATGTGAAGAGAGTAGTAAGGGAGAAAAAGTTAGCATATGAGAAGTTTTTACAAAGTAGAAGTGATGCAAGGAGGGAAGAGTATATGGAGAAAAAGAGAGAGGTTAAGAGAGTGGTGAAGCAATGTAAAAAGAGAGCAAATGAGAGAGTGGGTGAGATGTTATCAACAAATTTTGTTGAAAATAAGAAAAAGTTTTGGAGTGAGATTAACAAGTTAAGAAAGCCTAGAGAACAAATGGATTTTTTTTTTTTTTTTTTTCAACAAGTCGGTCGTCTCCCACCGAGGCAGGGTGACCCAAAAAAGAAAGAAAATCTCCAAAAAGAAAATACTTTCATCATCATTCAACACTTTCACCACACTCACACATTATCACTGCTTTTGCAGAGGTGCTCAGAATACAACAGCTTAGAAGCATATACGTATAAAGATGCACAACATATCCCTCCAAACTGCCAATATCCCAAACCCCTCCTTTAAAGTGCAGGCATTGTACTTCCCATTTCCAGGACTCAAGTTAAAAATAGGAGAGGAGAGTTATTAAATGGAGAGTTAGAGGTATTGGGAAGATGGAGGGAATATTTTGAGGAATTGTTAAATGTTGATGAAGATAGGGAAGCTGTGATTTCGTGTATAGGGCAAGGAGGAACAACATCTTGTAGGAGTGAGGAAGAGCCAGTTGTGAGTGGGGGGGAAGTTCGTGAGGCAGTAGGTAAAATGAAAGGGGGTAAGGCAGCCGGGATTGATGGGATAAAGATAGAAATGTTAAAGCAGGTGGGATATAGTTTTGGAGTGGTTGGTGCAATTATTTAATAAATGTATGGAAGAGGGTAAGGTACCTAGGGATTGGCAGAGAGCATGCATAGTTCCTTTGTATAAAGGCAAAGGGATAAAAGAGAGTGCAAAAATTATAGGGGATAAGTCTGTTGAGTATACCGGGCAAAGTGTATGGTAGAGTTATTATTGAAAGAATTAAGAGTAAGACGGAGAATAGGATAGCAGATGAACAAGGAGCTTTAGGAAAGGTAGGGGGTGTGTGGACCAGGTGTTTACAGTGAAACATATAAGTGAACAGTATTTAGATAAGGCTAAAGAGGTCTTTGTGGCATTTATGGATTTGGAAAAGGTGTATGACAGGGTGGATAGGGGGGCAATGTGGCAGATGTTGCAGGTGTATGGTGTAGGACGTAGGTTACTGAAAGCAGTGAAGAGTTTTTTACGAGGATAGTGAGGCTCAAGTTAGAGTATGTAGGAAAAAGGGAAATTATTTCCCAGTAAAAGTAGGCCTTAGACAAGGATGTGTGATATCACCGTGGTTGTTTAATATATTTATAGATGGGGTTGTAAGAGAAGTAAATGCGAGGGTCTTGGCAAAGGCTTGGAGTTAAAAGATAAAGAATCACACATAAAGTGGAGTTGTCACAGTTGCTCTTTGCTGAGACACTGTGCTCTTGGAGATTCTGAAGAGAAGTTGCAGAGATTGGTGGATGAATTTGGTAGGGTGTGCAAAAGAAGAAAATTGAAAGTGAATACAGGAAAGAGTAAGGTTATGAGGATAAACAAAAAGATTAGGTGATGAAAGATTGGATATCAGATTGGGGAGAGAGTATGGAGGAGGTGAATGTATTCAATATTTGGGAGTGGACATGTCAGCGGATGGGTCTATGAAAGATGAGGTGAATCATAGAATTGATGAGGGGAAAAGGGTGAGTGGCACTTAGGAGTCTGTGGAGACAAAGAACTTTGTCCTTGGAGGGAAAGAGGGGAATGTATGAGAGTATAGTTTTTACCACGCTCTTATATGGGTGTGAAGCATGGGTGATGAATGTTGCAGCGAGGAGAAGGCTGGAGCAGTGGAGATGTCATGTCTGAGAGCAATGTGTGGTGTGAATATAATGCAGAGAATTCGTAGTTTGGAAGTTAGGAGGAGTGCGGATTACCAAAACTGTTGTCCAGAGGGCTGAGGAAGGTTGTTGAGGTGGTTCGGACATGTGGAGAGAAGGAGCGAAACAGATAACTTCAAGAGTGTATCAGTCTGTTTGTGGAAGGAAGGCGGGGTAGGGGTCGGCCTAGGAAAGGTTGGAGGGAGGGGTAAAGGAGGTTTTGTGTGCGAGGGCTTGGACTTCCAGCAGGCATGCGTGAGCGTGTTTGATAGGAGTGAATGGAGACAAATGGTTTTTAATACTTGACGTGCTGTTGGAGTGTGAGCAAAGTAACATTTATGAAGGGGTTCAGGGAAACCGGCAGGCCGGACTTGAGTCCTGGAGATGGGAAGTACAGTGCCTGCACTCTGAAGGAGGGGTGTTAATGTTGCAGTTTAAAAACTGTAGTGTAAAGCACCCTTCTGGCAAGACAGTGATGGAGTGAATGATGGTGAAAGTTTTTCTTTTTCGGGCCACCCTGCCTTGGTGAGAATCGGCCGGTGTGATAATAATAATATAATAATAAAATTGCATCATTTACATACAAATTGTAAATGTTTCATGGACAGATATGAGGCTTTTACTTCACAAAGGGGCAGCCAAACATTACTACCAATACCCCCATGCTATACATTTCAGTACCTGTCTTGATAGAAAGGAACATATTAGTAATTTGCATTGTGTAAAATTAATTTTATTGATAGATTAAACCCTCTATTTAATGGACTATTTAGGGAGGAAGGGGGGAGCAGGTGGCCCATTATGGGATTTGTGGTGGATAAAGAATAGATTCTTTTGTAGTGATTGTAACTGATCAGTTATGTGACCTAAGGACTTTGTCCATTGTTTCCAAATCTATTGACCCACCAGATTTCATTATATATTTCTAAAGTCCGTCGGTACCTGACCAACCGTGCTGTGGCTCGTATGTTGGATTGTGTGCAGCCCGCAGTAACAGCTTGGTTGATCAGGCCCTGATCCACCATGAAGCCTGGTCACAGATTGGGCTGCGGGGGCATTGACCCCTGGAACTCTCTCCAGGTAAATGAAGAGTTTACTGTACCTTATTGACATTTTGTTATTTATAAATAGGGGTATATTTAAAAACATTGGCATTGATATAAATTTTGTTACAATAGTACAGTATTTTAAGTGTATTTGTAATTATGCTCTAGTAGCTGGTAAGATAAGATAAGATTTCGTTTGGATTTTTAACCCCGGAGGGTTAGCCACCCAGGATAACCCAAGAAAGTCAGTGTGTCATCAAGGACTGTCTAACTTATTTCCATTGGGGTCCTTAATCTTGTCCCCCAGGATGCGACCCACACCAGTCGACTAACACCCAGGTACCTATTTGCTGCTAGGTGAACAGGACAACAGGTGTAAGGAAACGTGTCGAAATGTTTCCACCCGCTGGGAATCGAACTCGGGCCCTCCGTGTGTGAAGCGGGAGCTTTAGCCACCAGGCCACCGGGCCTTATAAAGCAAAGCTCTCAAATTCCTATTAAAAAAAAAAAAATTAATATAGGCAGGAATACAAAATACTAACTTGATTTAAAATATTAAATTTGTTGTCTTTAAACATTTTCACTTCAAATTCAGTAAATAAAAATGACTGCTATAAATCAGTGTTATCAAAGAAAAGGTATTAATGGATTTGAAGATACAGTATACATGGATAAGAATCTTTCCTCCATAAGCCATGCATGTCATAAGAGGTGACTAAAATGCCAGGAGCAAGGGGCTGGTAACCCCTTCTGTATACATTTATTTATTTATTTATTTAGTAATTTAAGCATACTTACAGAGGTACAAAAAATACAGGTAAGAGCAGCATGCCAAAGCCACTTATATGCATAGCATTACGGGCTGGCTTAAAATTAACTTAAGATTACTAAAGTTCAAAAGAGAAACTTTCGTTTTTCTTTTTGGGTCACCCTGCCTTGGTGGGATATGGCCAGTTTGTTGAAAGAAGAAGATAAAGAAGATAAGCTTTATAAGGTTTTCTTCTTTTTCAAGTGGCCGTGCTCGGTGGCAGATTGGCGGTGTTGGAAATTTTTTTTTTTTTATTATTATTATCACACTGGCCGATTCCCACCAAGGCAGGGTGGCCCGAAAAAGAAAAACTTTCACCATCATTCACTCCATCACTGTCTTGCCAGAAGGGTGCTTTACACTACAGTTTTTAAACTGCAACATTAACATAATGTCACAGCTTATTGTGCATATATTTGCAAGGCAAGGTTTTTCCAGTTCATTACCAGTAATTACTGTACTTTATTGTGTACTATAATTAAATAGAAGAAAATTTATAAATAAAGGTAATTAAGGTGGTACTTATGGCATGTGGAATGCTGCAAGGTAAAAATGTTTATCAGGCTAATTGCAAGAATGTATTTTCTGAAACTCCAGTTTAAGCTACTGTACCTGTTGGTAATGGTTCATTCACAACTAATCTACAAACTACAAATCATACTAGATGGCATCTCAGTTCATTCTGAACTATTATCATGTAGCAAGTTTCATGGCTTTATCTCCATTTTATGGATTAGTTTGTGAATTGTTTAACTCATGGTATTATGACTTTAATCATTCATTATTTTATTTTGTTTCATAAGAGTGAAGAGAAAACCTCCAAAAACTTTAAATGTTGGCTTGTTTGCAACTTTGAGAGAAGAGGATTAATTCTTTAGCCTTTAGAGTCTATTACTATCAACTTTTTTTTAACAGCCCCTTACAAAAAATAGCATCATTTGATATAAGGTGCTTGTCATTTTTCCTGCTGATTGTTTCTTCTTGACTATATTGTGCATTGTAGCACTGATAATTAATAAGCCTCTACCATTTTAAAGTGGCAGTTGTCTTCTTAACTTGTCATTCTTTTTTTCTCTTTGATTTTTATCATTTTTTAATTTTTTTAAGCACAGTGTTCCTCTCAGTTCTATACATTTTTGTTTCTCGGTAAGAGTTTTTGATCGTCAACTTAATATGATAGCCAAACTAGCATGTAGAAGTTTTTTGTGAATGTTCCATGTGATGTTTTAAGGAAATGTGAAGTATTTGAATTGACAGTATGTATTGGAGGTTGTCACCTTAAAGGAGAGGTTCCTAGAGCAAACCAGACATTCAAAAAATATAGATGTGATAGATGTAGTTAGAAGAATTAAGGAGTCACAACACTGTATATCATTGAATGGTTGACTGCATTTGTGCGAAGGTAATAACATTTACCACTGTGTAAGCAGGAACGGTTGTATACCTGACAGCCAGCAGTATTCATGATGGGGTTAAGGCTCTTAGGCTGTGAAGATTATTTTGTAGTGCTTCAAGTAATTATGTGATTAATCAGTAAATGATTATTGATTATCTTCTTAGCCTTCATAATTTTGTTTGATGTATAGTAAAATCTCAAATTTGTTTAATTTTGTTGTATGTGTAAGTAAAATCCCAGATCTAGAATTGATAAGTTTTGGCTAATTATTTCAGTCAATTTTAAATTACATAATTGTATGGATATTTGTTTTATATTTAAGATCAAAAATGAAACTACAGAACCTGGTTCAAAATGCTCTTAAATTTTTTATCATTAATGTAGTTGAACATTGTTTTACAATACTGTATAGCAAATATGATAATGGAGAAAAAATAAAAACCTTTAATTCATAAAATTATGTAATTATGATTTTTTCTTAACTTAAATATCATGGAAAGGTTTTGTGAAAAACTGGCCACTGATTTCCTGGAAAAGAAGCATCGATTTGGACTGAGTTGAAGTTTTGGAAATAAAGCTTATAAATTAACAAAATCTAGATTTGTTTCACTAAATTTCTTAGATTAAAAGCAGCCCTCGATGACCCATACTGCTTAAGGGCTTGTTTTGAAAATAATAATAATGGCCCAGAAAAAAAGTCAAGTCATGGAGGTTGTAGCTGTGTAATGAACATTGTACTGAAGAATTTCTAGTCGTCATTTTAGGGTTAATAGTAAAAACCTAAATGCCATATGCATTAAAAAAGATAGTACTGTACTGTACTGTGTTACTGTGATGAATTTTTCTATTTGCTTCATTCCAGTGCTGCTATGCCTTAGGGTATACAGCAGGTGTGTAGAATAGTTCTCTGTGTTGCATTAAATAAGGAAAGTACAGTATTCCTCTATTTAGTATTTTTAAATTAGTTTGTTTATCACAACTAGAAAGAACATAAAGGTATGTGAAATTTTGAAAGTTTTGTAACACTGAATACATGCACTCAGCCTCTCCTCACTTAACGACGGAGTTCCATTCCTAAGACCATGTTGGTAAATGAGTTTGTTGCTAAGTGAGAAGCATACTATAATGGTAGTGGGTTGAAAGATTAAGACAAAGATGTTTATTTTGATAAATTATATGGTTGTACAGAGGAATATAATAGTTGGGTGTACATGCCAAAAGCCCCTTTGTATGTTACTTTACACATTTATAACATTTCTGGTATATTTTTAAATGTTTATACAGTAGTGTACTGTATATTGTAATAAACAGAATAGAGGAAATCAACTCTAATATACATTACAGTGGACCCCCGCATACCGTTGGCCTTACATAACAATAAATCCGCATACCGCTACATTTTATCGCTAAGACTTTGCCTCGCATACCGCTAAAAAACCCGCTCAACGCTGTTCGTCCGAGACGCGTCTAATGTGCGCCCTTAGCCAGCCTCACATGTTCCGCCGGTGGCATTGTTTACCAGCCAGCCTCCGCGGTAACATCCAAGCATACAATCGGAACATTTCGTATTATTACAGTGTTTCTGGTGATTTTATCTGCAAAATAAGTGACCATGGGCCCTAAGAAAGCTTCTAGTGCCAACCCTACAGGAATAAGGGTGAGAATTACTATAGAGATGAAGAAAGAGATCATTGATAAGTATGAAAGTGGAGTGCGTGTCTCCGAGCTGGCCAGGTTGTATAGTAAACCCCAATCAACCATCGCTACTATTGTGGGCAACAAAAAGGCAATCAAGGAAGCTGTTCTTGCCAAAGGTTTAACTGTGTTTTGAAACAGAGATCGCAAGTGATGGAAGATGTTGAGGAGACTCTTATTGGTGTGGATAAATGAAAAACAGATAGCAGGAGATAGCATTTCTCAAGTGATCATAAGTGAAAAGGCAGGAAGTTGCATGCGATTTAATTAGAAAAATCCTGCAACTAGTGATGATGTGAGTGAATTTAAGGCCAGCAAAGGTTGGTTTGAGAGATTTAAGAGGCTAGTGGCATACATAGTGTGATAAGGCAGGGATAAAGGCTGCCAGTTCGGACCAAAAAGCAGCTGAAAAATATGTGCAGGAATTCAAGGAGTACATAGAAACTGAAGGACTGAAACCTGAAAAGTGTTTAATTGTGATAAAACAGGCCTGTTTTGGAAGAAAATGCCAAGCGGGACGTACATTACTCAGGAGGAAAAGGCTCTCCCAGGACATAAGCCTATGAAAGACAGGCTTCCCTCTGTTGTTGTGTTCCAATGCTACTGGTGAATTGCAAAGTGAACCCTTTAAATTTAGTGTATCACTCTGAAACTCCCGGGACCGTTCAGGCAAAGAATGTCCTCAAGGCTAATTTGTGTGTGCTGTGGAGGGCAAACGTAAGGCATGGGTCACTAGGACTTTTTCTATGACTGGGTTACACCATGCATTTGCCCCCAATGTGAAAGATTACCTAACTGAAAAGAAATTAGAACTTAAGTGCCTCCTGGGGTTAGACAATGCCCCTGGTCATCCTACAGACGTGCAGAGCGACTTTATGGGACATGAAATCATTAAGGTGAAGTTTTTTGCCTCCTAATACCACTCCCTCTCCGCAGCCCATGGACCACAGGTTATTGCAAACTTTAAAAAACTGTATACAAAAGCTTTTGTTTGAAAGGTCTTTGTAGTGACCTCAAAACTCACTGAAATCTAAGAGACTTTTGGAGAGATCACTTTAATATCCTCAATTGTGTAAACCTTATAGGTAAGGCTTGGGAGGGAGTGACTAAAGGACCTTGAACCTGGGTTGGAAGAAACTATGGCCAGAATGTGTAGACAAAAGGGATTTTGAAGGGGTTTGAGGCTAACCCTGAGAATCCTATGCCAGTTGAGGAATCCATTATGGCATTGGGAAAGTCCTTGGGGTTGGAGGTTAGTGGGGAATTTTGAAGAGTTGGTGGAGGAGGACAATGAAGAACTAACCACTGATGAGCTGATAGATCAACTTCAACAGCAAGAGGCCAGACCCGAGGAAACTGGTTCGAAGGAGGGAAGAGAGAAATTGAAGAAATTGCCTACTACAAAGATTAAGGAAATCGTGCAATGTGGCTGAAAGTGCAAACCTTTGTGGATGAAAATCACCCTCCACACAGCTATTGCAAGCCGTGCTGGTGACTATTACACTGACAATGTTGTGAAACACTTTAGGGAAGTCATTTAAAAGGGAAAGAGAGGTACAGGCCACTATGGACAGATATGTTGTGCGACAGAACTCCAGTGACTCTGAAGCTGGTCCTAGTGGCATTAAAAGAAGAAAGGAAGTAACCCCAGAAAAGGACTTGACACTTCAAGTCTTAATGGAAGGGATTCCCCCTTTTAAACACTAACACACTCTCCTCCTCCCATCCCATCAATCATCACCAGATCTTCAATAAAAGTAAGTGTCATGTAATTGTGCATGCCTTTTTCAGTTTGTGTGTATTAAAATTAATATTTCATGTGGTAAAAATTTTTTTTTTTTCATACTTTGGGGTGTCTTGCACGGATTAATTTGATTTCCATTATTTCTTATGGGGAAAATTCATTCGCATAACAATGAGCTCTCTTGCACGGATTAATATCGCTATGCGGGGGTCCACTGTATTTAGGTATACATACTCGTCAGAGAGCCCGTCGTAAGTCCGAGTCGTCGGTAAACAAGTACGTAGCCAAGTGAGAAGAGGCTGTATTGTATCTTCTTGTACTTTTGACATGGGAAGGTAAGAAAATGGTTATGTTACTAATCATCATTGCTGATGTAAGAAAATTCTTCATCCTATTTTCCTGATTCTTTTGGACGAGCGTACAGTGTACAGTAAATTTCAACCACTTATGAATTGGAAAATGCTAGCTACTTGGTATGTAATAATTAATAAAAATTATGTTTCATATTTAATACAGTGTTTTATTTGCTATGAAATCATGGTGGCTTACTTAACTATTCAAAGAACTTCATGTTCCTTCATCTTTTGTCTTAAAACCCCAAATAAGACCAAGCTCTTTTTTGTAGACCACTTCACTTGCATCAGCCTTGTTAAGTCAATGGAAGGTGACTCATAGCTCAATGGTTAAACTCCAGTTAACAAAAGTTCACCTATATTGATGAGGAGCTCTTAATGCAAGAAACCAGACCTGACCTTTCCTTCCTTGAGCTGAACCTGATTGCCTCTCATACCTTGGGTGGTGTGTGACCTGTATAAGGTCAGCACTTTCCCAGAAATACAGTGTAATAATAATAACTGTGATTTCCCCAACCCCTCATCCTAGCTTTCAATGTTCCTATTTCAATATCACCTCTGTCATGCAACTAAAAATCTGATTCGCCTCATCCCAGTTCTTCACATACCACTTTGGTTGTGCTACATTACTGGCAAAAACAAAGAAATCATTTTCTGTTGGGTCCCTGGTTATGTTGATGTTCAGGGCAATGAGCAGGCAGACTCTGCTGCACAATCTGCAGTACATGACCTCCCAGTTTCATATATAGGTATATTCCATTTCGGACTATTTTGCTGTAATTTCTACTCCCCTTTTTGCAACCATGGCAACAAATTGGCTGATATTGATCAAAACAAATTACATTCATAAAACCCAAATTTTTGGGGTTTCTGGCCTTTTGTCATCGATCCCGGGGTTTGGGGAGACAAAACTCTCTCGTCTTCCCATGGACCACTCATCTCTCGTGGTAATCTCATGTAGAGGCCCCCTTTTCCACTTTGTGGAAATTTTGGTTCCAGTGCAGTTTTCCATATTCTTTTGGACTGTCTTGTCTATCAAACACACAGAATTTTCTCCTGCCATCCTGCTTTAACCCCCTTACTTTATTTTCCCCCCTTGCTGGGCCCCCACCTTTGGCACAGACCCCTTTTCGCTTTTTGACAAAACGATTTATTACAAACTTTGTAACCCTTTCCTTTAGCACCCCTAAACGCCCTTCCTAACTTTACCTTTATTGTCCTCTTTCCCCCTTTACTAATCCTTTGTTTTGCATCAATTCCTGCCCTGCAACACTTATACCTGGGAGGTTTAGTGCTTCTTTTTTTTTTAAATAATAATAGCTACCCAGAATTCCAGGGAAAACCCTTTTAAAAAAAGACCCCTGTTGGAAAACCTTCCCGTCCGCACCCAACCCCCTTGCTCCCGGGGGATTTCAACTTAAGGCACCTAAAAAGGAGGAATATAGCAAATAATATTGTTGCAGTAATAACACCAGGAGGCAGCTCTGATGAAAAACTCACACTCACGGGGAGCTTTTAAATCTCTGCACAAAATTCAATTTAAACAGCAAATAATAGGCCTACTAGACGGGAGAATACACTAGACCTCATTTCACTAACAATGTGATCTGATAAGAAATGTCACCATATCAAAAACAATATACTCAGATCACAACATTAATTGAGGTTCAGTCATGTATGCGCGGAGCCCCAGACCGACAAAATGAGATTAGTCACGAGGGAGCATTCACCAATTCAACTTCAATAACAAAAACATAAAGTGGGACCAAGTAAACCAAGTCTAACCGATATAAGCTGGGAAGATAACTAAGCAACACAGACCCCAACTTATGCCTAGAACAGATTAACTCGGTGGCACTCGATGTATGCACAAGGCTTATTCCTCTAAGAAAAAGGAGGAGTAGATGTAAACAGAAAGAGACAGGCGCTCCCTTTACAGGCGACGGAAAAGAATAACAGAGCGGCTAAAAGAGGTCAATATATCTGAATGCGTAGGGAGACACTGGTCAGAGAAATAGCAAGCATCGAACTTAAGCTAAAAGAATCCTTTAGGAGTCAGGAATCGCGGGAAGAACTAAAAGCCATAAATGAAATTGAAAGAAAACCCAAAGTATTTCTTCTCCTATGCCAAATCAAAATCAAGAACAACGTCCAGTATTGGGCCCCTACTTAAACAAGATGGGTCCTACACAGATGACAGCAAGGAAATGAGTGAGCTACTCAGTCCCAATATGACTCAGTTTTTAGCAAGCCGCTAACCAGACAGAGTCGAAGATCAAAATGAATTTTTTATGAGAGAGCCACAAAATTTGATTAACACAAGCCTATCCGATGTTATCCTGATGCCAAATGACTTCGAACAGCGATAAATGACATGCCCATGCACTCTGCCCCAGGGCCAGACTCATGGAACTCTGTGTTCATCAAGAACTGCAAGAAGCCCCTATCACGAGCCTTTTCCATCCTATGGAGAGGGAGCATGGACACGGGGTCGTCCCACAGTTACTAAAAACAACAGACATAGCCCCACTCCACAAGGGGGCAGTAAAGCAACAGCAAAGAACTACAGACCAATAGCACTAACATCCCATATCATAAAAATCTTTGAAAGGTCCTAAGAAGCAAGATCACCACCCATCTAGAAACCCATCAGTTACACAACCCAGGGCAACATGGGTTTAGAAACAGGTCGCTCCTGTCTGTCTCAACTATTGGATCACTACGACAAGGTCCTAAATGCACTAGAAGACAAAAAGAATGCAGATGTAATATATTACAGACTTTGCAAAAGCCTTCGACAAGTGTGACCATGGCGTAATAGCGCACAAAATGCGTGCTAAAGGAATAACAGGAAAAGTCGGTCGATGGATCTATAATTTCCTCACTAACAGAACACAGAGAGTAGTCGTCAACAGAGTAAAGTCTGAGGCAGTCTACGGTGAAAAGCTCTGTTCCACAAGGCACAGTACTCGCTCCCATCTTGTTCCTCATCCTCATATCCGACATAGACAAGGATGTCAACCACAGCACCGTGTCTTCCTTTGCAGATGACACCCGAATCTGCATGACAGTGTCTTCCATTGCAGACACTGCAAAGCTCCAGGCGGACATCAACCAAATCTTTCAGTGGGCTGCAGAAAACAATATGAAGTTCAACGATGAGAAATTTCAATTACTCAGATATGGTAAACATGAGGAAATTAAATCTTCATCAGAGTACAAAAAAAATTCTGGCCACAAAATAGAGCGAAACACCAACGTCAAAGACCTGGGAGTGATCATGTCGGAGGATCTCACCTTCAAGGACCATAACATTGTATCAATCGCATCTGCTAGAAAAATGACAGGATGGATAATGAGAACCTTCAAAACTAGGGAGGCCAAGCCCATGATGACACTCTTCAGGTCACTTGTTCTATCTAGGCTGGAATATTGCTGCACACTAACAGCACCTTTCAAGGCAGGTGAAATTGCCGACCTAGAAAATGTACAGAGAACTTTCATGGCGCGCATAACGGAGATAAAACACCTCAATTATTGGGAGCGCTTGAGGTTCCTAAACCTGTATTCCCTGGAACGCAGGAGGGAGAGATACATGATTATATACACCTGGAAAATCCTAGAGGGACTAGTACCGAACTTGCACACGAAAATCACTCACTACGAAAGCAAAAGACTTGGCAGACGATGCACCATCCCCCCAATGAAAAGCAGGGGTGTCACTAGCACGTTAAGAGACCATACAATAAGTGTCAGGGGCCCGAGACTGTTCAACTGCCTCCCAGCACACATAAGGGGGATTACCAACAGACCCCTGGCAGTCTTCAAGCTGGCACTGGACAAGCACCTAAAGTCAGTTCCTGATCAGCCGGGCTGTGGCTCGTACGTTGGTTTGCGTGCAGCCAGCAGCAACAGCCTGGTTGATCAGGCTCTGATCCACCAGGAGGCCTGGTCACAGACCGGGCCGCGGGGGCGTTGACCCCCGGAACTCTCTCCAGGTAAACTCCAGGTAAACTACTGTATACATTACTAAAGTTAAAAAGAGAAACTTTTGTTTTTTCTTTTTGGGCCACCCTACCTCAGTGGGATATGGTTGGTTTGTTGAAATAATAATAATAATAATGTCATCTAGGTAGCAGGTTGGTAGACAGCAACCGAACAGGGAGGTATTACTGTCTTGCCAAGTGAGTGTAAAACGAGAGCCTGTATTTGTTTTACATGATAGCAGGATTGCTGGTGTCTTTTTTTCTGTCTCATAAACATGCAAGATTTCAGGTATGTCTTGTTACTTCTACTTGCACTTGGGTCGCACTACACATGCATGTACAGTGGTACCTTGACTTACGAGTTTTCTGAGTTACGAGCTGTCGCTCGGTCCATTTTTTGCTTTGAGTTGCAAGCCAAAATGTGAGTTACGAGCGAGCTTCAGATATGCTGCCCCTTGCAAGAGTTTTTTTTTTTTTTTTACAAGTTGGCTGTCTCCCACCGAGGGAGGGTGACCCAAAAAAGAAAGAAAAACTCCCAAAAAGAAAATACTTTCATCATCATTCAACACTTTCACCTCATTCACACATAATCACTGTTTTTGCAGAGGCGCCCAGAACATAATAGTTTAGAAACATATACGTATAAAGATATACAACATATCCCTCCAAACTGCCAATATCCCAAACCCCTCCTTTAAAGTGCAGGCATTGTACTTCTCATTTCCAGTACTTAAATCCGGCTATATAAAATAACCGGTTTCCTGAATCCCCATATGTACACCTGTTAACCCTTTTGGGGCCTAGTTTCTGGGCCTTTTGTGTATCCATATCCTCTTGCGCTACCGTCCACAGGATGGATATGGGGTGCACAATAAACTAACCACTTCGGTGGCAAAATCTAATCTTCACTAAATAATACCCTGCTCACACTCCAACAGCTTGTCAGGTCCCAAATACCATTCGTCTCCATTCACTCCTATCTAACACACTCATGCATGCTTGCTGGAAGTCCAAGCCCCTCGCCCACAAAACCTCCTTACCCCCTCCCTCCAACCTTTTCGAGGATGACCCCTACCCCGCCTTCCTTCCCCTACAGATTTATATGCTCTCCATGTCATTCTACTTTGGTCCATTCTCTCTAAATGACCAAACCACCTCAACAACCCCTCTTCAGTCCTCTGACTAATACTTTTATTAACTCTACACCTTCTCCTAATTTCCACACTCCGAATTCTCTGCATAATATTTACACTACACATTGCCCTTAGAAATGACATCTCCACTGCCTCCTCCCTGCAGCATTTACAACCCAAGCTTCACACCCATAAAAGAGTTTTGGTACCGCTATACTTTCATACATTCCCTTCTTTGCCTCCATAAATAATGTTTTTTGTCTCGCATATACCTCAATGCACCACTCACCTTTTTTCCTCCATCAATTCTATGGTTAACCTCATCCTTCATAAATCCATCCGCTGACACGTCAACTCCCAAATACAGTGGACCCCCGGTTAACGAACTTTTTTCATTCCAGTAGTATGTTCAGGTGCCAGTACTGACCGAATTTTTTCCCATAAGGAATATTGTGAAGTAGATTAGTCCATTTCAAACCCCCAAACATACATGTACAAAAGCACTTACATAAATACACTTACATAATTGGTCGCATTTGGAGGGGATCGTTAAGCGGGGGTCCACTGTAGTATCTGAAAACATTCACTTCTTCCATACTCCTCTCCAATTTGACATCCATTTTTTTTTATCTAAATCATTTGATACCCTCATCACCTTACTCTTTTCTATGTTCACTTTCAACTTCTACCTTTACACACTCTCCCAAACTCATCCACTAACCTTTGTAATTTTTCTTTAGAATCTCCCATAAGCACAGTATCATCAGCCAAAAGTAACTGTGTCAATTCCCATTTTGTATTTAACTCCTCATAATTTAATCCCACCCCTCTCCCGAACACCGTAGCATTTACTTCTTTTACAACCCCATCTATAAATATATTAAACAACCATGGTGACATTACACGTCCCTGTCTAAGACCCACCTTTACTGGGAAGTAGTCTCCCTCTCTTTTACACACCCTAACCTGAGCCTCACTATCCTCATAAAAACTCTTTACAGCATTTAGTAACTTACTACCTAATCCATATACTGTACATACTTGCAACATCTACCACATTGCTCCCCTATCCACTCTATCATATGCCTTTTCTAAATCCATAAATGCAAGCTTCCCTACCCTTATCTAAATACTGTTCACATATATGCTTCAATGTAAACACTTGATCTATACATTCCCTACCCACTCTAAAACCTCCTTGCTCATCTGCAATCCTACATTCTGTATTGCCTCTAATACAGAGGAAATATAAAAAACTTCCATAATAACCAATGTGTAACATCCTTTCAATTTTGATACCACTGGTAGTGTCATCCTGTCTATAACGTATGCCCTAAGTAAAGAGAAACAATTCTGGAATGTGGAATGCATGTTCAGCAGGCCGGCTGGTTGGGTGGCCAATTGGCAGGCCAGCTGGCTGGCTGGCCGGCTGGCTGCCTGATTTGCTTTGGCTGTCTCTATCTCCTTCTGTCTGTCTGTATCTGTCTCTGTCTATCTGTGTCTGTCTCTATCTGTGTGTGTGTCTGTCTATCTTTTGTTTCTATCTATCTCTGTGTCTCTATCTGTCTCTATTTGTCTCTAGCTCACAGGTACACATAAAGTGTTACACATAGTGTAAATTACCTAGGATAACCCAAAAAATCCAAACAGTGCTATACTATGCTTGTGGATATAAAGCATAATAAGCATGACTAGCAAGTAATACACATTTTCACTTTTTCAGGAATCAGACGTGACAACTCTGCATCGTGTGTAATACCTGTTGGTTCGTGAGTGGCTCTCACTCTGAGACAGAGACAAGAAGACAGAAACACTGCAGACAGAAAGACAGATAAGCAGAAACAGAGATAAACATAGAGCTAGACAGACAGATAGAGGGAAACAGACAGACATGTTTATGTGTAACAGTGAAAAATACAGCCAAGGCAGTGCATGATCATCAAATGTCACTCCACTGCTGCACTGTCAGCAGTGGAGTGACAATCATCTTACACTGTGCTTCAAGGCGTTTCATATGCTGTGTATGTGCCAGCATTTCTAAAACATTGCTGGGACCTGGCAAAAGTGACAAAAATCGTTTAACATTTGTAAATACATTTTTCTTATTTAAAAACCCGTAACAAAAAAATTTGGGTGTTTTTTGGGGGCTGGAATGGATTAATGGCGTTTCAATTAATTTCAGTGGGGAAAATTGATTTAATATACGAGCAAATTGAGTTACAAGCTCGGTCATGGAACGAATTAAACTTAAGTCAAGGTACCAGAAGTTTGTGGTTATAGGAGGGTGGGGGCAAGAGGAAAGAGGAGTGATTGGTGGAATGATGAAGTAAAGGGTGTGATAAAAGAGAAAAAGGTAGCTTATGAGAAGTTTTTACAAAGCAGAAGTGTTATAAGAAGAGCAGAGTATATGGAGAGTAAAAGAAAGGTAAAGAGAGTGGTGAGAGAGTGCAAAAGGAGAGCAGATGATAGAGTGGGAGAGGCACTGTCAAGAAATTTTAATGAAAATAAGAAAAAAATTTTGGAGTGAGTTAAACAAGTTAAGAAAGCCTAGGGAAAGTATGGATTTGTCAGTTAAAAACAGAGTAGGGGAGTTAGTAGATGGGGAGAGGGAGGTATTAGGTAGATGGCAAGAATATTTTGAGGAACTTTTAAATGTTAAGGAAGAAACAGAGGCAGAAATTTCATGCACTGGTCAGGGAGGTATACCATCTTTTAGGAGTGAAGAAGAGCAGAATGTAAGTGTGGGGGAGGTACGTGAGGCATTACGTAAAATGAAAGGGGGTAAAGCAGCTGGAACTGATGGGATCATGACAGAAATGTTAAAAGCAGGGGGGGATATAGTGTTGGAGTGGTTGGTACTTTTGTTTAATAAATGTATGAAAGAGGGGAAGGTACCTAGGGATTGGCGGAGAGCATGTATAGTCCCTTTATATAAAGGGAAGGGGGACAAAAGAGACTGTAAAAATTATAGAGGAATAAGTTTACTGAGTATACCAGGAAAAGTGTACGGTAGGGTTATAATTGAAAGAATTAGAGGTAAGACAGAATGTAGGATTGCGGATGAGCAAGGTTTCAGAGTGGGTATTGGATGTGTAGATCAAGTGTTTACATTGAAGCATATATGTGAACAGTATTTAGATAAAGGTAGGGAAGTTTTTATTGCATTTATGGATTTAGAAAAGGCATATGATAGAGTGGATAGGGGAGCAATGTGGCAGATGTTGCAAGTATATGGAATAGGGGTAAGTTATTAAATGCTGTAAAGAGGTTTTTATGAGGATAGTGAGGCTCAGGTTAGGGTGTGTAGAAGAAGAGAGGAGACTACTTCCCGGTAAAAGTAGGTCTTAGACAGGGATGTGTAATGTCACCATGGTTGTTTAATATATTTATAGATGGGGTTGTAAAGGAAGTAAATGCTAGGGTGTTCGGGAGAGGGGTGGGATTAAATTTTGGGGAATTAAATTCAAAATGGGAATTAACACAGTTACTTTTTGCTGATGATACTGTGCTTATGGGAGATTCTAAAGAAAAATTGCAAAGGTTAGTGGATGAGTTTGGGAATGTGTGTAAAGGTAGAAAGTTGAAAGTGAACATAGAAAAGAGTAAGGTGATGAGGGTGTCAAATGATTTAGATAAAGAAAAATTGGATATCAAATTGGGGAGGAGGAGTATGGAAGAAGTGAATGTTTTCAGATACTTGGGAGTTGACGTGTCGGCGGATGGATTTATGAAGGATGAGGTTAATCATAGAATTGATGAGGGAAAAAAGGTGAGTGGTGCTTGAGGTATATGTGGAGTCAAAAAACGTTATCTATGGAGGCAAAGAAGGGAATGTATGAAAGTATAGTAGTACCAACACTCTTATATGGGTGTGAAGCTTGGGTGGTAAATGCAGCAGCAAGGAGACGGTTGGAGGCAGTGGAGATGTCCTGTTTAAGGGCAATGTGTGGTGTAAATATTATGCAGAAAATTCGGAGTGTGGAAATTAGGAAAAGGTGTGGAGTTAATAAAAGTATTAGTCAGAGGGCAGAAGAGGGTTGTTGAGGTGGTTTGGTCATTTAGAGAGAATGGATCAAAGTAGAATGACATGGAAAGCATATAAATCTATAGGGGAAGGAAGGCGGGGTAGGGGCCGTCCTCGAAAGGGTTGGAGAGAGGGGGTAAAGGAGGTTTTGTGGGCAAGGGGCTTGGACTTCCAGCAAGCGTGTGTGAGCGTGTTAGATAGGAGTGAATGGAGACGAATGGTACTTGGGACCTGACGATCTGTTGGAGTGTGAGCAGGGTAATATTTAGTGAAGGGATTCAGGGAAACCGGTTATTTTCATATAGTCGGACTTGAGTCCTGGAAATGGGAAGTACAATGCCTGCACTTTAAAGGAGGGTTTGGGATATTGGCAGTTTGGAGGGATATTTGTACTCACCTATTTGTACTCATCTATTTGTGGTTGCAGGGGTCGAGTCACAGCTCCTGGCCCCGCCTCTTCACTGATTGCTACTAGGTCCTCTCTCTCCCTGCTCCATGAGCTTTATCATACCTCGCCTTAAAACTATGTATGGTTCCCGCCTCCACTACTTCACTTTCTAGGCTATTCCACGGCCTGACTACTCTATGACTGAAGAAATACTTCCTAACATCCCTTTGATTCATCTGAGTCTTCAACTTCCAATTGTGACCTCTTGTGTCTGTGTCCCATCTCTGGAACATCCCGTCTTTGTCCACCTCGTCTATTCTGCGCAGTATTTTATATGTCGTTATCATGTCTCCCCTGACCCTCCTGGCCTCCAGTGTCATCAGGCCGATTTCCCTCAACCTTTCCTCGTAGGACAATCCCCGTAGCTCTTGTGTATCTTTATATGTGTATCCTTCTAAACTGTTGTATTCTGAGCACCTCTGCAAAAACAGTGATAATGTGCGAGTGTGGTGAAAGTGTTGAATGATGAAAGTATTTTCTTTTTGGGGATTTTCTTTCTTTTTTGGGTCACCCTGCCTCGGTGGGAGACGGCCGACTTGTTGAAAATATATATATATATATATATATATATATATATATATATATATATATATATATTATATATTATATATATATATATATATATATATATATATATATATATATACACATATATATATATATATTTTCAACAAGTCGGCCGTCTCCCACCGAGGCAGGGTGACCCAAAAAAGAAAGAAAATCCCCAAAAAGAAAATACTTTCATCATCATTCAACACGTTCACCACACTCGCACATTATCACTGTTTTTGCAGAGGTGCTCAGAATACAACAGTTTAGAAGCATACACATATGAAGATACACAACATATCCCTCCAAACTGCCAATATCCCAAACCCCTCCTTTAAAGTGCAGGCATTGTACTTCCCATTTCCAGGACACACACACACACACACCCAACCGGCTTTTCTTCTATTTTCTTACTAGTTCTTGTTCTTATTTCCTCTCATCTCCATGGGGAAGTGGAGCGAATTCTTCCTCCATAAGCCATGCATGTCATGATAGTCGACTAAAATGCCAAGAGCAAGGGGCTAGTAATCCCTTCACCTGTATACATTGCTAAAGTTGAAAAGAGAAACTTTTCTTTTTCTTTTTGGGCCACCCTACCTTCATGGGAGATGGCCGATTTGTTGAAAGAAGAATAATGCCATACAGCTCTTTAATGGGATTACCTTGAAGCTGGTGCAGGGCTCTTGATCCAAGGGATTGGAGCTGCTCGTTTAGCTCAAACTTTACTATCGGCCATTCCCCAAGGGTGCTTGACTTTTACAGGCTGTTACTACCCATGAAGGGAGGGTAGTAATTTTTCATTTAGGTTTGAATACATAAGAGGCAAGGGCAGGTTGTTTGGTTGCCATGGTGGAGGAAGGGAAGAATAGAGGGAGTATACTCACCATTGTTTACTGTACTTTATGGAAAAAAATTGTCATTGTTATTATCATTGTGGAAGAGGGGAGGGAAGGGTATATGGATGTATGGCTGCCAGGGTGGAGGGAGAGGTAGAGAGAAGGAACTTTGCTGCCTGGAGGTCTTTCACCCTCCCAACTCCAATATTCTCAAAATCAGATGCTCTACCTCTGCAGAGGCTGATATTTTATTTAAACTTGGCATTCATGTAAACTACTTATTTGTACCACGTATTTGTACCTCCTCCTATGGCAGACATTGGTCCGAGACACTCCCACAACAGGGAGCCAAGACCGGGCCACCTATTGGAAAAGGCCCAGGCCGGGTGATTAGAATCTTCAACAACATTAAAGTCCTTGTGTTATACCTGGAGAGAGTTTCGGGGGTCAACGCCCCCGTGGCCTGGTCTGTGACCAAGCATCATGGTGGATCAGGGTCTGATCAACCAGGCTGTTACTGTTGATCACAGGCAACCCGACATAGCCAACATCGAACTTAAGCTAGAGGAATCTTATAGGAGTCAGGAATCGCGGGAAGAACTAAAACCCATAAATGAAATCGAAAGAAGCCCAAAGTATTTCTTTTCTTATGCCAAATCAAAGTCGAGAACAACATCCAGTATTGGGCCCCTACTTAAACAAGATGGGTCCTACACAGATGACAGTAAGGAAATGAGTGAGCTACTCAAGTCCCAGTATGACTCAATTTTTAGCAAGCCGCTAACCAGACTGAGAGTCAAAGATCAAAATGAATTTTTTATGAGAGAGCCACAGAATTTGGTAAACACAAGCCTATCTGATATTATCCTGACACCAAATGACTTCGAACAGGCGATAAATGACATGCCCATGCACTCTGCCCCAGGGCCAAACTCATGGAATTCCGTGTTCATCAAGAACTGCATGAAGCCCCTATCACGAGCTTTTACCATCCTATGGAGAGGGAGCATGGACACGGGGGTTGTCCCACAGTTACTAAAAACAACAGACATAGCCTCACTCCACAAAGGGGGCAGTAAAGCAATGGCAAAGAACTACAGACCGATAGCACTAACATCCCATATCATAAAAATCTTTGAAAGGGTCCTAAGAAGCCAGATCACCACCCATCTAGAAACCCATCAGTTACACAACCCAGGGCAACATGGGTTTAGAACAGGTCGCTCCTGTCTGTCTCAACTACTGGATCACTACGACAAGGTCCTGGATGCACTAGAAGACAAAAAGAATGCAGATGTAATATATACAGACTTTGCAAAAGCCTTCGACAAGTGTGACCATGGAGTAATAGCGCACAAAATGCGTGCTAAAGGAATAACAGGAAAAGTTGGTAGATGGATCTATAATTTCCTCACAAACAGAACACAAGGAGTAGTAGTCAATAGAGTAAAGTCTGAGGCGGCTATGGTGAAAAGCTCTGTTCCGCAAGGCACAGTACTTGCTCCCATCTTGTTCCTCATCCTCATATCTGACATAGACAAGGATGTCAGCCACAGCACCGTGTCTTCCTTTGCAGATGACACCCGAATCTGCATGAGTGTCTTCCATTGCAAACACTGCAAGGCTCCAGGCGGACATCAACCAAATCTTTCAGTGGGCTGCAGAAAACAATATGAAGTTCAACGATGAGAAATTTAAATTACTCTGATATGGTAAACACGAGGAAATTAAAACTTCATCAGAGTACAAAACAAATTCCGACCACAAAATAGAGCGAAAAACCAATGTCAAAGACCTGGGAGTGATCATGTTGGAGGATTTCACCTTCAAGGACCATAACATTGTATCAGTCGCATCTGCTAGAAAAATAACAGGATGGATAATGAGAACCTTTCAAAACTAGGGATGCCAAGCCCATGATGACACACTTCAGGTCGCTTGTTCTATCTAGGCTGGAATATTGCTGCACACTAACAGCACCTTTCAAGACAGGTGAAATTGCTGACCTAGAAAATGTACAGAGAACCTTCACGGTGCGCATAACGGAGATAATACACCTCAATTACTGGGAGCTCTTGAAGTCCCTGAACCTGTACTCCCTGGAACGCAGGTGGGAGAGATACATGATTATATACACCTGGAAAATCCTAGAGGGACTAGTACTGAACTTGCACACGAAAATCACTCACAACGAAAGCAAAAGACTCGGCAGACGATGCAACATCCCCCCAATGAAAAGCAGGGGTGTCACTAGCACGTTAAGAGACAATACAGTAAGTGCTAGGGCCCGAGACTGTTCAACTGCCTCCCAGCATACATTAGGGGGATTACCAATAGACCCCTGGCTGTCTTCAAGCAGGCACTGGACAAGCACCTAAAGTCGGTACCTGACCAGCTGGGCTGTGGCTCATACGTTGGATTGCATGCAACCAGCAGTAACAGCCTGGTTGATCAGGCTCTGATCCACCAGGAGACCTGGTCACAGACCGAGCTGCGGGAGCGTTAACCCCCGGAACTCTCTCCAGGTAAACTCCAGGTAATACAAACCACAGCCCGGCTGGTCAGGTACTGACTTTAGGTGCTTGTCCAGTGCCTTCTTGAAGACAGCCAGGGGTCTATTGGTAATCCCCCTTATATATGCTGGGAGGCAGTTGAACAGTCTTGGGCCCCTGACACTTATTGTGTTGTCTCTTATCGTGCTAGTGACTCCCCTGCTTTTCATTGGGGGATGTCGCATCGTCTGTCGAGTCCTTTGCTTTCACAAGGAATGATTTTTGTGTGCAAGTTTGGTACTTAGCCCTCTAGGATTTTCCAAGTGTACATAATCATATATATCTCCCACCTGCATTCTAGGGAGTACAGGTTGAGGAACTTCAAGCGTTCCCAGTAACTGAGGTGTTTTATCACAGTTATGCGTGCTATGAAGGTTCTCTACATTTTCTAGGTCAGCAATTTCACCTGCCTTGAAAGGTTCTGTTAGTGTGCAACATTATTCCAGCCTAGATAGAACAAACGACCTGAAGAGTGTCATGGGCTTGGCATCCCTAATTCTGAAGGTTCTCATTATCCATCCTGTCATTTTTCTAGTAGATGCGATTGATACAATGTTGTGATCTTTAAAAGTGAGATCCTCTGACATTATCACCCCCATATCTTTGACATTAGTTTTTCATTCTATTGTGTGGTTGAAATTTGTTTTATACTCTGATATAGTTTTAATTTCCTCACGTTTTCGTATCAGAGTAATTGAAATTCCTCATCACTGAACTTTGTATTGTTTTCTGAGGTCCATTTGATTGATGTCCGCTTGGAGTCTTGCAGTGTCTTCAATGGAAGACACTGTCATGAAAATTCGGGTGTCATCTGCAAAGGAAGACATGGTGCAGATATGAGGATGAGGAACAGGATGGGAGCAAGTACTGTGCTTTGTGGAACAGAGCTTTTCTCAGTAACCACCTCAGACTTTATTTACTACTGTTCTTTGTGTTCTATTTGTTAGGAAATTATAGAGCCATCTACCAACCTTTCCTGTTATTCCTTTATCACGCATTTTGTGCCCTGTTACACCATGGTCACACTTGTCAAAGGCTTTTGCAAAGTCTGTATATACTACATCTGCATTTTGTCTTCTGGAGCATCCAGGACCTTGTCATAGTGGTCCAGTAGTTAGGACAGGCAGTAGCAACCTGCTCTAAACTCGTGCTGCCCTGGGTTGTGTAACTGATTGGTATCTAGATGAATGGCGATCTTGCTTCTTAGAACCCTTTCGAAAATTTTTATAGTATGTGATGTTAGCGCTATCGGTCTGTACTTAGTTATTGCTTTACTGCCACCTTTGTGGAGTGGCTATGTCTGTTGTTTTTAGCAGCTGTGGGACGACCCCTGTGTCCATGCTCCCTCTCCATAGGATGTTAAAAGCACATGATAGAGGCTTCTTGCAGTTCTTGATGAGCACTCAGTTCAATGAGTCTGGGCCTGGGCATGGGCATGAGCATGTCAAGACCCGCGTTAGGAAGCACGTGTCCTGTCTCCTGACGAACCTACCTAACGCAACTTAAACTAGTATTTATTTTTCTCAAGATTGACAGACTGAACACATAGACTACTGGCTGAGGGATTAATTACCAGAAACTCCTCACTATCTGCCCGAAATGCTCAGGCATATTAGTAGTTTTCTTTGTACTTAACAACTTTTTTTTTAAAATGTGAATCACACGAAAAGCTCTGTTCCACAAGGCACAGTACTCGCTCCCATCTTGTTCCTCATCCTCATATCTGACATAGACAAGGACGTCAGCCACAGCACCGTGTCTTCCTTTGCAGATGACACCCGAATCTGCATGACAGTGTCTTCCATTGCAGACACTGCAAGGTTCCAGGCGGACATCAACCAAATCTTTCAGTGGGCTGCAGAAAACAATATGAAGTTCAACGATGAGAAATTTCAATTACTCAGATATGGTAAACACGAGGAAATTAAATCTTCATTAGAGTACAAAACAAATTCTGGCCACAAAATAGAGCAAAACACCAACGTCAAAGACCTGGGAGTGATCATGTCGGAGGATCTCACCTTCAAGGACCATAACATTGTATCAATCGCATCTGCTAGAAAAATGACAGGATGGATAATGAGAACCTTCAAAACTAGGGAGGCCAAGCCCATGATGACACACTTCAGGTCACTTGTTCTATCTAGGCTGGAATATTGCTGCACACTAACAGCACCTTTCAAGGCAGGTGAAATTGCTGACCTAGAAAATGTACAGAGAACCTTCACGGTGCGCACAACGGAGATAATACACCTCAATTACTGGGAGCGCTTGAAGTTCCTGAACCTGTACTCCCTGGAATGCAGGTGGGAGAGATACATGATTATATACACCTGGAAAATCCTAGAGGGACTAGTACCGAACTTGCAAACGAAAATCACTCACTACGAAAGCAAAAGACTTGGCAGACGATGCAACATCCCCCCAATGAAAAGCAGGAGTGTCACTAGCACGTTAAGAGACCATACAATAAGTGTCAGGGGCCCAAGACTGTTCAACTGCCTCCCAGCACACATAAGGGGGATTACCAACAGACCCCTGGCAGTCTTCAAGCTGGCACTGGACAAGCACCTATAGTCGGTTCCTGACCAGCCGGGCTGTGGCTCGTACGTTGGTTTGCGTGCAGCCAGCAGCAACAGCCTGGTTGATCAGGCTCTGATCCACCAGGAGGCCTGGTCACAGACCGGGCCGCGGTGGCGTTGACCCCCGGAACTCTCTCCAGGTAAACACATTGTAACCTTAGCAAAAAAATTAAAATTGTATTATATTGTCCTTCTCTGTAGTGGACTGTAGAAGCCACTGGCTGGCGAAACGTTTCCGAAATAAAGATTGCCAAATGTTGCACAAGTGTCTCATTCTTGAAGGCTCCTTGAAGTTGGTGAGGGGCTCTTGGTCTAAGGAATTGGACCAGTGCTCCTGTTTCTTGAACGTCTTCCATCCTCCGAGGCACTGTATGACCCCTATGAGTTTAGTTCTCCCCCATGAATGTAATAAGAGTAAATATGTACCTGGAGTAAGTCTCCCGTTGTAGGTGGAGTCCTGGGACAGACCCATCAAGAACACTCGTGAAAGCCACACTGCTTGTTTAATTGTCTCCTTTAATTATGGATTCATTTAAGTTATTATTTAGAAAAAGTATCTATTTAGGCTTCGCATACACAATAAACAAAAAATGACAGTGTTCTGGATGACACACACAAACTGGTCTGGGCCGCATTCTGGGAATAAAACTGAAGGACCACAATCAAAATAAGACAGTCCCCGATGACTCACTGACTTTATTGGGTGACTAACACTCAGGGTTAAAAAAAAACTGAACAAATCTAATCTTATCTAACATTCTAATAAAGAGATATACTCTTAACTGAGACTGGAGAACATGAGCCGATTCTTCACTCTTAACAGACACTGATAACATGGAATATAATTTTATCCATCCTGTGGGTAGAAATCAAAAGATTAAAGCGGCACATAGCTGTATAGCCCTTGTGGCTTAGCGCTTCTTTTTGATTATAATAATAATAATAAAGCGGCACATAATGGAGTCTGGAAGCTACATCAGAAAATACTCTTTCTGTTAGTGACTTCTTCCCGACAGCAAGAGGTTCAGTCAGTCTCTCAGGGTTTGAGACAGTTGAAAGCATATCGGCAAGATACTTGGGTTCATTAAGCTTTAGAGTTTAGTGTCCCGTGTCCCGCAGCTCGGTTGGTAGTGCATTCAGCTCACACATTGAGGTCCTTGGTTCGAACCCCTGTACGGGTGGGGACTACCTAGATGGGAATTTCCCAAATTCCTTCTATCTTGTACCAAGTGAGCCCACGGAAGTCACCGCGATCATAAAGTCACTTAAAAATAACTCGGGGAATCTGTCTCACGTCCCACCATTATTGTACAAGCGAGCGGCACATGTCCTTTCGCATGCTATTACATTACTTTTTAACAATTCACTAGAAACTAGCACTTTCCCGACACTACTCAAAACAGCAAGGGTTACACCAATACATAAAGGTGGTGACCCTACAGATGTAAACAACTATAGGCCAATATCAAACTTACCTCTCCAAGATACGATACTATGTGCCGCAAAATGCCCTTCTCACACTATACCACTCACTTATTTATCCATACCTCACCTATGCTATTTGTGCTTGGAGATCAACTGCAGCAACACACCTAAAGCCAAAAAATAACCCAACAAAAAGCCGCAGTAAGAATAATCGCTAAATCCCATCCCTGGCAACCCCCCCCCCCCCACTCTTCATAGATCTAAACTTACTCCCTGTTCAGTACATCCACACTTACTACTGTGCAATCTACATCTACAGGACCTTAAACTCCAATATTAACCTTGACCTAAAATGCTTTCTTGATAGTTGTGACAGAACCCACAGGCATAACACCAGACACAAACATCTCTATGACATTCCCCGTGTCCGACTAAACCTTTACAAAAATTCAATGCATGTCATAGGCCCTAAAATCTGGAAAACCCTCCTGAGAACTCTAGAACGCAGACACATTCATCCCCTTTAAAAACTACCATTAGAAAACATCTTACTCCCTGAAAAACCCCATAAACCCCTAACTAAAACCAATACCACCTGGGGGTTTCCACTTACACTCACCAACCCATTTGACCAAAACAAAAATACAATCTAAACTTAAAAAAATAAATCCTAACTATCAAATTTGGGGCCCGTAAAACCCAATACTGAAACATGTATTGGTGCCAAAAAAAAGCATTCACATTCCAAACTCACAAACTAGAAAATTTAGCACTTACCAAAACCCAAACTTACCTCATAATTCGTAATATTTTAAATTTTAAAAAAAAATCTAACTGCCCAAATGCCTACCATCTAGGTGTTCAGTGGTACCTCTGTAATTATTATTTTTCACATGTAAACCACCAAAACCAAAAACTTAAACCAGCATTGTAATCCTTTTAAAAAATAAACTTTGAATTAATTAATTGAATACCCTTGCTATCCAAAATATTCGAGAAACTCGTCACGGAGACTATTTATTTATAACGGCAAAAACATACTAAAAACCCCCCCAATTTGGGTTCAGGAAAAATAAAAGCACTAATGATCAATTTAAAAATGGCAGACCGCTTTTCACAGCAGGAACATAAGGAATTCCGCTAGGAATTTTTATTGACCTAAGAAAAGCGTTTTACACGTTGACCATGCGTCCTACCCACAAACTTGATCACTATGGTTTTTTTAAAAGGGCCCTGCGCTTGCATATTTCAAATCCTACCTTTCAAAAGGTACATAATTCACCATTAAAGACAGCCCATCAATACGGCCCCTTGATACTGGAGTTCCCGCAGGGAAGTTCCTTGGCCCCTTTGCTCTTCCTCATTTACATCAATGATTTTCCCAAACAAAACCCAACACCTAAAAACCCTTTCCCTTTTGCTGATGACACGATTTATGTCCCTCCCCCCCCTAATCTTGCCCCCCCCTCAACACCTTTGTTAACCAGGACTGCTAAAAATATCAACTTGGGACACCCAAATAAATTACACTTAACAAAAAAAAACCAAACATATTATGTTTGGTACAAAGCGGGTGTTCGCAACTTTACTTTAAGACGACAACACTCAATGCCAGACATAATGGGGGGCAAATTCCTTTTGGCCAAACCCGCAAAAAAACCCAAAATTTCAGCCCCATATCCAACACATAACAAAAATATATCCAAAACGGGGGGGATCCTCTCCAAGATACAAACTACGTGCCGCAAAATGCCCTTCTCACACTATACCTTTCCCTTTATATATCCATCCCTCTCTATGCATCTTGCTTGGGTCAACTGCAGAAAACACACCAAAAACCCAATAAAAAACCCCCAAAAAAAAAGCCCATAAGAATAATCACTAAATCCAATCCCCGGCAATAAAAAACCCCCCCCACCTTCAAGACTTAACTTTCTCCCTGTTCAGAACATCCACCCAAATACTGGGGCAATCATATCTACAGGACCTTAAATTCCAAAATTTAAACCTGACCCAAAAACGCTTTTTGATAGTTGTGACAGGGGTCCACAGGGGTAACAACCAACTAAACATCTCTATGACATTCCCCGGGGTTTCCCATTAAACCTTTACAAAAATTTAATGTATTTTAAAGGCCCCAAAATCTGGAAAAACCCTACCTGAAAAAATCTAAACTTTAGACACACTCATCACTTTCAAAACTCGTTAGAAACATCTTTTCCCCTGATACACCCCACAACTAACAAAATGATAACCACCTGGTGGGTTTACAATTACACTCACTCACCCACTGACTATAAACACAGAAAAACTAATCTTTTAAACTTAAAATAATGAATCCTAACTAGTCATAATTTTTCCATGATACTCCAAAATAGGCACTTTTTTATTGTGGGTAAAACAAAAGTTTCACATTGCTAAACTCACAAATTATAAAATAATAAATTAGACACATGTGCAAATCTTGGGACTTTATAGGGAAACGGTTTTGCCACACAGTGGCTTCATCACCATACATAGAAAACTTGAAGAACAGAGGGGAAAAGAGGGGAACATCCCCCAAACCTTGAGTCGATGTGTTCAGCCATCAAAACTTGAGTAAATCGGCATATGAGGGGAAGCAGCTAAAATCGTATGGCGGGGAGGTCAGCATCATAGGTGGGGTCACATTTGTTCAATGTGGGAAATAGGGGGCGTGCCCCAAAAATTAGGCAAGCGAAGAATTCCCAAGTTTTTAAAATCCCCAAAAAGTTGAGTGTCTGACAGGTTTTTAGTGAATGGTTCAAGAACCGACTGTTAAAAATTAGACACATTTCAACTCTTGGGTATCTTTATTTAGGAAACTTTTGCCACACAGTGGCTTCATCAGTCCATACATAGGAGAAACTTTAAGAACAGGAGGAGAATGAGGTAATCAGTCCCTCAACCTTGAGTCGATGTGTTCAGTCCATCAATCTTGAGTAGAATACGGCATATGAGCGGAGAAGCAGCTTATAAATCGTATGGCAGGAGAGGTGCAGCAGTCATAGGTGGTGTCACATTTGTTCAATGTGGAAGTAGGTCGTGCCCAAGAATTAGGCAAGCGAAGAATTCCTAAGTATTAAGATCCCAAGAAGTTGCAGTGTCTGACAGGTTTGTAGATGAATGGTTCAGAGAACCGACATGTTGATAAATTAGACACATGTGCAACTCTTGGGTATTTTTATTGAGGAAACGTTTCGCCACACAGTGGCTTCATCTGTCCATACATAGGAGAAACTTGAAGAACAGGAGGAGAATGAGGTAATCAGTCCCTCAACCTTGAGTCGATGTGTTCAGTCCATCAGTCTTGAGTAGAATACGGCATATGAGCGGAGAAGCAGCTTATAAATCGTATGGCAGGAGAGGTGCAGCAGTCATAGGTGGTGTCACATTTGTTCAATGTGGAAGTAGGTCGTGCCCAAGAATTAGTCAAGCGAAGAATTCCTAAGTATTAAGATCCCAAGAAGTTGCAGTGTCTGACAGGTTTGTAGATTCTCCTCCTGTTCTTCAAGTTTCTCCTATGTATGGACTGATGAAGCCACTGTGTGGCGAAACGTTTCCTCAATAAAGATACCCAAGAGCTGCACATGTGTCTAATTTATCAACATGTCGGTTCTGTGAACCATTCATCTACAAATTATAATGTAGTCACCTAGCCTTAATACCATAATCTGTAAGGATTTAATGTTAAGAATTAATCTAAATCTGCCCGAAATGCTTAGCCATGCTAGGTGTCCTAGTGGCCCCCCTCTGTAATTAGTATTTTATTACATGTAAACCACACAATATCCAAATCCTGTAAACCCCACATTGTAACCCTTATAGAGAATAAACTTGATTTGATTTTATTTGATTTGAAGACACCCACCTAAAGTCAGTTCAAGACCAACCGGGTTGTGATTCGTACATCGGTTTCCGTGCTGCCAACAGTAACAGCCTGGTTGATCAGGTCCTGATCCACCACGAGGCCTGGTAATGGACCGAGCCGCAGGGGCGTTGACCCCCGAAACACCCTCCAGGTTGTTAGGTAAGACACATATGCAACAGTTAGGTATCTTTATTTCGAAACGTTTCGCCTACACAGTAGGCTTCTTCAGTCGAGTACAGAAAAGTTGATAGAAGCAGAAGATACTTGAAGACGATGTAATCAGTCCATCACCCTTGAAGTTTTGAGGTGGTCAGTCCCTCAGTCTGGAGAAGAGTATTGTTCCATAGTCTGAAACAATATGAAGTTGAAGTGATAGGATGGAGCCTTATATAACGCCAGGAGGTGAGATGTCGGCCACTAGTAGAGGTAAGAATGTCTTCGTTGGGAGGTCAGGTCCCTCTCAAATCCAGCCATTCTCACTAGTAGAAGTTGATAAAGTTGATTTCAGGTCTGTACCAAGATACCCTTGTGTTGCAGTGTCTGACAGAGTGAACATTCAAATGGTATAAAATACCGACAGGTTGTTAGGTAGGACACATATGCAACAGTTAGGTATCTTTATTTCGAAACGTTTCGCCTACACAGTAGGGTTCTTCAGTCGAGTACAGAAAAGTTGATAGAAGCAGAAGATACTTGAAGACGATGGGTGATGGACTGATTACATCGTCTTCAAGTATCTTCTGCTTCTTTCAACTTTTCTGTACTCGACTGAAGAAGCCTACTGTGTAGGCGAAACTTTTCGAAATAAATATACCTAACTGTTGCATATGTGTCTTACCTAACAACCTGTCGGTATTTTATACCTGCTGTCCCTGTTCACCTAGCAGTAAAATAGGTACCTGGGTGTTAGCCGCATCCTGGGGACAAAATTACCTAATTTGCCTGAAAAGCTCTCCATAACAAGGGACTTCCTATTAATTCATAGACGGATCTACTCCTACCTCGTCTCACACAACATATTAAACCCTTGTCAGTTTGGATTCAGGAATAAAAGCACAAATGATGCTATCATACACATGCTAGAACTAATATATACCGCACTCGAAAAGAAAGAAGTCCCGCTGGGCATTTTCATTGATTTACGTAAAGCTTTCGATACAGTCGACCATAAACTACTGTACTCCAAATTAACGCACTATGGTATCAGAGGCCACCCCCTCAACTACCTAAAATCATACCTTAGTAACAGAACTCAATATGTGTATGCAAATGATGCAGACTCTTCCACCCAACCAATCAGAGTAGGAGTCCCACAAGGAAGTGTCATTTGACCACTCCTCTTTCTCATCTACATCAATGATCTACCGAATGCATCAGATTTAGATTTTGCCACCGAAGTGCTAGTTTATTGTGCACCCCATATCCATCCTGTGGACGGTAGCGCGAGAGCATATGGATACACAAAAGGCCTAGGAACTAGGCCCCAAAGGGTTAACAGGAATACATATGGATTTATATCTACATATCTATAGTTCACTTATCTGTTACAAGCAAATTTAGGAAATTTGCTTAGTATATCTGGTATCTTATTTTCATTAATAAGATATCTTGACATGTCACATAGGTTATTATACTGTCTGTCTCTGTATTCCTCAATAAGTGGACAATTAAGCACATAGTGTTCAAGAGAGTGACCATATGCCTGATCACATAATTTACATTTAGTTTGATCATCATCTGTGTGTCTCCCAAACTGCCAGAAGTACTTGTAACCAAGCCTAAGCCTGGCCACTACAACATCAGTCAGTCTGTTCACATTGCAAGTTGCTCCATAAACATACTTATCTACGTTCATGTTATCATAGTGGGTTATAGATCTACTCAGGCTTCTAACTGCATTCCTATAACAATCATTTTCATTATTTACTTCTCTCCTAATATTATTCCTAATGCTAGACACAGTTATACCAAAGTTATATTCTACATTCTCCTTCTCGATACTCTTCTTGGCTAACATATCAACTTTATCATGAAGGAGTAATCCAATGTGTGATGGGATCCATAGCAATTGTACATTAATTCCTTTGTCCCTAATTTTTGAGTATCTATACCTGGCTTCCCCAATGAGCATGTTGTTGGAGTCATTACATGAGTCAAGAGCCTTCAATGATGACAAAGAATCAGTAATGATGATAGAGTCAAGCTCAGTGTCATAGGTTAGCTTTAGCGCCATTAGGATTGCAAACAATTCAGTTTGCAGTGTAGACGCCCAGTTGTTAATTCACAGCTACTCAAACCCATATTATTTGCAGATGACACTACATATGTCTTTTCCAACCCAAACACAGTCATACTAGCAAACACAGTCAATGCCGAATTGCAGAAAATATCTGCCTGGATGATGACTACAAACTTACCCTGAATACTGATAAAACCTATTTCATTCAGTTTGGAATGATCCAATTAACATAACGCTAAACGGATCATCAGTCCCAAGACTCACAGAGGGAAAATTCCTAGGTATCTACCTTGACAGTAGCCTTAAGTTCCGGACACATACAACAAATCACCAAGAAAATCTCCAAGACTGTAGGCATACTATCAAAGATAAGGTACTACGTTCCACAATCAGCTCTCCTGGCACTGTACCATTCACTCATATACCCTTATCTTACATATGGAATTTGTGCATGGGGATCAACAACATCCAATCACCTAAAACCCCTAATAACCCAGCAAAAGGCAGCAGTAAGAATGATAACAAATTCCTAATCTACTGTACAACTATGAAATAATTATTATCCTACTGTACAACTATGATATAATCCTTAGCGTTAAGTAGACTGTAAGCCAATAATGTTAAGTTGGCCCTTAATGCCTAGGCATAATAGAGGCTCTCTTTGTATTGCAACCAACTATTGTAAATACAAAATCTCAATGTACTGTGCCCAGTCCCTGGACCCATTACGTACCTCTGTAATCTGTAAATACCTTTGTAACTTGTCATGATTGTGACCAGACTTACCTGGAGTTCATTACCTTTGTAAATTGTGAGTTCATTACCTTTGTAAATTGTGAGTTCATTACCTTTGTAAATTGTGAGTTCATTACCTCTGTAACTTGCTCAGCTATCAAAACTTTGGAGTCCAGTCCCTGGACCAATTATGTACCTCTGTAATCTTTTGACTACCGCCCACAGGATGGGTATGGGGTGCATAATAAACATATTAAACTAAACTCAATGTACTGTTTGCAAAGACATAAAATAAATAAATAAATAAATAAATAAATAGTAGTATGACAATGTTAACAATGGTCTGTCTAAGTTGTATCATGTACTTGAAGAAGGAGGAGAGGAGCCAGAACGGAGGGAGCCTGGAGGGAGGGATGGAGGGAGCCAGGAGGAATGAAGGTAGAGATAGAGGGAGCCAGGAGGGAGGGATGGAGGGAGCCAAGAGGTTATCTTAGGGAGGGAGGGAACCAGGAGGGAGGGGATGGAGAGAGCCAATAGAGGGAGGAATGGAGGAAGCCAGGAGGGAGGTTGAGATGGAGGGAGCTAGGAGGAAGATAGGGATGGAGGGTAAGTAATTAAGTTTAATTAGGGATACACAAATACAGTTACATGGATTATCATACATAGCAGCATATTTATTTTATTTATTATTAATTAGGACATGATACATAGATGTACAAAGAAATACAGTGGTTAAGTCTACAAGCCAAAAGTCCCTTGTATGCAGAGAATTATGGGCAGCTTAAAATTAACTTAAGATTAACTAAGCAATGATATATTCAGTGGTAAAAAATGACAGTAAACAAATAACAATTTAGCACAAATGAGTATTTCAAAGACAGATCATATGGTCATTTGTTGAGTTACTGTCATTCAAGAGAATAGAGTATTCTATTAGGTAATGTAATTAAAAAAACAAAGTTTGATAAGGTCACAGGTTATAATTTATGAGATACAGTTATGCAGTATTTATTTAGTTGTGGGTGAGTAAGTGGTTTTTAAGAATAGACTTGAATTCATAAACAGTGTTTCTTTTATGTTCACGGGTAATGAATTCCAGATTTTTGGGCCTTTTATGTGCATTGAGTTTTTGTATTGTGAGATGGACACGAGGAACATCCAAGAGTGATCTGTGCCTTGTGTTATGGTCATGTGTTCTGTTGAGGTTGGTAAGGAGACGGTTGAGGGGAGGGTTTATATCCGAGTTAAGTGGATGTAGTAGGTACAATAATAAGTATGGATGTTTTGTATGGTGAGTAGGTTTAGAGTTTTGAATATTGGTGGAGTGTGCTGCCTGTAGTGGGAATTTGTTATCATTCTGACTGCAGCCTTTTGTTGGGTAATTAATGGTCTGAGATGGTTTATTGTTGTTGAGCCCCATGCACAAATTCCATATGTGAGATAGGGGTAAATGAGTGAGTGATATAGGGCCAGGAGGGCTGACTGTGGAACATAGTACAGTATCTTCGATAGTATGCCTACGGTCTTGGAAATTTTCTTGGAAATTTGTTGTACATGTGTTTGAAATTTTAGTCTATTATCAAGGTGGTTCCCTAAAAATTTTCCCTCTATGAGCTTTGTGATAGGTGATCCGTTTATCATTATGTTGAGAGGGACATCTGTAGCTGTTTCCAAACTGAATGAAGTAGGTTTTGTCAATGTTGAGAGTAAGTTTATTAGTCATCATCCAGGTAGATATTTTCTGTAATTCGGTATTTACAGTATTGGCTAGCATGACTGGGTTTGGGTGAGAGAAGACGTATGTAGGGTCATTGCAAATAGTGTGGGTTTGAGTAGTTGCGATGCATTTGGTAGGTCGTTTATGTAAATGATAAAGAGAAGAGGGCTAAGGACACTTCCCTGTGGGACACCAACTGTAATTGGCTGTGCGGAAGATAACCCTAAAGAAGTCAAAGTGATTTATTTCCTTTGGGGAACCAGAAGGTAGGTAGGGGTGGAACCAGGAAGTAGAGATAGAGGAAGCCAGGAGAGAGGGAAGGAGCCAGAAGGGAGGGATGGAGGGAGCCAGGAGGGAAGGAACCATGAGGGATGAAGGGGACCAGGATGGAGAGAGCCATTAGAGAGGGAGGAATGGAAGGAGCCAGGAGTGAGGGATGGAGGGAGTCAGGAAGGAGGGATGGGGGAGATAAAGAGGGAGTCAGGAGGGAAGGAGATAGAGAGGGAGCCAGGAGGGATGGAGATAGGGATGGAGGGAGCCAGGAGGGATGGAAGGAGATAGGGAGGGAAGGAGCCAGGAGGGAGGGATGGAGGGAGCCAGGAGGGATGGAGGGAGATGAGGAGGGAGGGAAGGAGCCTGGAGGGGGGGATGGATGGAGGGAGATAGGGAGGGAGGGAGCCAGGTGGGAGGGAGAGAGCAAGGAGGGAGGGAGATAGGGAGGGAGCCAGGAGGGATGGAGGGAGCCAGGTGGGAGGGAGGGAGCCTTGTAGGAGGGAGGGAGCCAGTAGGGAGGGAGCCAGGAGGGAGGGATGGAGGGAGCCAGGAGGGATGGAGGGAGCCAAGAGGGAGGGAGGGAGCCAGGAGGGAGGAAGCCAGGAGGGAGGGAGGGAACCAGGAAGGATGGAGGGAGGGAGCCAGGAGGGAGGGAACCAGGAGGGAGGGTGCCAGGAGGGAGGGAGGGAGCCAGGAGGGAGGGAGGGAGCCAGGAGGGAGGGAGCCAGGAGGGAGGGAGCCAGGAGGGAGGGAGCGAGCCGGGAGGGAGAGAGGGAGGGAGCCAGGAGGGGTGGAGGGAGGGAGGGAGCCAGGAGGGAGGGAGGGAGCCAGGAGGGAGGGAGGGAGCCTGGAGGGAGGGAGCCAGGAGGGAGGGAGGGAGCCAGGAGGGAGGGAGGGAGCCTGGAGGGAGGGAGCCAGGAGGGAGGGAGGGAGCCAGGAGGGAGGGAGGGAGCCGGGAGGGAGGGAGCCGGGAGGGAGGGAGGGAGCCAGGAGGGAGGGAGGGAGCCAGAAGGGAGGGAGGGAGCCGGGAGGGAGGGAGGGGGGAGCCAGGAGGGTGGGGGCCAGGAGAGAGGGAGCCGGGAGGGAGGGAGGGAGCCAGGAGGGAGGGAGGGAGCCAGAAGGGAGGGAGGGAGCCGGGAGGGAGGGAGGGAGCCAGGAGGGAGGGAGGGAGCCAGAAGGGAGGGAGGGAGCCGGGAGGGAGGGAGGGGGGAGCCAGGAGGGTGGGGGCCAGGAGGGAGGGAGCCAGGAGGGGTGGAGGGAGCCCTGGAGGTCTTGCTTGCGTGTCAACTATCACAACAATATTCACCTCTGGTACCTACAGCGGCTCCTCATGTAGCCATCATATCTCCCTTACACAGGTACCTACACATATATACACCTTCCTAATTATACATACCTACATAATTATGCTCTATAATCCAGAAATAAGACATAATAGGCCAGACTAAGCTACGTGGCCACTCACCTGACGTCTATATTACCATCTTTATTTTGGTTTTAGTTATAGAAAAAAACAAAAACAATGTTACTTATGTTATCTAAATGTATTGTAGGCCTATAATGGTGATTATAATTCAGAGGTGTATAGTGCTGGTTATTAATTATAGGCTTATCGTCCTGTACCTAAATAAATTACGGGGCTGCCGGGCAATGATGGGCTCTTGATCAAGGAATTGGAGCTACGTTCCTCCTCGGATCAGACTGAATTACCTTCCATTCCCTAGTCAGTGCTATATGACCCTTGTGGGTTTAGCACTTGTTTTGATTATAATGACATTCCCAAGGTGCTGTATGACCCAACGGGTTTATCGCTTCTCCATGAATATAATAACACTGGTAGATCTATTATACCTTAGTTTGGGGTCTGGCATTTTTTTTTTTTTTTTGCATTAATTATGAAGCTATGGCAATTTTGTATGTAGAATTTCGTAGTATTTCGTTTGCTTTATCTTCACCAATTTTATGCATTATATATTCATGGTGGAGAGTCAAACCTGTAGGGGGGTCATACAACACCTGGGAAATGGGAGGTAACAAATTTGATCCAAGGGAAGTGAGAGAAACTTCATTTCCTGGTGGGATCATTTTTTTGTACATTAAATATATTTTAATTTTCTTACATGATTTTGCCTTTTGCAATAATGATAAAATAGTTCGATTCCCAGCAAGGGTGGAAGCATTGTGTGTATTTCCTTACACCTGTTGTCACTGCTCACCTAGCAGTAAGTAGGTACCTGGGTGTTAGTCGACTGGCGTGGGCCGCATCCTGGGGGATGAGATTTAAGGACCCCAGTGAAAATAAGACTCCCTTGATGATGCACTGACTTTCCTGGGTTATCCTGGGTGGCTAACTCTCCAGGGTTAAAAATCCGAACAAAATCTTATCTCTTATCTTACTCAGATAATCACATTAGTAGTTGAATTTTGGTAGAATGATTATGTACTTTTGTATATGCTTTTTTTTATCTCTTCTTGTAAGGTTCTGCGAGTTCAACACCTCTTCACAGGATAAATACATTTAGAGGTGTATTTTTCTGAATGTATGTATGTAAACCTTGTTTTAGGGATTAACATGTTGTTTGGTAGTAAACTAATAAATAATAATTAATAAATAAATAAAATTTTATTTCTTTACTAAGGTTACAATGTGTGTTTACATTTTATAATTTAATTGGAACAAAGAAAGCCACTATCATGCCGAGGCATTTCGGGCAGACTTAACGTAATACTACACTAATAAACTACTTAAGTCTAGACAGGTGAAGAGTGGTAGAATACAAATACAAAAGGTTATGAGCAGCTTTAACCCTTAAACGGTCCAAACAGATCGACGTTCAAATTCGTAGTGCTACAAAAGTAGATCTACTTTTTTTTACATATTTTCAAATATAACAAAAAAAAAGTAGATAAAAGTTTTTTTTACACGTTTTCAAATGTAAAGCAAAAAAGAAGATCTTCATTTTTTTTACATACTTTCAGATGTTGAAAAAATGCATATATACATTTGGACCATTTAAGAGTTAATGATCCCTAGTGGAGTTGTTAGGCTTTGAATCCCATTAACCATTCAGCCATGTCTTGATCAGTTGTCATGTTCATCACAGTGCATATTAACTTCATTTTATCCTCTGTATTCAATGCTCTGACATGCTTACATTGCCCGTCCTTCTCTCTCCGACAGTTCCATGTTTACTGTCACCTTTCGCTATGATTTCTTAACTGACACTGATTTGCTGTATCAATTTGTGACACTCATTTTTTTTAGCCTATACTTTTCCCTCAGTATGGGTGTCAGCCGACTGATATGGATCATTTCCTGGGAAAAGGATCTGATTTCCACAGTGAAAATAAGCCTTATTGTTTGTGTTTCTTGGGTTACCCAGTGTTACTGACCCTTTGGGGTTGATAATCTAATGAAATCGTAATAACACAATTGCAAACAAACCATGGAACAGGCAAGGATTGAACCCATAGTAAGTGAGTTCTAAAACTCTAGGGCAGTGCATAAGACATTCGGCCACCTGGCTACAATAAGATTCATCTAAGTACAGCCTCTCCTCACTTAGCGATATACTCATTTTCCGACGCCTCAGACTTACAACAGCTCATTTCCTCTATTCTGTTTATTTAAATATACTGTATAAACATTTAAAAATATACCAGAAATATTATAAATGGTGCAAAGGTGACATTAAAACAATATCAAAGATGGTTGACTCACTACCATTATGGTATGCTCCTCACTTAACGACGAATTCGTTTAACAACATGGTCTCAGGAACAGAACTCCATCGTTAAATGAGGAGAGGCTGTTTGTGTATGTCTATACACTATCAGTAAAAACTTTCATTCGTGGTCACAGTGGTGGCACCAGATAACTTCCCTATGGGTATAGAAATATACCATGGTGGATGACTCTTACTGTAGCCAGCTGGCCAAGTGGCTTATGCACTGGCCTGGAGTTTTACAACTCACTTGCCATGGGTTTAATCCCCGCCTGTTACATGGTTTGATGAAACACTTCTAAATTAGGTTAGGTAAGATAAATGATGGTTCAACTAGGTTAGGTTGCACTGTTTCATAACTTGAAAACTTTCACCGCTTTCTAATATATTTTTTATGGGTAATTTTCTTCATTTTTTAGTAGGATTAACGTGCAAATATCACAATCCAAAAAACAATCAGATCATTTATTTGAAGAAGTCAAACCCACATCTAATGAGAAAGCCCTAAGTTAAAAATATTTAAAGTTGGTTTCCTCTCTGCAAAGTATTAGGCATTCTTTAGATTTAGGCTTAAATTTCTGGGTATTGTGTTGCCACTGTGTTGTAACTTTTATAACTGACTAGAAATTAAAAACTCTTATTTTCATTTGAAATGTTTAATTTCACTGCTTGTTCAGGCAACCACAACTATGAGCTGGTTTGATACTGCCGGCCTCACTTCCTTAGCCAGATCAGCACTAAAGGAAGCTCAGCGTACAATTGACAAGGCACTTGACATTGAGGAAAGTAATGACAGCACACTTCCTCCTAAAACGACTCCATATTTTACACCTGTACCAACTCCAAAAGGTGAGACTCTTGATATTTGATCTTTTGAGTTAAGACGAAACGTTTTGAAGTATGAAAAATTACTCTTTGTGGAAAGCTCCATGAACCACGGTGTCCAGTACCCTCTCCATGTCAACTGTTCCTCATTACATTGTACTGGCTCTTGCTGAGGGCTGTGCAGCTGGTGGCACAGATATCAAAAGTGCGTAGATGTGCAGAAAAAGGTCAGTGGAAGGAGGTCTACTGACAGTTCTCTAGTCCTAGAGTGAAACTTTAACACAGAAATTAAGTGTTATTGGATGTAGCTATTCTGTTTTTAGCACTCAGATGTTTTCTTCAAGAGTTATGACTTAAGTACATTAACAATGAATTTTATTTCATACACTGTTCTGCATCTAGATCCTCTCCCTCCCTCATCTCTCAAAAAATAGCCACTTCTTGCATTGTTGCCTACACTTAGTATCCTGAATTTATGAACATTTTCATTCTTGTTTGGAGGTCACTATCACTGTCATCACTTATCCTCATCACAGCTTTGTGTTATGCTTTCTGTCTTTTTTTTTTATCTTAGTGTTCTGTCCAACATGTTCTATGCAGAATTTAAGATGATGAGACTTATGCCATTGGGTTTAATCTTTTTTTTTGTTTGTCATTAACAATAATGTTGTCAGTGAACATGGAACATGTCTCTTCTCAATTTTCTAAGCCCATTAGTATTGTTTAAGAATAAGGAATAGTATCCTCATTTATCTCCAGGCCCTGTGATATCTCACTGCTCATTTTCAGGTATTTACCTCCATTGTTTAGGCAAATCACACATAATGACTAACCCGTTAACTGTCCAAACGTAGATCTATTTTTTCGCGCGTAGCGCTCTGACATTGATTTTCTCCATAAGAAAGCACATAAAAAAAACGTAGATCTGTGTTCGGAGCGCTACACGAGCGAACGTAGATCTACTTTTGGACAGTTAACAGGTTAAGTGCCTAAATTTCAAAATAAATAATAACAAGAGGAGCACAGTATGTGCTGTATTTGAGCTAACACTTACTCAGGCATCTCCCAGCCCTTTGATATCCATATTTGTATAAACATATCAAAACTTAGTGAAATTTTGTAGTTAACTGTAGCATATGGAGCTGAATACTTCCTATTCTACTCCACAGCACTTCTCAAACTTCAACCATGTTTCATCACATAATTTTGCACCGTTATGACATGATATCCAAATCCTCACTCTCCCTTTGTTATTATATTTATGTGATGTACCGAATCTGTCTGGGGTCATTTAGCTCAAAGAGACGCGAGGACAGGCACCTAGGTCTGTCTTCACACCCAGCATTCGTCCACACATCTTGCCCAGCTGACCTTAGGACAAATATTGCTTGGCTCACTCTTCTGAAATTGATTGGTCTCATAACATTTATATTTCTTATTAAAATGCAGTAGTATATTTTTTATGGTCAAACTTCAGTTTAGCATTTATTTTCCAGGACTACCAGAAAAACTGAAAGATGAATCCGAGAATTTTTTTGCATCATTTGGATTAGACAAGAAAAAATCACCTGTTACACCTGCAAATTCGCCCATAGAGACATCTCCAGGATTAACTTCAAAACCAAAAGGTATTTTGCCTTAAAACATGAGTAAAGTGCTGATAATGAGTATTTCTTTTTAAGTGCTTTCATGTACTCTTGCTTGTCATACCATAGTGTTTATATAAGTTGTTATTCTTCAAGAAGTGAACTTAGATGTAACATTAACCCCAGTGGCTGGTGCCTCATAGAGCACAATTAAATTTTTAAGTAGCTGTAAAAATGAGGACCTCATTAATGTTGCCATAGGAATACGAGTGCCCGATAAAAAAAGTGCTGGGTAAATCCACACAAAATAGGTCATTGATAGTACATGGTATGTCTTTAATAAATTTCTTGCACTTTCAGAAATGTTACCCAATCAGTCATCCATACTGTGTATTTTTATAAATTCCTCTTATGAACATTAATCATGTACCTTGCAAAAGTTCCAGTTGCATTTCTGGTTAATCCATTTTTTTTAACACACCGGTCATATTCCACCGAGGTAGAGTGACCTAGAAACAAAAATGAATCCGCCACACTCACACATAATCACTGTTTTTGCAGAGGTGCTCAGAATACAACAGTTTAGAAGCATATATGTATAAAGATACACAACATATCCCTCCAAACTGCCAATATCCCAAACTCCTCCTTTAAAGTGCAGGCATTGTACTTCCCATTTCCAGGACTCAAGTCCGACTATATGAAAATAACCGGTTTCCCTGAATCCCTTCACTAAATATTACCCTGCTCACACTCCAACAGATCGTCAGGTCCCAAGTACCATTCGTCTCCATTCACTCCTATCTAACACGCTCACGCACGCTTGCTGGAAGTCCAAGCCCGTTGCCCACAAAACCTCCTTTACCCCCTCTCTCCAACCCTTTCGAGGATGACCCCTACCTCGCCTTCCTTCCCCTATAGATTTATATGCTTTCCATGTCATTCTACTTTGATCCATTCTCTCTAAATGACCAAACCACCTCAACAACCCCTCTTCTGCCCTCTGACTAATACTTTTATTAACTCCACACCTTTTCCTAATTTTCACACTCCGAATTTTCTGCATAATATTTACACCACACATTGCCCTTAGACAGGACATCTCCACTGCCTCCAACCATCTCCTCGCTGCTGCATTTACCACCCAAGCTTCACACCCATATAAGAGTGTTGGTACACTATACTTTCATACATTCCCTTCTTTGCCTCCATAGATAACGTTTTTTGACTCCATATATACCTCAATGCACCACTCATCTTTTTTCCCTCATCAGTTCTATGATTACCCTCATCCTTCATAAATCCATCCGCCGACACGTCAACTCCCAAGTATCTGAAAACATTCACTTCTTCCATACTCCTCCTCCCCAATTTGATATCCAATTTTTCTTTATCTAAATCATTTGATACCCTCATCACCTTACTCTTTTCTAAGTTCACTTTCAACTTTCTACCTTTACACACATTCCCAAACTCATCCACTAACCTTTGCAATTTTTCTTTAGAATCTCCCATAAGCACAGTATCATCAGCAAAAAGTAACTGTGTTAATTCCCATTTTGAATTTGATTCCCCATAATTTAGTCCCACCCCTCTCCCGAACACCCTAGCATTTACTTTTTTTACAACCCCATCTATAAAGATATTAAACAACCATGGTGACATTACACATCCCTGTCTAAGACCTACTTTTACCGGGAAGTAGTCTCCCTCTCTTCTACACACCCTAACCTGAGCCTCACTATCCTCATAAAAACTCTTTACAGCATTTAATAACTTACCACCTATTCCATATACTTGCAACATCTGCCACATTGCTCCCCTATCCACTCTATCATATGCCTTTTCTAAATCCATAAATGCAATAAAAACTTCCCTACCTTTATCTAAATACTGTTCACATATATGCTTCAATGTAAACACTTGATGTACACATCCCCTACCCACTCTGAAACCTCCTTGCTCATCCGCAATCCTACATTCTGTCTTACCTCTAATTCTTTCAATTATAACCCTACCGTACACTTTTCCTGGTATACTCAATAAATTTATTCCTCTATAATTTTTACAATCTCTTTTGTCCCCTTTACCTTTGTATAAAGGGACTATACATACTCTCCGCCAATCCCTAGGTACCTTTCCCTCTTTCATACATTTATTAAACAAAAGTACCAACCACTCCAACACTATATCCCCCCTGCTTTTAACATTTCTGTCATGATCCCATCAGTTCCAGCTGCTTTACCCCCTTTCATTCTACGTAATGCCTCACGTACCTCCCCCACACTTACATTCTGCTCTTCTTCACTCCTAAAAGATGGTATACCTCCCTGACCAGTGCATGAAATTACCGCCTCCCTTTCTTCCTCAACATTTAAAAGTTCCTCAAAATATTCTCTCCATCTACTTAATTCCTCCCTCTCCCCATCTACTAACTCCCCTACTCTGTTTTTAACTGACAAATCCATACTTTCCCTAGGCTTTCTTAACTTGTTTAACTCACTCCAAAATTTTTTCTTATTTTCATTAAAATTTCTTGACAGTGCCTCTCCCACTCTATCATCTGCTCTCCTTTTGCACTCTCTCACCACTCTCTTCACCTTTCTTTTACTCTCCATATACTCTGCTTTTCTTATAACACTTCTGCTTTGTAAAAACCTCTCATAAGCTAACTTTTTCTCTTTTATCACACCCTTTACTTCATCATTCCACCAATCACTCCTCTATCCACCTGCCCCCACCCTCCTATAACCACAAACTTCTGCCCCACATTCTAATACTGCATTTTTAAAACTATTCCAACCCTCTTCAACCCCCCCACTACTCATCTTTGCACTAGCCCACCTTTCTGCCAACAGTCGCTTATATCTCCCCTGAACTTCCTCCTCCCTTAGTTTATACACTTTCACCTCCCTCTTACTTGTTGTTGCCACCTTCCTCTTTTCCCATCTACCTCTTACTCTAACTGTAGCTACAACTAAATAATGATCCTATATATCAGTTGCCCCTCTATAAACATGTACATCCTGGAGCCTACCCATCAACCTTTTATCCACCAATACATAATCTAACAAACTACTTTCATTACGTGCTACATCATACCTTGTATATTTATTTATCCTCTTTTTCATAAAATACGTATTACTTATTACCAAATCTCTTTCTACACATAGCTCAATTAAAGGCTCCCCATTTACATTTACCCCTGGCACCCCAAATTTACCTACTACTCCCTCCATAACATTTTTACCCACTTTAGCATTGAAATCCCCAACCACCATTACTCTCACACTTGATTCAAAGCTCCCACGCATTCACTCAACATTTCCCAAAATCTCTCTCTCTCCTCTACACTTCTTTCTTCTCCAGGTGCATACACGCTTACTATAACCCACTTTTCACATCCAATCTGTATTTTACTCCACATAATCCTTGAATTAATACATTTATAGTCCCTCTTTTCCTGCCATAGCTTATCCTTCAACATTATTGCTACTCCTTCTTTAGCTCTAACTCTATTTGAAACCCCTGACCTAATCCCATTTATTCCTCTCCATTGAAACTCTCCCACCCCCTTCAGCTTCATTTCACTTAAAGCCAGGACATCCAGCTTCTTCTCATTCATAACATCCACAATCATCTCTTTCTTATCATTTGCACAACATCCACGCACATTCAGACTTCCCACTTTGACAATTTTCTTCTTCTTATTCTTTTTGGTAATCTTTACAGGAAAAGGGGTTACTAGCCCATTGTTCCCGGCATTTTAGTTGACATTTACAACACGCATGGCTTACGGAGGAAAGATTCTTATTCCACTTCCCCATGGATATAAAAGGAAAAGTAATAAGACCAAGAACTATTAAGATAAAATGAAAGAAAACTCAGATGAGTGTGTATAAATAAACGTGTCCATGTATGTGTAGTGTGACCTAAGTGTAAGTAGAAGTAGCAAGACATACCTGTAATCTTGCATATTTATGAGACAGACAAAAGACACCAGCAATCCTACCGTCACGTACTTATATACATAAATTCTAGCGCCTTTAGATTTGGTGGAAGAAAGCTTGTAGGCCTACATAAGAAAGAATGGGTCTGCATGGTCAGTGTGCACAGTATAAAATAAAAAAAATCCTGAAGCACGCAGTGCATAATGAGAAAAATAAAACTCCGACCATATCCAGTGCCTGCTTGAAGACAACCAGGGGTTTATGGGTAATCCCCCAGCATACATCAGGGGGATCACCAATAGACCCCTGGCTGTCTTCAAGCAGGCACTGGACAGGCACCTAAAGTTAGTACCTGACCAGCCAGGTTGTGGCTCATATGCTGGATTATGTGCGGCCAGTAGTAACAGCCTGGTTGATCAGGCCCTGATCCACCATGAGACCTGATCACAGACCGGGCCGCGGGGGCGTTGACTCCCAGAACTCTCCAGGTATGTTTTTGGTTTAAAACAGCGACATTGCAGTGTATTTTCGTGTGATATTTATGGTTGTATTCTTGTTTTCTTGGTCTCATTTGATAGAATGGAAGATATATTACAGAAATAGAGATGATTTTTGATTTGTTTCATGATGAAAAGTACCTTGAAATTGAACTCAAAGTAGTGGAAATGTTCGATTTTTGCCGATGTTCAGGAGTAAACAAATCATGCCACGCGTCCTATACACATCAACTGGTGAGTCTAATATTCTTTCACAAGTGTGCTGATATTATTTATACCATTTTTACAATAATGCAGTAGTCTGTATAACAGTAAGTCTTCTATTTTTTGTGAGAAAAATTCAAAATGGAAAGCAAGAGTAAAATAAGAGGGGCCTGGAGACATGACTAATGAACAGAGAAAATGTTATTTTAGTTCCAGGAATGTCTGTCTTGTTTATTCTGGACCCTATTTTGAAATTGGCAACTTCTGAAATTTGTTTGATATTGGCCAAATTGCCAATTTCTGACCACTGAAATCGGTAAATGGGCGATTTCTTATACTCAATCGATAGAACAAATAGAGTTCTAGCAAAATACGCTATGATTTTAGTCGACTGGAACATTGGAATTGGCCAAAAATAAGGCTCAAAGTGGGTGAAATTGCCGATGCATGAATATTGTCAAGACCGCTAACTTCATGAGAGCATAATTCCGTAAGTTTTTCATCAAATTTCATACTTTTGGTGTCTTACAATCGGGGAAGGATTCTCTATCATTTCATAAGAATTTTTTTTTTTTTTTTTTTTTTTTGAATATTTTTCGACCCTGAGAACGAGTTTAGGATCTGGGGTCTTGACCCTCAAAGGGTTAATGACCAATTTGCTTACTAACCTACTCTTAGGAACGGAACTCAGTCGTTAAGTGAGGAGAGGCTGTGTACTCCTACTAACACATTTCGGGTCTAGATCCTATTCTTCTGTGAATACAGTGGACCCCTGAATTTCATGATTAATCCGTTCCAGAGAGTTTGCCGAATGTCGAAATTCACAAATTTTGAAACTGTTTTCCCCATAAGAAATAATGTAAATCCAATTAATTCATTCCAGACACCCAAAAGTATTAACTAAAAATATTTTTTTACAGATTAAATAGAGATTTACATACAGAAAAGTATGAGAAATCAAGCATAAAACAATAATAACATCACACTTACCTTTATTGAAGACTCTTGTTGGTGTGTGGAAAACAGGAGGAGGGGAGAGGATGGAGAAGTTATGCTGTTGTTTAGAAGGGGACTCCCCTTCCATAAAGACTTTAGGTACCAAATCCTTATCTGGGGTTACTTCCCTTCTAGTACCCTGGCTGGAGTGTGGGGGAAGTACCCTGGCTGGTGTGTGGGGAAGTACCCTAACTGGTGTGTGTGGGGAAGTAACCTGGCTGGTGTGTGTGGGGAAGTACCCTGGCTGGTGTGTGGGGAAGTACCCTGGCTGGTGTGTGGGGAAGTACCCTGGCTGGTGTGTGGGGAAGTACCCTGGCTGGTGTGTGTGGGGAAGTACCCTGGCTGGTGTGTGGGGAAGTACCCTGGCTGGTGTGTGTGGGGAAGTACCCTAACTGGTGTGTGTGGGGAGGTAACCTGGCTGGTGTGTGTGGGGAAGTACCCTGGCTGGTGTGTGGGGAAGTACCCTGGCTGGTGTGTGTGGGGAAGTACCCTAACTGGTGTGTGTGGGGAGGTAACCTGGCTGGTGTGTGTGGGTAAGTACCCTGGCTGGTGTGTGGGAAAGTACCCTGGCTGGTGTGTGTGGGGAAGTACCCTAGCTGGTGTGTGTTGGGAAGCACCCTGGCTGGTGTGTGTGGGGAAGTACCCTGGCTGGTGTGTGGGGAAGTACCCTGGCTGGTGTGTGGGGAAGTACCCTGGCTGGTGTGTTCTTTCTTGAATTCTATCGTGTTTCTCACCTTCTTTACCAAAGGGCTGGCACTACAATCTTTCTTTGGGCCCATGGTGGCATATTTAGCAGTTGCAAGCACAAAAAAAGAATGAAATATTATGAAATGTATATTTTTATGTATATTTTTGTGTATATTTTTATGCCACAGTTCACAGGATGAATATGGGATGTACAATAAAATCTGCTTCAGAAGCAAATGCCAGTTTAACTGGACTAGATATCTATGCCCACCTAGAAGGGCAGCTGGGAAGCAAGTGATGGAGAATGTATTTTCCTCTTTGGGTTGCCCTATCTTCTGGGAAATTATAAAATAATGTTGTAATCCTCTTGTGTTTCAGATGAAGGGAAGTCAAGTGGTTCAGCCATCATGGCTGGAAGTTTATGGGGATCATTTACTGGCTCTTTCTTTGAGAACCCTCCTGGTACTAGGAAAAAAGGTAATATTATTAAAACTTTTAAAAGTTTTTTTTTTTTTTTTTTATCATCACACTGGCCGATTCCCACCAAGGTAGGGTGGCCCGAAAAAGAAAAACTTTCACCATCATTCACTCCATCACTGTCTTGCCAGAAGGGTGCTTTACACTACAGTTTTTAAACTGCAACATTAACACCCCCTCCTTCAGAGTGCAGGCACTGTACTTCCCATCTCCAGGACTCAAGTCCAGCCTGCCGGTTTCCCTGAACCCCTTCATAAATGTTACTTTGCTCACACTCCAACAGCACGTCAAGTATTAAAAACCATTTGTCTCCATTCACTCCTATCAAACATGCTCACACATGCCTGCTGGAAGTCCAAGCCCCTTGCACACAAAACCTCCTTTACCCCCTCCCTCCAACCTTTCCTAGGCCGACCCCTACCCTGCCTTCCTTCCACTACAGACTGATACACTCTTGAAGTCATTCTGTTTCGCTCCATTCTCTCTACATGTCCGAACCACCTCAACAACCCTTCCTCAGCCCTCTGGACAACAGTTTTGGTAATCCCGCACCTCCTCCTAACTTCCAAACTACGAATTCTCTGCATTACATTCACACCACACATTTCCCTCAGACATGACATCTCAATGGACATGACCCCAATGGAAATAAGTCACTCAGTCTGACTTTTTTGGGTTATCCTAGGTTCTCTACACATTTGCTGCTATGTATGATAAATCTTTGTAACTGTATTTGTGTATACCTGAATAAACTTACTTACTTACTGCCTCCAGCCTTCTCCTCGCTGCAACAATCATCACCCATGCTTCACACCCATATAAGAGCGTTGGTAAAACTATACTCTCATACTTTCCCCTCTTTGCCTCCAAGGACAAAGTTCTTTGTCTCCACAGACTCCTAAGTGCACTACTCACCCTTTTCCCCTCATCAATTCTATGATTCACCTCATCTTTCATAGACCCATCCGCTGACACGTCCACTCCCAAATATCTGAATACATTCACCTCCTCCATACTCTCTCCCTCCAATCTGATATCCAATCTTTCATCACCTAATCTTTTTGTTATCCTCATAACCTTACTCTTTCCTGTATTCACTTTTAATTTTCTTCTTTTGCATACCCTACCAAGTATGTACTTAATTAAATTGGTGCATCTCTCAAGAAACAAGGTCACAGTTTTAGAAATAGTCATTATCACCCAAGTGACATGTTAGGTAAAATATCATTGTTCATTTTCCACAGATTCATTACAAACGTTGTGAACATTCAGATGTAAGTTGTTTTCCCTAAATTATTTTTTTTCTGCGAAATGTTTTGATTTTTGTGTATACTCTTATTCATTTAATGCAAGTGGTGTGGTGGATTTGTATTTGTTTGGCAGAGATTAGTTAAGAACTGGATTTAATAATTATGACTTTATTAAGCTAAATTGTAAACATTATTTTATAAGAATACCTTTTTTTTTTCTTTCTTTCAACAAACTGGCCGTGTCCCACCAAAAAGAAAAACAAAAGTTTCTCTTTTTAAATTTAGTAATTTATACAGGAGAAGGGGTTATTAGCCCCTTGCTCCCGGCATTTTAGTCACCTCTTACAACGCACATGGCTTACAGAGGAAGAATTCAGTTCCACTTCCCCATGGAGAATAAGAATACCTTCTTTCTTTCAACACACCGGCCGTATCCCACCAAGGCAGGGTGGCCCAAAAAGAAAAACGAAAGTTTCTCTTTTTAAATTTAGTAATTTATACAGGAGAAGGGGTTACTAGCCCCTTGCTCCCGGCATTTTAGTCGCCTCTTACGACACGCATGGCTTACGGAGGAAGAATTCTGTTCCACTTCCCCATGGAGAAGAATACCTATTAAGTAAAATTATGAAGTATTGTGAGATATACTGGGATAAGAGACCAAGGATACCCCTGTCAATTGACTTAGTGTACCCAAGCCTTGTATAGTTTTATATACATTTTCAAGGCTCCTCCTGATGTTGTAGTACTTACTGGTTATTTTGATGGTAAATGACAGATGTTTGTGAAACAACAAGCGAGTCAGAGAAGAGTATTGTGGCTACGCAACCTCCTCGTAGCAGCACCAGCTTACCAACCTTACAGTTGACAACCAGTCCTGTGTCGACTCAGCCCCGTACATCCAGTTTGGAAGACCATGATAGCAGTACAGGGTGTCAGGTAAGAGATGAGAGAATTAATTATTTTTAATATTCAGACATTGGACTCTGTCAAAACTCCTTATGCTGTTTTATAAAAACTGGCTTGTTTTGAAAATTATGAGAATGCTGGACTCTTTACACTGAATATTTAATCTTTAATTCAAGCTACTGCATTTTAATAATAGCTAATTTATATTGAAATGTATAAAATAACTTCTAGTGTATACCTGTGACTGATTTTGAGGGATCTTTTGCCCTTGCATCCTGGCCTAAGGCCAGGCTTTCATGTTAACTTCCTTGTTAACCAGATTATTGTTTTCAATGCAGTCATTTGACAAGTGTTTCACCTAGAGGTAGCTAAACTAGCACAGTTTATGATATTCTGTGGCTTTTGTTCATTTAGGCTAAACAGCAGCAGCTAACACAGTGAAGTGTGAGGAGGGGGTTTTGTTTCCTTGATCACTCCATAGAGAGAAACCTCAGGGCTCATGACCTCTTCAATAAATTTCTAAAGCTGATCTTTTAATCCTTAAAATGTGCTTGTGTGGACCTTGCCATTCTCTCTCTGGTCAGTTTTTTTTTTTTTTTGTAATTCATTTTATATGTTTGTTACAAAGAAACATGTACAACATTTCATAGATCTATGAAGTTCTGTACTGTAAACAGTTCACCATGTGGGCATTGTCTGCATGATCAAAGTTTAACCCGTAAACGGTCCAAACGTATATATACGTTTTTTCAACATTTGAAAGTATGTAAAAAAAGTAGATCTTCTTTTTGTTTTTTTTACATTTGAAAATGTGTAAAAAAACTTTGATCTACTTTTTTTTTTTGTTATATTTGAAAATATGTAAAAAACGTAGATCTACTATTGTAGCACTACACATGTGAACGTAGATCTGCTTGGACCATTTACGGGTTAAGGGTTAACATAAGTAATGATAACTGAATGATTTAGAACATTCTTGTATAAAGAAAATTGTACTAGCATTCATTAGATATACAGACATTTACCTTAGGCTCTTAGATATTGAAAAAATAATTTTATGTGTATATTACTTTTACAGTTAGATGACAAAAGTAACAAGGAGCATCAGCTTGCAGACATGAGCAGTAGCACTGATGGAGTAGCAAATGAATGGGGTTGGGGCTGGGAGAGCAGCATTATGGTCATGCCGGGTGACCAACAAAACCTGGAAGGTAAGAGTCATTGGCTTGGGGGTTGGTAGGCTATAATCATTTAGGTATATCAAAGGTATATCACCAAAAGTATATTTAAGGTATGTCAGTAAGTATACCAAAGGTATATCACAAAATACAGTATATTAAAGGTATATCACAAAGTATATCAAAGGTATATCACAAAATATATCAAAGGTATTTCACAGAAAGTATGTGAAAGGTATATCACAGAGTATATCAAAGGTATATCACAGAAAGTATATCAAAGCTATATCACAGAAGGATACAGTACTACCACCTGTCATAATAATGTGAAACAGAAGCCTCTTAAATGTTTACCAATCTGGCTGAATGCCTGTTTTTTTTTTTTTCTTGAACATGTCATATGGCAGATAAGTCTTACAAACTTCTACTTATATTCAATTTCACTTATCTTTACTTCCCTGTGTGTTTCTTAATAGTTATACCTGTAATATTTCCTTTCCAATTTAAATGGTTTGGTCTGAGAGTGGTCCACAGAAAGATGATCCCAGAACAAACGACATATATTGTATATTTAGCAGATATTGTATACCAGGATAATGAAATCACAATATTATGTTGTTTGTAGTTAGGTAATTAGGAAATGTAAGATAATGTTTCAGTAAATCAAATGCATAGACAGAACAATCCTTTATTAAAATGACATGTCACTCAGTGTGAGGTGTCTTGCTATGTACAGAACATGGCACTCCTTCAAAATAAAGATATCCTGGTGTTGCACATGTCTCTACTTCAACTTGTCAGTTTTGTATACTGTTAATGTTTTTTCAACAAACCAGCTGTATCCCACTGAGGCAGGTGACCTAAAAAGAAAAATGAAAGTTTTTCTTCTTAAATTTAGTAATTTATACAGGAGAAGGGGTTACTAGCCCCTTGTTCCCAGCATTGTAGTCACCCCACTGTTAATGTTATGATCCTCAAAATCTCCTCTAACCTCCCCCCCTCCTCCTTCCAGCCTTTCCTGAGATGACCCCTATTCCTCCTTCCTGCCACCCCCTAATTTCCTCCATTCTCTGTAAATTAAGATCATCTCAACAAGAGATGCCAAGCCAATGATGGTCCTCTTTAAGGCACTTGTTCTCTCAATCCTGAAATATTGCTGCACATTAACAGCTTCTTTTAAGGCAGGTAAAATTACAGACCTAGAGAGTTTACAGAGAACCTTCACCGGACATATAAATTTATTAAAGCATCTATTACTGGGAACATTTGAATCCCTTGACTTGTACTTTCTGGAATGCAGCTGAGAAAGATGCATTATAATTTACATGTGGACTATGTTAGAAGGATTGGTCCCAAATCTCCATACAGAAATTACTCCTTACGAAAGCAAGTGGCACAGCAGATGGTGCAAGATACCCAGAATGAGAAGCAGGGATGCTTTGAGTACACTGAGAAAAAATACAATAAATGAAAGAGGCCCAAGACTAAAAACAACCTCCCATCATACATAACACGGGATTACCAACAGAATACTGACTGTCTTCAAGAGGAAACTAGGCAAGTCTCTAAAGTTGGTTCCTGATCATTTGGCCTGTGGTGCAAATGTTGGATTTCATGTGGCTAGCAAAAACAGCCTGTTTGATCAGGTCATCTACCAAGAGGCCTGGTCTAGGGTTGGGCCTTGGAGGCATTGACCCTCAGAACACTCTTTGGGTAGACAACCCCCTCATCCCTCTGAATTATACTTTTGGTAACCCCACACCTCATCTCTAAGCTCTGAACTCACTCTATAATATTCACACTACACACAGTCTTCCAGTATATTATCTCCACTGCCTCTAACTGCTTCCTTTAAAACCTAGCTTCACATGCATGTAATAGTGTTGGTACCCCTATATTCTGATTCATTCCTGTTTTTGTCTATAGATTAAGTTCTTTGTTCCTTTTGATTCCTAAATGCTCCACCCACTTTCTTCCTCTCATCATTTCTCTTCACCACATTTTCCATAGACCCATCTGCTGATGTGTGTCCACTCCCAAATAATCTCATTGGAATTTATATTTTTAACATAATTGTGTGTAACTCACATTTTTATCCATTTTTTAATTATTTAGTTAAAAGTATTGATCAGAATACTTTTCATGCAGTGAGCTTCAGATAGCAGCAGTATTATAGCAAAATTAATATGGGTTTATTTGGAATACAATGTTATAAGGAAGCAACAAAATATGTACAATAGCATAAATGAAATTCAATGATAGATATTTTATTAGAATATGTTATTTTCCTGCTACTCTTAATACTTATTTATTATTGTTTAGGAGAGTTTGGTACAATACATGGTGAACTAGAGGCCCGTGAAGACAGTTTAGCAGATGATGCTATTGACGTAGAAGGCTTTGCAAAAAGTCGGCTCGTAGTAGGGAGTGTTGACAGCGACACCGGAGGGTTTGTACGCCAAGAGAGCAGAGGCTCACTTTCTGGGCGATCAGTTGACCTGGATGTTCCATCCGCAATATCTGAAGATGTGTTTTTGGGGGAGCAAGATGATCAGGATAATAATGTAGTTAATAAAAGAATAGAACAGCAAAATGACATGGATGCAAGTAAAGGCGAAGGCAGTGAAAGAAGAACTATGGTGTCTTGTGCCAACTCTGAAAGTAACACACCAGATAGTATAGTAGTGCTGACATCAGATGGTAGTTCACCTGATGTAGATGTAGTGCGCAGTTTTTCAGAAGTAACAAGACCAAAACTAACTGTAAATTTTGTATATGGAAAAATAACCAGTCCCATTAGCTCTCCAGAATCGATTGAAGTTCTTGGTTCGTCCAGTCTTGTCACCTCACCATCCTCCATAGAGGTAAGTGCTGAATAATGTTAATGTTATTTTCTGAGGCTTTTGCAATGAAAGATATGTTACATTACTCAAGACTGAATGTTTCGTGGATTGAAATTAGTGTGTATGTGTGCACGTGCACACGTGCATTTTTTGCTTGTTTTTAGTACTGTGCATTAGTCATTTCTCACCAAGAAGGTGACCGAGAGAAGGAAATGCATTCACCACTGCATATACATTAGTTGTCTTGCAAGAAAAGCATAGACATCACAGATGAAATGACATCCTCACCCATCTTTCAAAAAGCATGGTACTACTACTGACTTCCAGAGCTCTTTTTGGCTATCTTTAATTACTTTTAATAACTGTTGATATGGAAGTGAGATTTTTTTCTTTTTCAGGTGTTAAGTGGCCCCTCTTCAAGTGATTCATCACCAACACATCAAGATTCGTGTAATGACACACTCATACAAGACCTAAGCCCTTCACAAATTATTGTCAGTATACAGCCCACCTTGCAGCTACCCGTTAACACTGACACCGAGACAGATTTTCAGCAGTCTCTAGGTCCATGTATTCCAATACAAGAAAATATAATAAGTGATCTTTGTGCAGAGAAACATGTTTCAGAAACAAAAGCTTTAGAACAAGCTGTAGTAAAGCAGCCAACTCATTGGGACACAAGCTTAGCCTCCACCCATAAAGCAACAACTGAAGTTTCCTTTGGTGTAAAGGAGTGTGATGCTAGTTCACAGGCCAGCAGTAGTGTAACTGAGGATATATCAGTGAGTGAGAGTGTTCACAGCACCTCAACCTCTAGCACTCACACCGTATTGGATGCTACTATAATCAGTCATGACCAGACGCCTGCAGGCCCAGCAGACACAGCATTGCCCGAGCTTACCGGGCAGTCTTTAACGTCAGAGAGCATTGTGACTCCTGTTGACAATATCCATTCAGAAGAAATTGATGCCTCATCAGATGACAGAAGAACAGCTGCTCAGACTGGTGTAACCTGTGTAGATGGGAGTGCTGTAGAGGAAGCAGATGGTGTTGCACCAGCAATATCATTGGATATATCTGTGGAAAGTGGAGGCAGCTCAGACACTATCACTGCTTCAGTGGATTCTTCTCAGATGGTTTGGTTAGTTAACTTTTGTTTTACCTCATTGACCATCTCCCAACAAAGCAGAGTAATGCAAAAATAAGGAAAACACATTTGCTATCATTCATTCCTTTGCTGTCTTGCCAGAGGTCTGTTGACATGATAGTTTCAAATCCCCACCACTTAAAGTGCATGTACTGCCCATCCTACCTCCAGGAGTCAAATCCAACTAACCAGGTCCCAGTTAGTTCTTAAATCTTGTATCCATTGTACAGTACAATTTCTGCATACAGAATCTAAATTTTTTACACATGTACTAATCTCAGTATTATGAGTGGGTGCATATATACAAGGTGTGAAGTTGTTGGTTGAACAAAAGATATTGTTTGCATGTATGCCTAATATCTCAAGAATTAGTCTCTTAATTTATTATGAGAACTCTTCTGAGTGCTGCACAGTGGGGAGAGTGCAACATTCATGGGACAAGAGGTGGCCTGGTGGTTAACGCTCTCGCTTCACACGATGAGGGCCTGGGTTCGATTCCCAGCCAGAGTAAAAACATTGGACGTGTTTCTTTCCACCTGTTGTCTATGTTCCCCATCAGTAAAATGGGTACCTGGGCGTTAATCGACTGGTGTGGGTCGCATCCTGGGACACTGACCTAAGGAGGACTGGTCACAGACCGGGCCGCGGGGGCGTTGACCCCGGAACTCACTCCAAATAAAACTCCAGATAAACATACAAAATCTCAGGGCAATTGTATGACCCTGTGTGAAAAATTGATATGTATACACCAGTCTCTCCTCTTGATGTATCTCGTGCACCACAACATTGCCTGCACTCACCCTACTACACACTACTGGAAAGTAATGTTGTAAAATCTTTTGTAGGGCAAGGTACTAAGACACCAGACTTGCATTCAGGTAATGGGGTTAATTTTTGCAACATTGAATGTTTATGGTATGCAGGAAAATCAGGGCTTTAATTTACTGACCACTCTTCTCATACAGTGTTGGTCTACAAAGCAGCTGCCTCAACATGGGACTTTTCCCTTCAAGTATTATTTGTCAAATTATTGAGTTTTTATGTAAATAATATGTCATAAATATAAAGATAAAAATAGGCGAGTACAACTTAGTAGTGCGTCTGTCTCATGATTAGTGGATAGGGAATCAAGTCTCCAGCACTTATTGTGTTGAATGACACATGTGGACTTAACATTTCACATATATGTATTAAATAAATAAACAGAAATTTTCGTTTTTCCTTTTGGGCCACCCCACCTCAGTGGGATGCGGCCGGTGTGTTGAAAGAAAGAAAATCTTGCTTACAAAATGAACCCTTTGACAAATTTTAATTGTATTGAATGTGTTGATGCAACATGTCAAAACTTATCAGAAAAGTCAGTGCTGAATATAATGCAGAGAATCCGTAGTTTGGAGGTTAGGAGGAGGTGCGGGATTACCAAAACTATTATCCAGAGGGTTGAGGAGGGGCTATTGAGATGGTTTGGACATGTAGTGAGGATGGAACGAAATAGAATGACTTTGAGAGTGTATAAATCTGTAGTGGAGGGAAGGCAGGGTAGGGGTCAGCCTAGGAAAGGTTGCAGGGAGGGGGTAAAGGAGGTTTTATGTGCAAGGAGCTTGGACTTCCAGCAAACATGCATGAGCGTGTTAGATAGGAGCAAATGGAGACAAATGGTTTCTAGGACTTGACGTGCTATTGGAGTGTAAGCAAGGTAACATTTATGAAGAGATTCAGGGAAAATGGCAGGCCAGATTTGATTCCTGGAGATGGGAAGTATAGTGCTGGCACTCTGAAGGAGGGATGTTAATGTTGTAGTTTTATAACAGTAGTGTAAGCATGCCTCTGGCAAGACAGTGATGGAGTGAATGATGATGAAAGTTTTTCTTTTCGGGACACCCTGCCTTGGTGGGAAATGGCCGATGTGTTAATGAAAAAAAAAAAAAAAATATTTCAGAGTGTAATACAGCCTCTCTTCACTTAACGACGGAGTTCCGTTCCTAAGACCACATCAGTAAATGAATTTGTCACTAAGTGAGGAGCATACTATAATGGTAGTGGGTTTGTGTCAGCCATCTCTGATATTGTTTTAATGTCACCTTCGCTCCTCTTATAACATTTTTGGTATTTTTTTAAATGTTTGTACAGTAGTGTACTGTATATTGTAATAAAAAGAATAGAGGAAATCAGTTCTGATATACTACATTATTTAGGTATGCATACTGGTCAGTGAGCCCGTTGTAAGTCTGAGTCATCAGTAAATGAGTACGTCGCTAAGTGAGGCTGTACATGTACAGCCTCACAGTGAGGCTGTACATGTACTTCTCAAAACATGGTAATTATTTACATTGACTTTACTGGGTTATCCTGAGTAAAATATACTTAGTGTGCTCTGTAGATGAATTCCTCTGTTAGTGCAGTATGAAATCATAATAAATTTGGAATGAATAAGTTATCCTTGAGCCACTTGCACATCCTGTTTTCTGGCTGGGCAGCTGGTGGTGGAATTACAATGGAAATAAATCACTTTTTCTGACTTTATTGGGTTATCCTTGGTAATTTACATTATGTATGATAATTGTACATATGTGTGCTTGTGCCTAAATAAACTTGCTTACAGTTCCCGGTTTCATTATTTGCTTTTGCTAATTAGTGTACTTGTACATGGGACATAGTCATCCCCTAAGTAGTTAATCATGATACATTGTGTGGACCCTTCTGGCCTAAGATTTTTTTCAAATGTATGAATAGATGGAAGAAAACCCAAAGAGTTGTGTGCTGAAGTCAAAAATATTAACAGGAGGCAGATTTGTGGGTACGAAAAATTGTGCATACTAAAAATTGTGTGTACCAGTAATTCGGACACATTGACAGTGCTTTGGACATATAGACAACACTTGCCTGTTAGGATGTCAAATACAGTTAAAATGTTAAGGGTTGGAGGGAGAGGGTAAAGGAGGTTTTGTGTGCGAGGGGTTTGGACTTCCAGCAAGCATGCATGAGTGTATTTGATAGGAGTGAATGGAGACAAATGGTTTTTAATACTTGACGTGCTGTTGGAGTGTGAGCAAAGTAACATTTATGGAGGGATTCAGGGAAATCGGCAGGCCAGACTTGAGTCCTGGAGATGGGAAGTACAGTGCCTGCACTCTGAAGGAGGGGTGTTAATGTTGCAGTTTTATAAACTGTAGTGTAAAGCACCCTTCTGGCAAGACAGTGATGGAGTGAATGATGATGAAAATTTTTCTTTTTCTGGCCACCCTGCCTTGGTGGGAATCGGCCGATGTGTTAATAAAAATAAAATTAATAATAATTTCAACTTTCTTGCCATGCTTATGTTCATATCAGTTTATTGCACAGTTTGCTTTATTGCTCTGTAAATTTAGCATCCTTTTATATACTGTTCAATTTCTTCTATCCTCATTTACTAGTATGAAGTATATTTGCCAGAATTAAGTGACCTAGTACAGTGTTCTGTTTATTGCTCTTGTGTAGGCAAAGACTACAGAAGTTGTATTTTTTAGCACCTTTGGGGTGCCTGTCTGAGCAGTATATTTTTGTATAGGAGTGCTACACGTATGGGTGAGCAGGAGAGCCAAGGAAGTAATGAAAATGCAGATGACACTATGACTGGCTCAGGCGGAGCAGTTGTCCGCTGTCTTCTGGAAGAGGCAATGGGAGATGAGGAAGCTACCAGTGGAGCATCGTCTCCCCCAGAGAGAGAACATTCCCCATCATCTTCAGAACGGTGAGTTTATATCTTACAAATAAAACACACAAACAACTTTATTTCTTTCTGCAGTATACAATATGTAGTTTACATGTAATAAGATATGTATTGTTAAGCACAAAAGAAAGCCACTAACATGTGATGCATTTCAGACAGACTTATGTAACACGCTGTATTATAAGATGTCTGCGGAAAATCTGACAGTGTCCATTAGTCAACAGTAGACCCAAAAACTTTGAATTCCATTAATAAAAAGTAAATTTTTTTATAAAAATATTCACTTTTAATTTTCATATATGTATGTATTGTACCGTGTGATTTTTATCCACCAGTCAGTTCACACTTAGGCAGTATGACTCTTGAAGTCTTCGTTTCTTTTTTCATCTGTTATCCAGAACTTACTCTTGATTTTGTTGGACTATGAATCCTCCTCAGTAGCTTTTTGTCTGAAGATACTTAGCCCATATATTTTCTTTTAACACACCAGCTGTCTCCCACCGAGGTATGGTGACCCATTTTTAGTAATTTATACAGGAGAAGGGGTTACTGGGCCATTGCTCCTGGCATTTTAGTCACTTTTTACGACTCACATTTACCCCATATACCTAATGCATAAAATTTAGCCATTTTTCCACATACTGTTTATCAGTCCTTCCTTACTCTAAAGATCTAGCTTCCACATGGTATGACATTTCCCTGAACTGAAATGTTTGTAAAAACTATAATTAATAATTAATTTGTATAATGTTTTCAGATCTGAAGCTCTTAAAGTTGGATCTGGCCACACTTCTGGTCACAGCTCAGGAGATGAAGTTGAAACAACTACCTCATCAGATATAGAAGTTATCTCAAGGTCAGTCTAACTAGCAACTCTCTTTTCTCTCAGCATATTATTTTTTGAATTTCCATTGGTGTAGCACTTACAAACTCATGTTTTAATTCATTGCATTATTCTGCCACTCTGTGGAAAAGGTCATTCTTTTATCCTTTCATCTCTGCCTTTTTTTTTTTCTCAATTTAGGACTGTGACTGCTTGTTTTCCCTGTTGAGGGTACTAATAATTCTTCTTTATGGTTTCATATCCTTTTGTGACCTTATATGTGCCTATCATGTCTCTTCTATTTCTCCTAACAGTCAACAAGGTCATCTTTAGTGTTGTTACTTTGCTGGTTGATTGGGATATGGTCGATCTGTTGAAAAAAAAAATGTAAATAAAGAATTGTGGTGGCCTGATTACAATATTTACCAGTACCTCTACTAAATTTTAATGTCCAGACTTCTTTTTTGTCTTACAGAGCTGCTCGTTAATTAACATTTACATATTTACCTATTTAGTTAATCACTTCATTTTGTTTGTAACTTGCAGCCCAAGCCTTGACGGTAGTACCATTGCACGTGGATCTGCCACAGCTTCTCGTGTGTGGGTAACTGCTCAGCGTGGCTTGCGTTCTCTACTCAATGATCGATCAGAATCACCAGCTTCAGATTCTTCAGGCAACAATAAGAAGACAAGTAATGACAAAGGTAATACAGTACAGATGAATACATTGTTGAAAGAGTGACATTACATATGTTGCTAAGAGATAGATTTTAAATACAGTCAACTTTGATTGAATGGATTAACAGGGGAGAGTGGATAGCCATAATTGCAGTTGTGGTGGATAGAGTTGGGATTGTTTTACTGTGATCATAAGAATAACAGAATTCTGTAACCATTGGACTTTGTACATTTTCTGAATCAGTTGGCCTGGCAGATTTTTGCCTGTATTTACAAAGTCCTTTAAATTGAAATCCCTTAAATCGAAGCTCACTGTAATGTGCATTATTATTATTATTATTATTTTTTTTTTTTTTTTTTTAACAAGTCGGCCGTCTCCCACCGAGGCAGGGTGACCCAGAAAAGAAAGAAAATCCCCAAAAAGAAAATACTTTCATCATCATTCAACACTTTCACCACACTCACACATTATCACTGCTTTTGCAGAGGTGCTCAGAATACAACAGTTCAGAAGCATATACGTATAAAGATACACAACATATCCCTCCAAACTGCCAATATCCCAAACCCTCCTTTAAAGTGCAGGCATTGTACTTCCCATTTCCAGGACTCAAGTCCGACTATATGAAAATAACCGGTTTCCCTAAATCCCTTCACTAATATTACCCTGCTCACACTCCAACAGATCGTCAGGTCCCAAGTATCATTCGCCTTCATTCACTCCTATCTAATACGCTCATGCACGCTTGCTGGAAGTCCAACCCCTAGCCCACAAAACCCTCCTTTACCCCTCTTTCCAACCCTTTCGAGGACGACCCCTACCCCTCCTTCCTTCCCCTATAGATTTATATGTTTCCATGTCATTCTACTTTGATCCATTCTCCTAAATGACCAACCACCTCAACAACCCCTCTTCTGCCCTTGACTAATGCTTTTATTAACTCCACACCTTCTCCTAATTTCCACACTTTTCGAATTTTCTGCATAATATTTACACCACACCATTGCCTTAGACAGGACATCTCTACTCCCTCAACCGTCTCCTCGCTGCTGCATTTACCACCCAAGCTTCACATCCATTATAAGAGTGTTGGTACTAACTATACTTTCATACATTCCCTTCTTTGCCTCCATAGATAACGTTTTTTGACTCCACATATACCTCACGCACCACCTCACCTTTTTTCCTCATCAATTATTTATTAACCTCATCCTTCATAAATCCATCGCCGACACGTCAACTCCCAAGTATCTGAAAAACATTCACTTCTTCCATACTCCTCCTCCCCAATTTGATATCCAATTTTTCTTTATCTAAATCATTTGATACCCTCATCACCTTAACTCTTTTCTATGTTCACTTCAACTTTCTACCTTTACACACATTCTTTAAACTCATCCCCTAACCTTTGCAATTTTTCTTTAGAATCTCCCCTAAGCACAGTATTTATCAGCAAAAAGTAACTGTGTCAATTCCCATTTTGAATTTGATTCCCCATAATTTAATCTCACCCCTCTCCCGAACACCCTAGCATTTTCTTCTTTTACAACCCCATCTATAAATATATTAAACAACCATGGTGACATTTTCACATCCCTGTCTAAGACCTGCTTTTACCGGGAGTATTCTCCCTCTCTTCTACACACCCTAACCAGAGCCTCACTATTCCTCATAAAAACTTTTTTACAGCATTTAGTAACTTACCACCCATTCCCCTATACTTGCAACATCTGCCACATTGCTCCTCTATCCACTCTATCTTATGCCTTTTCTAAATCCATAAAATGCAATAAAAAACTTCTCTACCTTTATCTAAATACTGTTCACAATATATGCCCTTTAATGTAAACACTTGATCTACACATCCCCTACCCAAATCTGAAGCCTCCCTGCCTCATCTGCAATCCTACATTCTGTTTACCTCTAATTCTTTCAATTTATAACCCTACTGTATACTTTTCCTGGTATACTCAGTAAACTTATTCCTCTTTAATTTTTTCAATCTCTTTTGTCCCCTTTCCCTTTATATAAAGGGATTATACATGCTCTCTGCCAATCCTAGGTTACCTTCCCCTCTTTCATCATTTATTAAACAAAAGTACCAACCACTCCAACACTATATCCCCCCCTGCTTTTATATTTCTGTCATGATCCCCTCGTTCCAGCTGCTTTACCCCCTTTCATTCTACGTAATGCCTCATGTACCTCCACCACACTTACATTCTGCTCTTCTTCACTCCTAAAAGATGGTATACCTCCCTGGCCAGTGCATGAAATTACCGCCTCCCTTTCTTCCTTAACATTTTAAAAGGTCCTCAAATATTCTCGCCATTTTACCTAAACCTCCCTCTCCCCATCTACTAAACTCCCCTACTCTGTTTTTAACTGACAAATCCATACTTTCCCTAGGCTTCTTAACTTGTTTAACTCACTCCAAATTTTTTCTTATTTTCATTAAAATTTCTTGACAGTGCCTCTCCCCTCTTTCATCTGCTCTCCTTTTGCACTCTCACCACTCTCTTCACCTTTTTTTTTACTCTCCATATACTCTGCTCTTCTATAAACACTTCTGCTTTGTAAAAACCTCTCGTAAGCTACCTTTTTCTCTTTTATCCCCACCCTTTACTTCATCATTCCACCAATCACTCCTCTTTCCTCCCCGCCCCCACCCTCCTATAACCACAAACTTCTGCCCCACATTCTAATACTGCATTTTTAAAACTATTCCAACCCTCTTCAACCCCCCCACTACTCATCTTTGCACTAGCCCACCTTTCTGCTAATAGTCTCTTATATCTCGCCCGAACTTCCTCCTCCCTTAGTTTATACACTTTCACCTCCCTCTTACTTGTTGTTGCCACCTTCCTCTTTTCCCATCTACCTCTTACTCTAACTGTAGCTACAACTAAATAATGATCCGATATATCAGTTGCCCCTCTATAAACATGTACATCCTGGAGCCTACCCATCAACCTTTTATCCACCAATACACAATCTAACAAACTACGTGCTACATCATACCTTGTATATTTATTTATCCTCTTTTTCATAAAATATGTATTACTTATTACCAAATTTCTTTCTACACATAGCTCAATTAAAGGCTCCCCATTTACATTTACCCCTGGCACCCCAAATTTACCTACTACTCCCTCTATAACATTTTTACCCACTTTAGCATTGAAATCCCCAACCACCATTACTCTCACACTTGATTCAAAACTCCCCACGCATTCACTCAACATTTCCCAGAATCTCTCTCTCTCCTCTACACTTCTCTCTTCTCCAGGTGCATACACGCTTACTATAACCCACTTTTCACATCCAATCTTTATTTTACTCCACATAATCCTTGAATTTATACATTTGTAGTCCCTCTTTTCCTGCCATAGCTTATCCTTCAACATTATTGCTACTCCTTCTTTAGCTCTAACTCTATTTGAAACCCCTGACCTAATCCCATTTATTCCATTTATTCCATTTTATCCCATTTATCCCATTTATTATTATTATTATTATTATTATTAATTATTATTATTATTATTATTATTATTATTATTATTAAGTATTATTTTACTTTATTGGACATAGAAGAAAACACATTTACCATCATTCATTCTGTTGCTGTATTTCCAAAAATGTGCTGACATCACAATTCAGATTACCCTCTAACTGCAACATCCCTACCCCTTTTTCAGAGTGTAGGCACTGTCCTTCCTGCCTTCAGGACACAAATCATAATAACATGTTTCACACAGTATGAAAAGAGGTGACTTGAGAGTAAAAAAAAATCAGATTTTTTGTTCCCCAGCTTACCCACAATTCAGAGAGGTTTAGAGGTTAGTTGTGAATCGTTTCATCAAATGTATTGTGACTTATTCTTACGTTTGTTGCAATAATGTTGGTAGAATTAACAACATTATGTTAGGTAAAAGGACACGTGAAACTAATGCAACATTTTATTGTGGTAGCGTTTCACTTTCCAGGAGCTTTGTCAAGCCTTTATGGTAACGGCTTGATAAAGCTCCTGGAGAGCGAAACATTGCCACAATAAAATGTCACATTAGTTACACATATGTCCTTTTACCTAACATACATGTTTGTTGTTCTAGCATGCTTATGTAAAGTTATTATGATAAAGAAGAAATCACCATCACTCAGACTGCTACCAACCTTCAGTATTAGTATATAAATGTTGAGAAGCCTAAATACAACATAATGATTTGGCTAGTGAGTATAGATACTGTGTATTTTATAATTTATTGTAAGATTAACTTTCTTTTTTTAAGAGAAATCCTTAGCTACTCTCTTGATTCCATATTACACTAAAGAAATATGTTTTTGATTTGATTTTTTAGTTGTACAGTGGTCCCCCGCTTTTCGTAGTTCCCGGCAATCGTAAATATCGCCAATCATAGGGGTATTTTCGTATAAACATGGACTCGCTTTTCATTGGTTGACTTGCGAGTCGTAGTTCATCCGGGACGCGTACCCACAGTGTGAGCCAGGGCGGCAGCCAGTCTGGCATTGTTTACCAGTGAGTGAAGGTCCCCTCACGTGCTCCAGCGAAATATTTCATAATATTCCATTTATTTTAGTGCTTGCAAGTACTAAGTAAGCTACCATGGCTCCAAAGAAAGCTCCTAGTGCCAAGCCTGTGGTAAAGAAGGTGAGAAATACGATTGAATTTAAGAAAACCATCATTGAACAATATGAAAGTGGTACAAGTGTGGCCGAACTGTCCAGGATGTATAAGAAACCCTACGCAACCTTATGTTCCATAGTGGCCAAGAAAAATGGAAATAAAGGACGCTGTTGTTGCAAAGGGAGTAACAATGCTGACAAAAATGAGATCAGCAGTACTGGAAGAGGTTGAGAAGTTATTATTGGTGTGGATAAATGAGAAAGAATTAGCAGGAGATACTCTTATGACTTCGATTATTTGTGAAAAGGCTAGGCAGTTGCATGAAGATTTGGTAAAGAAATTGCCTGCAAATAGTGGTGATGTGAGTGAATTTAAGGCCAGCAATGGCTGGTTTGAGAGATTTAAGAACTGTACTGGCATACACATTGTGGTAAGGCATGGTGAGGCTGCCAGTTCGGACCACAAGGCGGCTGAAAAATATGTGCATGAATTCCAGGAGTACATAGAGGCTGAAGGACTGAAACCTGAACAAGTGTTCAATTGTGACGAAACAGGCCTCTTTTGGAAGAAAATGCCAAAGAGGACCTTCATTACACAAGAGGAAAAGGAAATGCCAGGACACAAGCCTATGAAAGACAGGCTGATGCTAATGTTCTGTGTTAATGCTAGTGGGGATTTCAAAGTGAAGCCATTACTAGTGTACCATTCTGAAAATCCCAGAGTGTTCAGGAAAAACAATGTTATGAAGAGTAAATTGTGTGTGTTTTGGAAATCTAATAGTAAGGCATGGGTCACGAGGGAAATTTTCGTCGAGTGGTTCAATGAAGTGTTTGGCCCTAGTGTAAAGGAGTATCTCCTGGAAAAGAAATTGGATCTCAAGTGCCTGCTAGTAATGGACAATGCACCTGCTCATCCTCCAAACTTGGATGACCTAATTTTCGAGTAGTTTGGGTTCATCACAGTAAAGTTCTTGCCCCCAAATACCACTCCTCTCCTCCAACCCTTAGACCAGCAGGTTATTGCAAACTTTAAAAACTACACAAAAGCAATGTTTCACAGGTCCTTGACTGTGACCACAGACACTCACTTGACCCTAAGGGAATTTTGGAGAGAACACGTCAGCATCCTCCATTGCATAACCCTTATAGGTATGGCTTGGAAGGGAGTGACTACCAGGACTTTGAACTCTGCCTGGAGAAAATTGTGGCCAGATTGTGTCGACAAGAGGGATTTTGAAGGATTTGGGACTGACCCTAATGAGCCTATGTCTGTTGTAAAATCAATTGTGGCACTGGGGAGTTCCATGGGGTTGGATGTGAGTTTGGAGGATGTGGAAGAATTGGTGGAAGACCACAATGAAGAGCTCACCACTGAGGAGCTGCAAGAGCTTCAGCAGGAAGAGCAACACATCGCAGCTCAGAATCTTGCTGCAGAGGAGGAGGAAGAGAGATGGAAGAAGGTGCCTTCTTCAGAAATTAAAGAGATTTTTACTATGTGGGGTAAGATGGAAAGCTTTATGGAGAAACATCACCCTAACAAGGTTGTTGCAAGCCAGGTTGGCAACATGTACAGTGACAAAGTCTTGGGCTATTTTAGGGAAGTGTTAAAGAGACGCCAGAAACAGAGCTCTCTCCACAGTTATTTTGCGAGACAGGACTCCAGTGACTCTCAAGGTGGTCCTAGTGGCATTAAGAAACAGAGAAGAGAAACAACCCCAGAAAAGCAAATGGTACCTGAGGTGTTGATGGAAGGGGATTCCCCTTCCAAACTATAAACAATCCACTCTCCTCCTCCTCCTCCTCCTCCAGTCTCCCATACACTAAGAAGAATCTCCAATAAAGGTAAGTGTTATGCTGTTAATGTTTCATTCATCATTTCCCATTGTATTGTTTATGTACTACATGTATATTTCATGTAAAAAATTTTTTTGTTTTAATACTTCTGGGTGTCAGGAACGGATTAATTGTATTTACATTATTTCTCATGGGGAAAATTGATTCGTAAATCGTAAATTTCATTTATAGTAACGGCTCTAGGAACGGATTAATTACGAAAAACGAGGGACCACTGTATTTTAAAAAGATTGGTGTGTGCCAAAAGGCACATTATAATTTGTAATTGTGTATGAATATATTTCACGTTTATATATATATATATATATTTTTTTTTTCCAAAATTCACTCTTAATTTTCAAAATACTTCAGAAAAAGAGTTTAGTCAGAATTTTTGTGGATATTGAGTGAAGAGCAGATTTTCTGAAACAATAGTTGTTTCAATTGTTGGAAATTTATACCATCGTATATTTTATTTGTCAAGTGGAAACTGTACCTTCATCTATGACCACAAGCTTCACCAGTATCAGCGAATCGGAAGGAGACATATATAATCCGCTGGGGCACGGCAGCCTGACCCTTGATCCTGTCCGCATCTCCCAGGTCCTCTTCCAGGACCAGCCTCACTTTGAAAAAGGTACATTGTTTCTCCATAGAACAATTGTTGGGTAGCGGTCGTGTAAGTTTGTATGGCTTCGTGGTTTCCAGTTGATTTTGCAATGATAAGGGCCTTGGGTTATTGGTGAAGGTTGAGATGTGTATTTTTTGTTTTTCTTAAGGTAGTTAAATTTTTTTTTACATTTAAGCCTGATTGTCCCATTTTTACACAAGCTGTCTGTAGCCTGTACATTGTCTTTTATCCTCTCATATTTGTCTTTTGCTGTTCCACCTTCCATTGTCTCTCCTTAACACTCTCTTTTACCCCTTATGTATGTTTCCTTAATTTCTTATACATATTTACCTCACTTATGTATTCTTCCAATAACCTCCTCATTTTTTCCCTATTTATGTATTCTTTCTTTAACATCCTCTTTTTATTATCCTACTCATCTATTTTTTTGTAATGAATATCTTTTTTCATTCATTGCTATATATCCATAGTGTTTTTTATTTTTTTTTACTTTCTTAACCTTCTTTTTCCTACCGGTTTCATATAATAAGTACTGGTATTGCACTTAGAAATAATGCTATAAGTACAGTGATTGAGCTCTCATATATATATATGTTGAAAATAACAAATGTTTACCTTGGTGTGTGTAGTATCTCAGACCTTGAGTTCTTGACTGCTTACATTCGTTTTGTATATTTTTATTTTTAACACGCTAGTTGTCTCCCACCAAGGTAGGGTGACATGAAAAAGAAACACTCACCATCATTCACACTATCACTGTTTTGCCAGAGGTGTGCAGATATGACAGTTTGCATGTATATGGTGTAGTTAGGTAACTAAAATTGCTTTTCAGGAAACTACATATCATCCCCTTGCATCTGTTTTTTCTTCACATTTCATCTCTTTCCATGTCAGAGATGTCCTTCCTCCAGGAACATTTCTGCTCTAATGGGGATGGCATTGTGTAGAATTTTTTGAAAGAACATTTTGAGTGTTATAAAGTGAAGTAACTTTTTTTGGCCAACACATACACACAGCTTCTAACTAAATAATAAGATACAGTGGCAAAAATGACTTAAGTAAGTGGCACACAAACATTAGTGATCAGATTTGTTTACTCTGCTGGTGCTCCAAAACAAAGTACTGTAGCATCACTGTGGTCTAGTCATAAAGTATTAGGGAATCTCAAAATAGATCTAAAGCATATTAACTCAGCTGGAAGGTATGTTATGATATACAGTTATCAGAAGAAGTGGTCATAACTATGAACCATAGAAGAAAAACTGCTTCAAAATACAAGTAGGTTTTTTGTTACAAACACTGGTAGAACAGTACAGTACAGTGGAACCTCAAAAATCGAACGTATCACATATCGAACGTTTCGAAAATAGGACCATTTTTTCGGACAAACTGTGTCCCTATTATCGAACGCGCCCCTATTTTCGGACCGCCAGGTATGGGACCTGTCTGCCGCCCGCTCTGTCCGCATCCCCGCGCAGGCGCCGTGAGCAGTCTAGCTTTGTTTATGCTTGAGTGAACACTAACCTGTGCTCTCATTCATGCATTTTACGATTATTTCATTGTGTTTAGTGCTTGTGGGACTGTGAAATAAGCTGCCATGGGCCCAAAGAAACTTGCTAGTGGTACCCCTGTGGTAAAGAAAGTGAGAAACACCATAGATGTGAAGAAGGAAATAATACAGAAGTATGAGAGTGGTGTGAGACTTGCTGAGCTTGCCAGGATATATGGGAAAAACAAGTCGACCATCAGTTCTATCCTGTCAAAGAAAGAACAAATCAAGGAAGCTGATGTTGCGAAAGGTGTTAATATAGGGAGTGGATGAGTGCCTTCTCAAAGATTAAGGAGATTTGTGCCAAGTGGAATGATGTCCAAATGTTTGTGCAGAAGTACCACCCTGAGCAAGCTGAAACAAGCCATCTTTGCAACAAGTTCAGTGACAGAACCATGTCCCATTTTAGGGAAATGTTAAAGAGGTGCCAAAAACAGAGGACTGTGGACAGTTATTTTGTGAGACAGGGGTCCAGTAACTCTCAAGCTGGTCCTAGTGGCATTAAAAGACAGAGAAGGGAAGTAACCCCAGAGAGGGTTTTACCTGAAGTCCTCATGGAGGGGGATTCTCCTTCCAAACACTAACCCCAACTCCCTCTCTCCTCCTCCCTATCTTCCAGATGCCATCACCAATCTTCAATAAAGGTAAGTAAAAATGTTATTTTATAAGTATTACTATACATAATTAAAAACTATAGTATTTGTTGTATGTAAAACTGTAATTAATCTCTATAAACTGTATTTTTTGTGTGAATATTTTTGGGTTTCTGGAACAGATTAATTGTATTTCCATTATTTCTTATGGGAAATATTGCTTCGAATTTCAGACTTTTTGAATTTAGAACTAGCTCCTGGAACGGATTAAGTTCGATTTTTGAGGTTCCACTGTACGTATATTGTTTACAAGTAGAGGTAGTGTACTACCACTAGAGGTAGAAAGGGCAGTGCCTTCACTCTGAATGAGGGGTAGAGATGTTACAGTTAGAGGGAGGTAATCTGATTGTGATAACAGCACACTTTGGAAAAGATGGCAATTGAGTGAATGAGGGTGAATGTGTTTTCTTCTTTGGATTGCCCAGCTTTTGCAGGTGACGTACATTGAATTTAAAAAATAATACAATAATTATAATGATAATTTGGAATTTTATTATTTTTGAATGTCAGTTCTTCCAAGAAATTCACAATTGCTTGTACACCAAGCCCTAAATTCAACACCACAAACAATGAAGAAGAAATACTACAGTTAGTATTCAAGAGTGACAGTACGATCATCAGGATTTTTTGCTCTAGAACATGTGCTATGGAGGCAAAGAAGGGAATGTATGAAAGTATAGTAGTACCAACACTCTTATATGGGTGTGAAGCTTGGGTGGTAAATGCAGCAGCGAGGAGACGGTTGGAGGCAGTGGAGATGTCCTGTCTAAGGGCAATGTGTGGTGTAAATATTATGGAGAAAATTCGGAGTGTGGAGTTAATAAAAGTATTAATCAGAGGGCAGAAGAGGGGTTGTTGAGGTGGTTTGGTCATTTAAAAAGAATGGATCAAAGTAGAATGACATGGAGAGCATTTAAATCTGTAGGGGAAGGAAGGCGGGGTAGGGGTCGTCCTTGAAAAGGTTGGAAGGAAGGGGTAAGGGAAGTTTTGTGAGCGAGGGGCTTGGACTTCCAACAGGCGTGCATGAGCGTGTTTGATAGGAATGAATGGAGACGAATGGTATTTGGGACCTGACGATCTGTTGGAGTGTAAGCAGGGTAATATTTAGTGAAGGGATTCAGGGAAACCGGTTATTTTATATAGCTGGACTTGAGTCCTGGAAATGGGAAGTACAATGCCTGAGCACCTCTGCAAAAACAGTGATTATGTATGAGTGAGGTGAAAGTGTTGAATGATGATGAAAGTATTTTCTTTTTGGGGATTTTCTTTCGTTTTGGGTCACCCTGCCTCGGTGGGAGACGGCCGACTTGTTAAAAAAAAAAAAAAAAAATGTGCTTTCAGCTGAGACATATGAATGATATCTCCTCAAGAGCACAAGGTTCAGTCAGTCTAAAAGGGTCTGCAGCAATTCACAAAAACATTCCCAAGCCCAATGTACAAGGTACAGTGGAACCTCAAAAATCGAACTTTCTTTGGTCCAGAAGGCTGTTCGAGTGCCACTACCGTACGAATTTATTCCCATCAGGAATAATGTAAGTTAGATTAGTTCATTTAAGACCCTCAAAAATACACTTATAAAAGCACTTACAAAAATACACTTACATAATTGGTTGAGTTGGGAGCAGTTCGATTTTTGAGGTTCCAGTGTACAAGCATATCATCAAGATACTTGGGTTCATTAAACTTTTTTAAACATGTTGGCCATTTCCCACCAAGGCAGAGTGACCCCAAGAGAAAGAAAAACCCAAACACTAATAAAACCCAAGTACTGATAAACAAGGTATGTACAGTGGACCCCCGGTTAACGATATTTTTTCACTCCAGAAGTATGTTCAGGTGCCAGTACTGACCGAATTTGTTCCCATAAGGAATATTGTGAAGTAGATTAGTCCATTTCAGACCCCCAAACATACACGTGCAAACGCACTTACATAAATACACTTACATAATTGGTCGCATTCGGAGGTGATCGTTATGCGGGGGTCCACTGTACGTAGTAGGTTGGTGGACAGAAACTGCCCAGGGAGGTATTACTGTCCTGCCAAGTGAGTGTAAAATGGAAACCTGTAATTGTTTTACATGGTAGTAGGATTGCTGGTGTCTTTTTTTTTTTTTTTGTCTCATGAACATACAAGATTTCAGGTACGTCTTGCTACTTCTACTAGTACCATCCGACTTATGACTGAGCTTGGTTCCGGTCGTAAGTCAAAATGGACGCAAGTCGAACCTTAGAAAATTGCCGACATACTGGGTAGGGCACAATGTCAAACCTTTGCTATGTTAAGTATACCTACATACTGTCGTATGTTACTTTTTACTAAATATTTTACTGCTGTATATCAACATCACAGTTATTGTAATGATTTTATTTTATTGTTTTATATTTGTATTTCATTTTTTACTTTTTATGCTTTTAGTACTGTATTTTATACTGTAAGGTTTAGGAGAAACAGTGTGTACAGCACAAACAGTTGTTCATTTCTGAGAACATTTGCATACGAAACAGTGTGTTCGAATTCACTTCGAATGTAAGAAACTGAAAACATTCGTATGCATGAATAGAAAAGTACAAAATAACTTAGGTACATATGTACGGTACAGTACAGTTAATACAGTATGATGCTGCTGATAGGGCAGGGTAACTCAAAGTGATGCTGCCTGAGTGATGTACTCACCTATTTGTGGTTGCAGGGGTCAAGTCATAGCTCCTGGCTCTGCCTCTTCACTGAATGCTTCTAGGTCCTCTCTCTCCCTGCTTCATGAGCTTTATCAAACCTCATCTTAAAACTATGTATGGTTCCCGCCTCCACTACATCACTTTCTAGGCTATTCCACTGCCTGACAACTCTATGACTGAAGAAATATTTCCCATCATTCCTTTGACTCATCTGAGTCTTCAACTTCCAATTGTGACCCCTTGTTTCTGTGTCCCATCTCTGGAACATCCTGTCTTTGTCCACCTTGTCTATTCTGTGCAGTATTTTATATGTTGTTATTGTGTCTCCCCTGACCCTCCTGTCCTCCAGTGTTGTCAGGCCAATTTCCCTTAACCTTTCATCCTTTCATTGTGGGACAATCCCCATAGCTCTGGGACTCATCTTGTTGCAAACCTTTGCACTTTCTCTAATTTCTTGACATGCTTGACCAGGTGTGGATTCCAAACTGGTGCTGCATACTCCAGTATGGGCCTGACGTATATGGTATACAGAGTCTTGAACAATTCCTTACTGAGGTATCGGAATGCTATCCTTAGGTTTGCCAGACGCCCTTATGCTGCAGCAGTTATCTGATTGATGTGTGCCTCAGGAGATGTGCTCGGTATTATACTCACCCCAAGATCTTTTTCCTTGAGTGAGGTATGTAGGCTTTGGCCACCTAGACTATACTCTGTCTGTGGTCTTCTTTGTCCTTCCCCCATCTTCATTACTTTGCATTTGGCAGGGTTAAATTCAAAGAGACAGTTGCTGGACCAGGCTTGTAGCCTGTCTAGGTCCCTTTGTAGTCCTGCCTGATCCTCAACTGATTTAATTCTCCTCATTGACTTCACATCATCTGCAAACAATGACACTTCTGAGTTTATCCCTTCCGTTATGTCATTCACATATACCAAAAACAGCACAAGTCCTAGGACTGACCCATGTGGAACCTCGCTTGTCACAGATGCCCACTCTGACACCTCATCACGTACCATGACTCATTGTTGCCTCCCTGTCAGATATTCTCTGATCCATTGCAGTGCCTTTCCTGTTATGTGTGCCTGATCCTCTAGCTTTTGCTTTAACCTCTTGTGAGGAACTGCGTCAAAGGCCTTCTTGCAGTCCAAGAAAATACAGTCTATCCACCCCTCTCTCTCTTGTCTTACTACTGTCACCTTGTCATAAAACTCCAGTAGGTTTTTGACACAGAATTTTCCTTCCCTGAAACCATGCTGGTTGTCAATTATACACTTGTTTCTTTCCAAGTGCTCCACCATTCTCCTCCTGATGATCTCCATGACTTTGGATACTATACACGTTAGTGACACAGATCTGTAGTTTAATGCCTTGTGTCTATCTCCTTTTTTAAAAATTGGGACTACATTTGATATCTTCCATATCTCAGGTAGTTGCCCAGTTTCAATGGATGTGTTGAAGATCTTTGTTAGTGGCACACACAGCATCTCTGCTCCCTCTCTAAGAACCCACGGAGAGATGTTGTCTGGTCCCACCTCCTTTGAGGTGGGACCAGAGCTTCTTCACCTCCTCGGTTATGTGTACCTCATCCAGTACTTGTTGGTGTACCCCCGTTCTGAATTCCTGGAGTCCTACCCGTTTCCACTGTAAATACTTCTTTAAATCTCATGTTGAGTTCCTCACGTACCTCTTGGTCGTTTCTTGTGAACTCTCCACCATCTTTCCTCAGCCTGATTACCTGGTCCTTGACTGTTGTTTTCCTCCTGATGTGGCTATGCAACAGCTTCGGGTCAGACTTGACTTTCAATGCTGTCATTTTCGTATTGTTGCTGGGCCTCCCTTCTTATCTGTGCATATTCATTTCTGGCTCTTCGGCTGATCTCTTTATTTTCCTGGGTTCTTTGTTTTCTGTACCTTTTCCATTGTCTAGTGCACCTAGTTTTTGCCTCCCTACACCTTTGGGTGAACCTAGGACTTGTTCTGGTCTTCCCATTATTTCTGTTTCCTTTTGGAACACACCTCTCCTCCACTGCGCATTGCCACGAGTAGTGGTCAACTGTCGTACGGCTGTATGCATTGTCCCACCCAGCCCTGCTGCCAGACATATGGTCGTAAGTACGAGTGGTCGTGTGTCAAGCAGGTCATAAGGCAGATGGTACTTGTACTTACACTTAAGTTACACTACACTTGCATGTACAATCATATATTTATACACCCCTCTGTGTTTTCTTCTGTTTTCTTACTAGTTCTTGTTTATTTCCTCTTATCTCCATGGGGAAGTGGAACAGAATTCTTCCTCCATAAGCCATGTGTGTTGTAAGAGGCGATTAACATTCTGGGAGCGAAGGGCTAGTGACCCCTTTTCCTATATGCATTACTAAAGTTAAAATGAGAAACTTTTATTTTTCTTTTTGGGCCACCCTGCCTTGGTGGGATACGGCTGGTTTGTTGAAAGAAGAAGATTAATAAACAAAGGTTATATTTAATTCTTGCCTTGATAGGGTGCCGATGCAAGTATGAACTAATGAGAGCTCCAGTTATGAGTGAGAATACTAGTCTATCTCCACCATTCAGTTGAGACTGAAGTCTTTTAGCAAGTGGTTAAGCAGACCCATAAGGAAACATTTGCAAATATCATTTCAAAGAGGAAACAAATATGTGGATAAGGACCAAGGTTCTTTGCTTGTTAGGATATTTGCTAACTGCTTAAAGATTGCAAATCCAAAAACTGCAAGATTTAGCAATTTAATTGGGACACAATGAAATGACAATAAAGAATCCAGGTAGATGCCCAGAGTCCTCTTTGATCCCACAGGCTGTAAACTGACAGCACAACAATAAAAATCACGAAAATCTCCTATCTGTACTTTCCTGAGGTTTACCCTGACAAGAAAACTCATTTAGTTTCAATTTTCTTTTTGTCATCCAAGTCTGAATACCTAGTAAAAGATAGCTAAAGCCGTTTTGCATCTTCCACATATAGAATGGAAGGCATACTAGTGAAATAGTTAATTGCCTTAAAACAGAACTCAAAGTGGGCAAAATCGCCAATGTGTAAATTGCGCCCAGACCGCTAACTTTGCACCTGCACAATTCCATAAATTTTTCATTAAATTTCATAATTTTGGTGTCAGTACCTTCAGAATAAGATTCTCCACCATTTCAGATTTTTTTAAGTGTGGACACTGAGAGCACTATAAATTCTAGGTGTCTGGACAGTGAGAGGGTTAAAGAAGTAATAGTTTAGTAGACAGGAATGTACTACCATCCTGTTGCCATAAGGCAGGTTTCTTGATGCTGGTAAAAAGCTCTTGATCCAAGGAATTTAACCTGCCATCCCCTTCCTTGGAATAAACTTGAATACCTTCCATTTCCCCAGGTATTGTCTGACCCTTATAGGTTTAGTGCTTCCCCAAGAATACAGATGTAAACTTCCATGAGTGTTAAAAAAGGAAACCTGTAAAAATTGGCCAGATTGTTTTTTTTCTTTTTGCCTTATTACAATTAAGATGAGGGGTAAATTTTTAAAAATTTTTATTTTGCATTCTGTTAACTTACAGACTTACTTTTATGATGTTTCTTAATTTGTCTTGCTCCCATAAAATTTCCTTTCCTTTTACGAGGTCCAATCAGGACAGGGCCGTTAGTTGTGTATAGTATAATCAAGTGACAAAATGCCAAGTTAAATTTTTTATTTTGTGTAATACATGTGGTGAAAACAAGTGAGGGAGAGTTTCAGTCTGCCTTTATCACAAATGATCATTGAGATGTTTCCTCTTACTTTGCCGGGTGATTAGGCCCAACTTTTAGGTCTTAAACAGCCTTGTTGAGATCTTTTGGCCCCCACTAGTCAGCAAAAAATATATTATTTTTTAAAATTTTTTTATTTTTTATTATTATTATTTTTTTTATTACTCCTACTACTACTACTTACCACTTTTCATGGGGAGCACTAACCGCAAGGCAAGGGCATAAAATTTTTGTTTTTGTCATTTAGTCGGAAAATTTTAAATCCAAGCATTTCCCTTCTAAAATTTCTCCATAACGTTGTGTACCAGTGCTGAATGACCCTAATTGGTTTGGGTTTTTTCATGAATAAATAATAATAGTAAAGGGAAAAACATCTTTTTTGCACATATGAATGCAAGAATTAGGATTTTATAGAAAAGATTCTGAATTTATTTAAAAAAGATGACACACATTTTCCCCTTTTTAAAAAACCGGCCTATCCCCCAAGCAGGGGGGCCCAAAAAAGAAAAGCAAAGTTTCTTTTTTTTAACTTCAGTAAGTCGACAGGGAAATTACTAGCCCCTTGCCCCTGGCTTTTTAGTTGCCCCTTTAAAAACCGCATGGCTTACGGGGGAAGAATTCTTTTCCCACCCCCCCATTGAGAAAAGGGGAAAATAAACAAAAAACGAGAACTAGAAAGAAAAAAAAGAAATCCCAGGGGGTGTGTATTATATGCTTGTACATGTATGTGTAGTGTGCCTAAGGTTAAGTGAAGTAAAAAAACATCCCTGAAATTTTTCATGTTTTTAGACAAAAAAAAAAAAAAAGACCCAGAAATCCTACCATCTGAACAATTACGGCTTTTTTTTTATGCTCATTGGTAGGACAGTTTACCCCCCTGTGGTGGTGTGTGTGTGGGGTTTTGGGGCGCACACCCCCAAAACACACACACACACACGATCAGTCAGTTCCTCACAAGAGATTAGTGCAAAAAAACTAAAGGACAGGCAATAAAAACGGGAAAGGGGGCACAAAAAAATGGATAAAGGAATACCTGACAGGGAGGCAACAACGGGGTCATGGTGTGTTGAGGTATCACAGTGGGCCCCTGTGACAAGCGGGGTCCCCGGGGGTCGGTCCTGGGCCGTGTTTTTTTGGGTTTTATGTGAACGAAAGGGGAAAGGGGTTTTAACTCAGAAGTGTCCCTGTTCGCAATTGAGGGAAATTTAATGAGGAGAATTAAATCAAGAGGATCGGGCCGGGACTTCAAAGAGACCTGGACAGACTGGCCCCGGGTCCAGCAACGGCTTCTCGAATTTAACCCCACCAAATGAAAAGTCATAAGATGGGGGAAGGGGGACAAAAGACTGCAGACAGTAAGGCTAATTGGCCAAAGACTGCAAACCTCGCTCAAGGAGAAAGATTTGAGGTAGATAAACCGAGCATGTCTCCGGAAGCACTCATCAACCGATAACTGCTGAAGCATGGGGGCCCCTTGGAAACCTGGAAACACTTTTCTAAAACTAGAAAGGAAAATCTTTCAAGACACTGTCACCGTTACGCAGGCCATACGGGAGTATGCCCCCTGTTTGGAACCCGCACTTGATAAGCCGCCCCAAAGATTAGAGAAATGCAAGGGTTTTGCGACAAGGTTAGTTCCAGAGCAAAAGGGAATGTCCTATGAAAAAAGGGTTAAAGGGGAAATGGGGCCTGACGAATGGGGAAAGGAGGGTCAAGGAGACATGATAACGACATATAAAATACTGGCGGAATGTAAAGGTGGACAAAGACGGGATGTTCAGGGAGGGGACACAGAAAAAAAGGGGTCACAATTGGAATTTGAAGACTCGATGAGTAAAGGGTTAGGAAGTATTTTTTTCGTCATAGAGTTGTCGGGGGCAGTGGAATACCCAGAAAGGTATGTTTTTTGTTTTTTGTCCGTCGATTCGACGGGCCATCTAGTCATCCGGGGGTCAAATTTGGGTGGGTACGCAGGTGACTTGTCGGGCCCAGTCCGCGCACGAAACTTTTCTTGGCAGTGGGGAAAGGGGAAGGTGGGGGCATCGAGGGGTCTGAGGGCTTGGTTTTCCTCCCCTCCTCGCTGCCCCCAGTAGGGGGATTTTGCTTGCCTCACGGATGTTGCCCCTTTCGGGGCAACTGCTCGCCGTCTTTCCCTGTCCTGGCTATCAGCCCCCAAACATATTTTGTGGTTGATTTGAAAGCTTTCAGAGCAGTTTTGGTCAACAACGTCTTTCCCGGAGCAGGCGGGGTGCATTGCTTAAGTCTTCGTTGTACTGATTGTCACCCGAAGTTGTTGCAGGCGTCAGAGAACTTGTCAACACTGTGCTGCATGGTGGTTTTCTGAGCAGTGTTGGGGGGCAGTCATCAGCAAATAGCAGGTCATTGATGGTGTCATTTTGCAGCCTTGGTTTTTGCTTAAACCCTCCTGAGGTGAAGACAGACCCATCTGTACGGTACCTGTGCCCGATTCCTGCGCCCTGTGTCCCTGAATGGTCTGTAAGCATGGCCGAGAACATCAGAGAACAGGGGGGGACAACCCCTTTACCCTTTTCACTCCATTGAATGGGAATGGTTTGACGTCTCTCCTTTTGGTCTTGGACTCTGGCCGCATTCCATCGTGAAGTTGGCGTTTGATGGGCGATAAACGTTTTTTGGGGCAGCCATATTTTGGCCATGATTCTCCAAAGGCCCTTACTAAGGGTGGGGGCCCTTTGGGTCAAATCGACGTGGGTTGGAGTACAAGTCAGCATTCTGTTCCTGACTTTTTTCTCCTGTAGCTGTCTGCAGCAAACCATGTAAATAGCCCCCGCTATCTTTCCCAGAACCACAGGGGTTTTCAGGTAGGAGCCCTTGCTCTACATTTTTCTTTGAGCGATTGAGTAGAACTCTAGCCAGGGTTTTGCTGCGATGGGGGGACAGGGAGTACCCGAGGTTGTCGCTGCCTGGCGGTTTCCTTTTCTTTTTGTAGAGGCAGGGGAAGCATCTTTAAGCCCTGGGGGACTGTCTCACTGCCATACAAGCTGGAAGGGTTTGGGGGAAGTTTCTCTACCTGCCTTTTTTCCCCTTTTTTGAAACCCCTCAGCTGGGATGGCGTCAGACCCGGGGAGTTTTGCCACGGACATTTGTTTTTTTGTTTTGCCGAGTCCCCTCCAAAGGGGGGGATGGCATTCAGCGTCTCGTTGGTGGAATTGAGGTAGCGTTCGAGGGGCTTCATCTTTTGATGGTGGATGGGGGGGTTTTCAGCACGCTGAAAAAAAGTTCTCCCCCACTCCTAGTGGGGCAGGAACCATACATAGTTTTAAGATGGGGTTTGATAAAGCTCATAGAGCGGGGGGGAGAGGGGCCCAGTAGCAGCCAGTAAAGAGGCGGGCCGGAGTAAGACTCGACCCCTGCAACCAAAATAGGTGGGGACACACACATATGCACACACAACATGCAACACATATGCAAACAAATGTGCACACACACCATGCACCACACCATGCACACACACACATGACACACAACATCCCACACAAAACCCATGCACACTCACATGCACACCACAAGCACACACCACATGCACCACACCATGCAACACACACCCTGCACCCACACGGACACAAGAGGTCATAATTGGAAGTTGAAGACTCAGTAATCAAGGGTGTTGGGAAAAAGTATTTCTTCATCAAGGAGTCAAGCCGTAAAAATAGCCAAAAAAAAGTGAAGTAGTGAGGGGGGGGGAACCTACGTTTTTTAAGGCGAGATTGATAAGCTCAGGGAGCGGGAGAGGGGACCTGTGCAATCAGTGAAGAGGCGGGGCCAGGAGCTATGACTCGACCCCTGCAAACAAATAGGTGAGTACACCCAAAACACACACATACCACCTGCAACACCATCACAACACATGCACACAACATGCACACAAAAAATGCACCAACACATGCACACACCAAGCACCCCCAACACCCACACACACATGCACACAACACATGCCACCAACATGCACACACACAAAAAGCCACACACACATGCACCCCACATCACACACACATGCACACACACCATGCACACACACACACCACACACACACACACATGCACACACTGGGCGCCCCATACTACCCCCCAACTCACTGTTCCTCTGCACAACCCCATTCACAAACTCACCCAACAGCTGTCCCTTATGGGCATTTGACCCCACCCCCACCAACAAAAAACCCACCTTAACCACACCCAATAGGCCCCCCAAGCTTGCCCCAACCCCAATATCTTGCATGACCACAATGAATAAAGAAACTAAAGTTTGGTACAACAAACGGCGGAAGGAAATAACGAATAAACATGAGGAGGGGAATGAAAGAATCAGTGGAAAAATCCCAGACATCATAGCAGTCACAGAAACAAAACTCCCCTGAGAAAATTTAACAGACACAATTTTCCCCAAACCCAGGATTCAGATCCTGGGGAAAGATAAAAGGGAGTAGAGGGGGAGGGGGTTTCCCCTGCTCATAAAAACAATGGGGATTTGAGGGAAAAATGGAAGGCATGGACATGTTTGGAAAAGAGACTACATTGTAGTTCCCCAATTCAGTCCGGAGAACATAAGTAGCATTGGAGTGATGTATAACCACCACAGAAACTGCGGAGGCAAGAGAGGAGTACAAAGAAACAACAGGGTAAATGGTGACACACTGGCTAAAGGGTGGCAGAAGAGCTCACTCGGCAGAGCAAAATTTTACTGGTAATGGGCGATTTAAACCACAGGGAGATCGATGGGAAAATTTTGAGCCACATGGGGGTCCCGAAACATGGAGAGCCAAGATATGATGGAGTCCCCCCCCGTACTTGAAAACCTCATGCAATAAACAGTAAAGGGCACAAAGAGAGAGAGGGGAGGATGACCAGCAAGACGGATCTGTGTTCACTCTGAGCATTTCAGACTTTCGAGGACATCACTTACGAGGGGCCTTGGAGAAAGCGATCATGGGGTTTCTGAGTTTTATATAAAAAGTAGATAACAAGTGGAGAAGGTAACAGGAACTAAAGGGGAAAAGGCCAACTATAAAGGGGGACTACAAGGTATGAGAAACTTCTGCAGGAGGTTCAGTGGCAGAGAAATGTTTTAGAAAAATCATAAACGAGATGATGATATGTGGCAACAAAGTGCAAGGAGCAGGGGAAAAGTTTTGTTTCCAAGGGAAACAGAAATAATAGAAGACCAAAAGAGTCCTTGGTTTACCCAAGGTGTAGGGGGGCAAAAAACTAAGTCCCCAACAGAGAATGGAAAAAGGTACAGGAGGCATAGGACCCAGGAAAACAAGGGATTAGTAGAAGACCAAAAAACGAGTAATGCCAGATAAGGAGGGGGGCCCCAGCGACAGTATGAAAAAGATCAGCATCGAAAGTCAATCTGACCCGAAACTGCTGTATTTAGCACTTTAGAGGAAGGAAACAGTAAAGGGACCGGTGAAAAGGTGGGGAGGAAAGAAGGGGGAGAATCAAAAGAAACGTTTCAAGAGGTAGGGGAGGAGCTAACACGAGTTTAAGAAGTATTTACAGCAGAGACGGGAAAGGGGCTCTGGGGGAGAAAAGACCAGAGGGACACCAAAAAGGGAAAATCACCAACAAAGTTTTGGACGACAAAAAACATACAAAATGAGGAGGAGGTGAAGAAACTGCAAAGGGGACATCGAACCTCAAAGAATGGAGGGACAACATCTCTCCATGGGTCCTTAGAGAGGGAGCAATTTTGTCTTTTAATACACTCCAAATTTTAAACCATCCCTGGAAAGTGGGCAACTACCTAGGTAGGAAGACGGCAAATGTGTTCCCTTTTCAAAAAAGGAAGCAGAAAAGAGGCCAAAAAACCATAGACCTGTGTCATTGACGTGTATAGTATGCAAAATTTAGGGAAAGAAAAATTATCGGAGGAGAGTGGTGGAGCACCTGGAACGGACAGGAGATAAATCCCAACCAGCACGGATTACGGAAGGCAAATCCGTGTCACAAAACCTTCTGGAAGGTTTTACGATAAATAAAAAGAAGTTAAGACAAGAGAAAAGGGGGTGGGTGATTGCATCTTCTGGACTGAAGAGGCCTTTGACACAGTTCCCACAAGAGATTAGGCAGAAGCTAGGATCAGGGGGCATATAACGGGAAGGCATGCAATGGATCAGGAATTACCTGACAGGGGGGCAACAAGAGTTCGGGTACGAAATGATGTATCGACATGGCACTGTGACGGGGGTTTTCCCAAAAGGGTTCGGTCCTAGGACCAGTGCTATTTTTGGAAATATGTGAACGACATGAGGAAGGGTTAGATCAGAAGTGTCCTGTTTGCAAGATGATGTGAAGTTAATGAGGAAATTTTAAAAATCTGAGGGGGGGACCAGGCAGGACTTCAAAGAGACCTGACAGACGGACACCTTCCAGCAAATGGCTTCTGCGATTTAATCCGCCAAATGCAAAGTCATAAAGATAGGGGAAGGGCACAGAAGACCACAGACAGATATGGGCCCTAGGTGGCCAAGGCTGAAACCTCACCCAAGGAGAAAGATTTTGGGGGTGGGAGTATAACCCCGAGCATGTCTCCGGAAGCAACATCAATCAGATAACTCTGCAGAAATAGGGGCGCCTGGCAAACCTGGGGAAACAGATTCCGACACCTTATAAGGAATCATTCAAGGACACTGTACACGTGTAGTCAGGCCCATACTGGAGTATGCAGCACCTTGTTTGGAACCCGCACTGATAAAGCACGTCAGAAACTAGAGAAAGTACAAAGTTTACAACCCAAGGGTTTTAGTTCCAGAGCTAAGGGGAATGTCCTATGAAGAAAGATTAAGGAAATCGGCCCTGCCCGAACACTGGAGGACGGGGAGGGTCAGGGGAGACATGATAACGACATATAAATCCCTGCGTGGAATAGCCCAGGTGGACAAGGACGGGATGTTCCAGGAGGGACACAGAAACAAGAGGCACAATTGGAAGTTGAAGACACAAATGGATCAGGGGAAAATAGTTAGGAAGTATTTCCTTCAGTATAGAGTTGTAAGGCAGTGGAATAGCCTAGAAAATGACGTAGTGGAGGCAGGACCTAAAACATTTTTAAGACGAGGTTTGGGATAAAGCTCATGGAGCGGGAGAGAGAGAGGTCTAGTGCACACGGTTTGAAGAGGCGGGCCAGGAGCTAGACTCGACCCCTGCAACCACAATAGGTGAGTAACAATGGGTGATACACACAGAGGAGAATCAGTGGGGGGGAGGAAAGGGCGAGGTCAGTTTTTGTGACGGGCTCCAAGAACCCAAGGGGGACAACTTTAAAGAAAAACAGGGGGAGAAAAAAATGATTGAAAGGGCAATCAGAAAAAATAGGTTGAGGGCGAAATAGACCCAGTGACAAAAAAAATTTCAGAGAATTGGGTGGTTTGCGAGTGGAAGATACGGCCTGTCAGAGTAATTTAAAAGAAGAATCAGTTCAAACCGGATTCTGCAAGAAAAGCCAAGCTGGGGGACAAACAGGGGACCAGAGGGGTATAAAACCTCGGCCCCGCGACAGAACCAAGAGAAAGACTACACTGAAAGAGAGGTACAGAGACGCAAGGAGGAACGAAAGGGCAATACAAAAATGAGCAGGACCAAGACACAGGAGGAAGGGCAACAAACCCCACAAAATTTCTCCCCCAAAAGACCCCAACCGCGACATTACCACGCAAATGAGCAACCTAACTAAACCCACTCACTTTTCCTCTGCCACCAAACCCCCATATCACAAACCTCACCCAAACAGCTGTCCCTTAGGGAAATTCTGACCCCACCCCATCACACAAACCCACCTACACCACTGCCCCAATAGGCCCCCCACCAAGGCCCCTCGCTCCCCAACCCCCAAAAATCTTGCATGCCCCACATGAAAAAAGAAACTAAAATTTGTAAAACAAACTGGATGGAATAACGAATAAACATGAGGAGTGGACGAAAGAATCAGTGAAAACCCCCCAGACTCATAGCAGTCACAGAAACAAAACTCCCTGAGACATAACAGACCAATCTCCCAACGGATATCAGATCCTGAGGAAGATAAAAGGATAGAGGGGGGGAGGGGTTGCATGTCAAAACACTGATGGGGATTTGAGGAAAGAAAAGGGCCAATTTAATGATTGAAAAAAGAGACCCATTGTAGGTACAATTCAGTCCAGAGAACATAAAGTAGTCTTGGAGTATGTATAACCCCCCAACAGAACTGCAGGAGGCCAAGAGAGGATACGAAGAAAACAACGGTGGATGGTGGACACATGGCTGGTGGGACAAGAAGAGCTCACTCGAGCAGAACAAAAGTTACTGGTAATGGGCATATTTCAACCACAGGGAGATCGATGGGAAAATGGAGCCACATGGGGGTCCCAAAACATGGAGAGCCAAGATGATGGATGTGGAAACTAAACCTCATGCATCAACAGGTTCAGGGACAAAAAACCAGAGAGAGAGAGGGAGGATGAGCCAGCAAAGACTGGATCTTGTGTTCACCTGAGCAGGTTCAGACATTGAGGACATCACTTACGAAGGGCCCTAGGATCAGCGATCAACGGGGTTTCTGAGTTTGATTATATAGTAGAGTTACAAGGGAAAAGGTAACAGGAACTGGAAGGGGACAGGCCACCTTATAAAGGGGGACTACACAGGTATGAGAACTTCCTGCAGGAGGTTCAGTGGACAAGAAGAAATGGTAGGAAAATCAGTAAACGAGATGATGGAATAGTGGCAACAAAGTGCAAGGAGGCCCAGAGGAAAAGTTTTTGTTTCAAGGGAAACACAATTAATAGGAAGACCAAAACGGGAGTCCTTGGTTTACCCCGAAGGTTGTGGGGAGGCAAACTAAGTGCAACAGAGAAGGGAAAAAGGGTTTTACAGGAGCATAGGCCAGGAAAACAAGGAGTTAGTAGAAGAGCCAGAAACGAGTATGCACAGATAAGGAGGGAGGCCCAGCAACAGAAATGAAAACGGAACTAGCATCGAAAGTCAAATCTGACCCGAAAATGGCTGTATAGCCACATTAGGAGGAAGACACAGTCAGGACCAGGTGATAAAGGCTGGGAAAGAAGGTGGAGAAATCACAAGAAAACGATCAAGAGGTATGTGAGGAGCTCAACATGAGATTTAAGGAAGTATTTACAGTAGAGCGGGAAAGGGAACTCTGGGGAGACAGACCAGATGGGGACACCAGCAAGGAATACACCAACAAGGGGTTTGACGACATACATACAGGGGAGGAGGTGAAGAAACTGCAGGGACATCGTCTCAAAAGGCAAGGGGAAGGGGACAAAAATCTCCCCGTGGGTCCTTAGAGAGGGAGCAGATATGTTTGTGCATGCCACTTACCCAATCTGGAAAAAACTGGGCAACTACCTGAGGTATGGAAGACGGCAAATGTAGTTCCCATTTTAAAAAAAGGAGACAGAAAAGAGGCACTAAACATAGACCTGTGTTTATTGACGTGTATAGTAAATTTCAAAATTTGGAGGAAGATTATCGGGGGAAGTGGTGGAGCACCTGAATGGAACAAGAGTATAAATGCAACCAGCACGGATTTGCGGAAAAGGCAAATCCTGTGTCACAAACCTCTGGAAATTTTATGATAAAATAACAGAAGTAAGACCGAGAGAGAGGGGTGGTTTTATTGCAAATCTCTTGGACTGCAGAAGGCCTTTGACACAGTTCCTCACAAGAGATTAGTGCAGGAAGGGTAAAGCATCAAGCGCATATAACAGGAAGGGCACTGCATGGATCAGGGGAATCCTGACAGGGAGGCACACGAGTCATGGTAGTAATGATGTAAACACATGGGACCGTGACGAGCGGGGGTCCCACAGGGTCGGGTCCCAGGACCTGCTATTTTGATATATGTGAACAACCTGATGAAGGGTTAGACTCAGAAATGTCCCTGTTTGCAGATGATTTTGAAGTAATGAGGAGAATAAATCTGAGAGGACCAGGCAGGCTTCAAAGAAGACCTGGACAGGGTGGACACTGGCCAGCAAATGGTTCTCGAATTTAAACCTGCCAAATGCAAAAGTCATGAAAATAGGGGAAGGCACAGAAAACCCAGACAGAGTTAGGCTAGGTGGGCCCAAAAACTTTCAAACCTCACTCAAGGAGAAAGATCTTGGGGTGAGTATAACACCGGCAAAAGTCTCGGGAAACACAATCAATCAGATAACTGCTGCAGATAAAGGGGGGCCTGGAAAACCCGAGAAAAGGGATTCCCATACCTTTGTAAGATCGTCAAGACCCCTGTAACCTTTTATGTCAGGCCCCTAACTGGAGTTGCAGCAACCTGTTTGGAACCGCACTGAAAAGCAAAGTCAAAGAAATAGAGAAAAGTACAAAGGTTTGCGACAAGGTTAGTTCCAGAGCTAAGGGGATGTCCTATGAAGAAAAGATAAGGGGGAAATCGGCCTGAGACACTGGAGGACAGGAGGGGCAGGGAGAATGATAACGACATATAAAATACTGCGTGGAATAGACAAGGTGGCCAAGACAGGATGTTCCGGGAGGGGACACAGAAACAAAGGGCCACAATTGGGAAGTTGAAGACACAATGGTCGAGGATAGGGGGAAATATTTTTCAGTTCACAGAGTTAAGGCAATGGAATAGCCTAGAAAATGATGTAGTGGAAAGGGAGGATACCCTACACAGTTTTAAGCGAGGTTGATAAAACTCATGGAGCGGGGAGAGAGGGCCAGTAGCAACCCGGGGAAGAGCGGGGGCCCGGAGCTAAGACTCGACCCCTGCAACCACAAAAAGGTGAGTACACACACATGCACACACAAACACATGCACACACACACAATGGACACACACAACACATGCACACACCACAACATGCAACACACACAACATGCACAAAACACACACATGGACCCAACAAAACAACACCACAAAGCACACACACTGCCAAAACACATTTCACACAAACATGCACACACACATCAAAAAAAATACACCCATGCACACAACAGCACACAAAATGCACCACACACTGCACACAAAACATGCACACACATGCACAACACACACACACACACACATGCACACAACCGCACCACACACGCACCAAACGGCACCAAAAACACAGCACACAACAATGCCACCCCACACCCCATGCACCACACGCACAACACACACGGCGCGCGCCACAACACTCAACACACAACACAACACACACACCACACAACACAACACACACACACACACACCCCACCACACACAAAACCCCACACACAACAGGCTAAGGAGGAGGAGGGAGAGACAAAAGGAAATGCCCTGGAAATATGTGAAGAAACTCAACAAGAGAAATTAAAGAAGTGTTCACAGAGGAGACAGAAAGGGACTCCAGAAAAAAGGAGAAGTGGGGGCACACCCACAAGTGCTGGACACAGTGCAACAACCGAGGAAGAAGTGAAGAGGCTTCGGGTGAGCTAGATACCTCAAGGGATGGGGGCCAATAAATCCCCCCATGGGTATTGAGAGGGGAAACAGAGGCGCTAAAGTGATACCTAACCAACAAAATTTATACATTATCGAAACCCGGGAGATTGCCTTGAGGCAGGAAGACAGCAAATGTAGTCCCCAAACTTTAAAAAAGGAGACAGAATGAAGCCTTAACTACAGACCAGTGTCACTGAAAGTATAGTATGCAAATCATGGAGAAGATTTCAGGGGAAGAGTGGTGGAACACTAGAAAGGAACATCTCAATCAACAGAAGCCAGCATGTTTCAGGGCGGAAAATCCTGTGTCACAAACCTTTCTGGAGTTCTATGAATGGTGACAGCAAGTAAGACAAGAGAGAGAGGGTGGTGGATTGCATTTTCTTGGACTGCAAGAAGAGGCGTTTGACCACAGTTCCCCACAAGAGATTGGTGCAAAAACTGGAACCAAGCAGGAAAAAAAGGGAAGGCATACAATGGACAGGGAATACTTTCAGGAAGACAGCAGCGAGTCATTTGGTACTGGCGAGTGTCAGAGTGGGCACCTGTGACCGCGGGGTCCGCAGGGGTCAGTCTAGGCCCCTGCTGTCCTGGGATTTGTGAACGACATGACGGAAGGAATAGACTCTGAGGTTTTCCCGTTTGCAGAGACGTGAAGTGTGAATGAGAAGGGAATACACTCGATCGAAGACCAGCGAACACAAAGGGAAATTTGGGCAGGCTGCAGACCTGGTCAGCAATTGGCTCTGGAGTCAATCCACCAAGGCAAAGTCATGAAGATTGGGGAAGGCAAGAAGCCGCGACGGAGTACAGTCTAGGGGTCAGAGTACAAAACCCCATCAAGGAAAAAGACTTGGGGTTTAGGGATAAACACCCGGCACCTATCTCTGAAGCGCACAACCAATAAATGCTGCAGCATATGGGCGCCTAGCAAACCTCAGAACCAGCATTCCGACATTTAATAAGGAATCGTTCAGGGAACCCCTTTCACGCGTATATGTTAGGCCCATTTTTGGAGTATGCGGCACCAGTTTGGAACCACACCTAGCCAAGAAAGTAAAGAAAACTAGAGAAGTGCAAGGTTTGCAACAAGACTAGTCCAGAGCTAAGAGGTATGTCTAGAGGAGAGGTTAAGGGAAAAACAAACCCGACGAACGGGGACGGAGATGGGGGGGAACATGATAACGACATACAAAATTCTGAAAGGGGAAATGACAAGGTGGACAAAGGCAGGATGTTCAGAGATTGGACACAGTAACAAAGGGGGGACAGTTGGAAGCTAAAGACACAGATGAATCACAGGGATTAGGAAGATTTCTTCAGACAGAGTAGTCAGTAAGTGGATAGTTTGGGAAGCGATGTAGTGGAGGCAGGATCCATACATACTTTAAACAGAGGTAGATTTAAAACTCACGGTGGGAGAGGACCTGTAGGTCATTTAAGAAGCGGGGCCAGAGTCGGATAACCCCCAAACCTCAAATAGGTGGAAAACAACTAGGTGAAGTACACACAACATACAGAACCACAAAAAATACAGGATTTAAAACCTTCCTGTGAAGTGACCCTATAACCCTTCCCCCCCCCATCCTCTCCCTCTCCCTCCCCTCTCTCTCTCTCCTCTCTCTCTCTCTCTCTCTCTCCTCTCCTTTTCTCTCCCTCTCTTTCTCTCCCCTCTTTCTCTTCCCCCCTCTCTTTCTCCCTCTCCTCTCTTTTTCTCTTACTCTCTCTCTTCCTCTTTCTTTTTCTCTCCTCTCTTTTCCCTTTTCACTCCCCCTCTTCTTACTTTTCCCCCTTTCTCCACTCTTCCCCCTTTTTCCCTTCTTTCCCCCTTTTTTTCTCCTTCGTCTCTCTTCTCTCATCTTCCTCCTTTTTTACTTTTCTCTCTCTCTCTCTTTCACTAAAAAAAATGGTGGGGAACCCTGCAGGAATCAGGGATCAGATGACAATGGTACTGGAGGAGGGAATGGTGGAAAGGAAACAGTGGAAAAGGATAGAGCAAGAATGGAAAAGAAATTAGGAAAACTTTCTGAAAAAAATGGAGAAAGAGCTCTCTGTGAAATGGGAAAAAAAGGTTGGAGAAGACAAAGAAGTGGAGGCACAAGTCGAAACTGCAAGCCAGGTAAAGGCCCAGAATTAGGAAACCGGCCCGAATGCAAAGTCCAGGGGTATGACCAGAGAAAACACACACCAATACAAGATGAGAGGAAAAGGGGAAAGGGAAAGGGGATATGAATTATGCTAAGGTCAAAAAAACAGCCTGCAAAGAAAGGGCCAGGGAGTGGAAGGGAAAAAAGCAGAGGGCAGAAGGAGAGGAGTAGTCGAATGCTGAGCCAAACCCAACATGCTACCAAAGCCACTGGAAAAAATCAGGAGAAAATGAACCACATACAGACAGGAACCAGAGTACAAGAGGAGAGCAATGGGAGGAGGAAAAGGGCAAATCAGTGATTATCCCTGGGCTTCGGGAAAAGAAGGAAAGAGAAGGGGGGCACCACTGAAAGACGGCAGGAAAAAGAAAGGAGATTTAAAATCATCACGGAAATAGGGGGAGAAGGGAAAGGATGAGATTGTAAATTTCAGAGAATTTGGGGTACTTGGAAGGGGAGAAACCGAACCCATCAAGCTTTAAATTTTAGGACAGAAACAGTGCGGAACAGGGTCCTCCAAGAGAAACCACGTTTTGAAAAGCTCGAAGAGCACAAGAAGGTGTTCCTAGACAGAGACAGAACACAAAAAGAGAGGAAGCTAGCTGAGGGAGGGAAAAAAAAAGCGAAAAAAAGGAGCTAGGAAAGGAGACAGGGGTGGAACAGCAGAGGTCAAGTCCCGAAGCAGGGAAAAAGAGCAGCAAGGGCAAGCACACACCAAATATCCTAGAAACCCCAACCCATCACACCATCCCAAAACACAATACAATCCATACCCCAAGCTTCACCAACCCCAACCAAGAATCCCACAGTATGTACCCGGGTCTCCACCCCACAGGCCCCCAAACACGTGTTGGAAAGGAAACTGAAGGTAAGGTACACAAACGCTGATGGAAACAAACAATGGAGGGTGGCACGAAAGAGTCAAGAGGCATCACCAGCATCATAGCGACACAAAACCCAAGCTTTTCAGGTAAAATAAACAGATGCAAACTTTCACGGGATACCCGATCCGAGAAAAACAAAGGAACAGGGGGTTGGGGGATGGCATTGCTGATCAAACACGATGGAATTTGAATGAGCTGGAGAGAGGAGGACAGCGGAAAAAGAAAGTGTACATCGGGAACGCTTACTTGGTGGTCCCCAAGTGTAATTGCAGTGAGTATAACCCACCACAGAACAGCAAAGGGGCCAAAGGGAAATAGACGAGAGTAATAGAGCGATGGTTTTACACACTGGCTGCAAGTGGCGGAAGAGCTCATGCATGCGGGCAAAGCTCCTGATCATGGGCGACTTTAACACAAGGAGATCGAATGGGAGAACTTGGAGCCACATGGGGCCAAGAAATTGGGGGGTAGATGATGGAGGTGGTACTGGAAAACTTCATGTACCAACACGTAAGGGAAAACTACAAGAGAGAGAGGAGAGGATGAACCAGAAGACTGGACTTAGTATTTACCTTGAGTTTGTGCAGATATGAGGACATCACATTATGAAAGACCCTTGGGCCAGCGATCAGTGGTTTTGAGCTTCGAATACACAGTAGAGCTACAAGTGAGGGGGGGAAAAGGAGGGGAAAGGGCCCGGACAAATGAAACCAAACTACGGAAAGGGGACTACACAGTAAAGGGGAACTCCTTTAATGGGGTTCGGTGGGACAGAGAACTGGCAGGAAGCCCGTTAATGAGATGATGGAAAATGTAGCAATAATGTTCAAGGAGGCTGAGGAGAGTTTGTACCAAGGGTTACACCGGAATATGGAAAGCCAGAAGAGCCCATGTTCACCCAAGATGCAAGAGGGCGAAAACAAATGCGCTTAGGAATGGAAGAAATTGAACAAAGGGCCCCCGGAGATAAGAGAGCAGTCGTTGAGCCAGAAACAATATGCACAGATAGAAGGGAGGCCCACGTCAATATGAAAACAACATGCAGCAAAGCCAATCTGACCGAAGCTGTTATACAGCCACATCAGGAAGAAAACAACCGTCAGGACCCGTATCAGGCTAGGAAGGAAGGAGGATGACAACAAGAAAAGACTGTGAAGTATGTGAGGAAATCAACAAAAGATTCAAAGAAGTGTTCACAGAGGGAACAGAAAGGGCTCCAGAAAGACGGAAGAGGTGGGGTACACCACCATGTGCTGGACACAGTACACACAAAGAGAAGAAGTGGGAAAAGGCTCTGAGTGAGCTAGTACCTCAAAGGCAATGTGGCCAGGTAAACTCTTCCATGGGTCCTGAGAGAGAGGGCCAAGCGCTTGGTACCCCTAACAACAATATTTTAATACATCTACGAAAAAAAGGGAGATTGCTGAGCATGGAAGACAGGAAATTGGTTCCCAATCTTTAAAAAGGAGACAGGACATGAAGCACTAAACTACAGACCAGGTCACTGACATGTATAGCATGCAAATCATGAAAAGATTGTAGAGAAGAAAGGGGAAATCTAAAAAGGAAAATTTATCTCATCACCAGCAGCCAACATGGTTTCAGAGATGGGAAATCTGGTCACAAAACCCACTGGAGTTCTAGACATGGTGACAGCATAGACAAGAGAGAGAGGGTGGGTGGATGCATTTTCTTGGACTGCAAGAAGGCGTTTGGAACGTAACCACACAAAAGATTTGTGCAAAAACGGGGGACCAAGCAGGGATAAGGAAGGCCTGCAATGATCAGGGAAAACCCTTTTCAGGAAGACAGCAGCGAGTAATGGTACTGGGAGGGGTCAGAGTGGGCACCTGTGACCAGCGGGTTCCCACAGGGTCAGTCCTGGACCAGTGCTGTTTGGATTTGTGAACGAAACCCTGAACGAAGGAATAAAAATCCGAGGTAGTCCCCGGGTTTTCAGATACGTGAAGTTGATGAAAGGTTCATTCGATCGAAGACCCAGGCAGAAATACAAAGGATCTGGACAGGCTGCAGCCCTGGTCCCTGCCCAAAATGGCTCCTGGAGTTTATCCCCACCAAGTGCAAAGTCATGAGGATTGGGGAAAGGGCAAAGAAGACCGCAGACGGGGTACAGTCAAAAGGCCAGAGACTACAAACATCACTCAAGGAAAAAGATCGTGGGTGAGTATAACACCGGGCACATCTCCTGAAGCGCACATCAACCAAATAACTGCCGCAGCATATGGGCGCCTGGCAAACCTCAGAACAGCATTCCGACATCTTAATAAGGAATCGTTCAGGACCCTGTACACCGTGTACGTTAGGCCCATATTGGAGTATGCGGCACCAGTTTGGAACCCACACCTAGCCAAGCATGTAAAGAAACTAGAGAAAGTGCAAAGGTTTGCAACAAGACTAGTCCCAGAGTTAAGAGGTATGTCCTATGAGGAGAGGTTAAGGGAAATCAACCTGACGACACTGGAGGACAGGAGAGATAGGGGGGACATGATAACGACTTACAAAATACTGAGAGGAATTGACAAGGTGGACAAAGACAGGATGTTCCAGAGACTGGACACAGCAACATGGGGACACAGTTGGAAGCTGAAGACACAGATGAATCAAAGGGATGTTAGGAAGTATTTCTTCAGCCACAGAGTAGTCAGTAAGTGGAATAGTTTGGGAAGCGATGTAGTGGAGGCAGGATCCATACATAGCTTTAAGCAGAGGTACGATAAAGCTCATGGTTCAGGGAGAGTGACCTAGTAGCGACCAGTGACGAGGCGGGGCCAGGAGCTTGGACTCGACCCCTGCAACCTCAACTAGGTGAGTACACACACACACGCATGCACGCATACACATATATTACATACATACATACATTATTTCTTGTAGTAATAAACCTGTGTAGGTCATTCAGTGTAAGGAGTGATGGAAACTTCATCCTCTGTCTGCTAATATCAACTCAGTCTCTGACTCGCCACACCTAGCAGTTACCAAATAGACAGCATCAAATGATTAGGTAGGGCAAATAAAGTGATGTACCTATACACTGTGTAATGCTCATGGATGCTTAAGCTGTTATACCCCTGGGGAAAAACAGACTTTTGTAAAAGCAGAATAAATAAATTTGCTGTTTAAGATCTGTCCTTAGACTTGTTTCACTGATTCTTGTCATTCCAGTAAGCTGGTCAAGTTTGGATTGGGAGAGTAATAGAGAAAATTACCCCATATGTACCGTCTAGGATCAATGGAGTGCCCATGGTACATGGAAGATGGTGTTAGAACTGCTGTCTTGTTATACAGTATGGGCATGTTGAACCAGCTGGTAATGTAATGCACTTAATCAGCTGCTACTGATGGAACACCACCATTGAGGCCTTAAGTCACTGCAGGAGGAACTATTCTTTTCCTGCCAGTGTTGTCTCTTAGGCACTGAGAAAGGTAGACATTCCTTAATCAGAAAGGTTTAAGCTGTCTGTCTACTCACAGATGGTTTAGATGACCAGCCGAGATCGTTATTGGGGTGTGGTCGCTGTGATGTCTATGCGGCTACTAGGAGCCACAAGTGTAAGTTGCTCCTTGCTTACACTTCAATAAACTGTCTTATAGCAAACATGTACAAGTGGGATTGAAGGAATGGCTCAAGAAAGGGAAATATAGAGTAGAAAATTAGTGGTAATTGGAAGGTCAATATAGAAATTAAATGCAATATATCAGACCATGGGATGGTGGTGCAGTATAGGTGTATCCAAAAAAATAGACCTATCTGTTGGGAAAAATAAAATAATTTATTTTCTACTACCCACTGTAGTAATATTGTAAGTGGCCTATTATATCCTATCTTTATACTTTTATATCTTGTCTGCTTGTGGTATTGGTGTATTACATCTGCTTACAAGCACGTGTGTGCCTGAATGTTTGCATGAGTGTGTGTTTTTATTATCTTAATTACTTTCTTATACACTGATTACAAATATTTATAAATATTCTCTTGAAAGTTTTTTTTTTAAGAACTTATCAGGTTAGAGTAAAACGTCTTTGAAATTTCTATAAAATTTGTCATTAATTCATCCACTTTTCAATAGAAGGATCTTGTTCCCATACTCTAAAATTAAGGATTTTTTTTTTTTTTATTAACACATTGGCTGTTTCCCACCCAGGCAGGGTAACCCCCCAAAAAAAGAAACACTTTCATCATCACTCACTCTATCACTGTCTTGCCAGAGGTGTGCCTACACTACAGTTAAAAAATAAGGATGTAATAAATTTGAGGGAACCTGAAATGTTTAGGATGTGAATACTGATTCTAGATGTAAAGATCTGCAATAGTGTGTAAGCAAACTATTTACAATGTAAAGCTGTGTGAATACATATTACAGAATTCAACTCAGCAGTTGGCTAACACCCAGGTACTGTACCTACTTACTGCAGTCAGCTAACACCTAGGTACTGTACCTACTTACTGCAGTCAGCTAACACCCAGGTACTGTACCTACTTACTGCAGTTGGCTAACACCCAGGCACTGTACCTACTTACTGTGGTTAGCTAACACCCAGGTACTGTAACTACTTACTGCTAGGTGCACCAGGGTAAAAGTTGTAAGGAAACATGCCCAACATTTCCAGGGTTCCAATCTTGGTCCTTCATTTGTGAGCTAAAGAAACTACCACGAAATGTGTGAGATGTAGAATTTATACTCTCTAGTATGTATAATAGATCTTTTTTAAAGAACTACTACATGGTAGCTTAATTTGAGTGATGGTCTATCTTCAGTCTTATTCTCATCTACATTTATATGTGCCTTTTTATACATGCTTATTAAGGGTGAGCATTCTTTCAGGTCATCGCCGTAACCAGTCCAATTTCTCAGAGACCAGCGAGAGCTCATCTGAAAATCACTCATCAGAAGTCGACAAGCTCCTTAAGGTCAGGCTATTGATCATAAAACATATAATACCGGCTTTTAGTTAATGGAAAAATCAAGTAAATCAATATTTTAAGTGCATATTAGTCACATTTATCAGAATCCTACATTAATTTAGATATTACAAAAACAAATTTTTGGCATTATGCAAGTTATTATTTTTTCAGTAAAATTTTCCATCTAATCTCCTTAAACCCAACTTATGTCTTTTCTCACCCAAATCTAACCATACTAACAGACACAGCAAATGTTGAACTGCTAAAAATATCTACTTGGATGATTACCAACAAACTTACTCTCAATATTGACAAAACCTACTTCATGCTTTTCGGAAACAGAGCTTCAAATGTACAGCTAAACATATTAATAAATGGTTCACCTATCTCGAGACAGGCAGAGGGCAAATTTCTAGGGCTCCATCTTGACTGCAGTCTCAAATTTCAGACACACATACAGCAAATTTTCAAGAAAGTCTCCAAAACAGTAGGCATCCTTTCAAAGATACGGTACTATGTACCCCAATCAGCTCTTCTAGCTTTGTACCACTTTCTCATTTACCCTTACCTCACCTATGGTATTTGTGCATGGGGCTCAACCACAGCAAATCACCTTAACCCTTTAACACTTTGACTGTTTCGGCCGTATATATAAGTCTTACGAGCCAGTGTTTCAGACATATATCTCAATAATTCTAGGGATGTGTAATGTCACCATGGTTGTTTAATATATTTATAGATGGGGTTGCAAAAGAAGTAAATGCTAGGGTGTTCAGGAGAGGGGTGGGATTAAATTATGGGGAATCAAATACAAAATGGGAATTGACACAGTTGCTTTTTGCTGATGATACTGTGCTTATGGGAGATTCTAAAGAAAAATTGCAAAGTTTAGTGGATGAGTTTGGGAGTGTGTGTGAAGGTAGAAAGTTGAAAGTGAACATAGAAAAGAGTAAGGTGATGAGGGTATCAAATGATTTAGATAAAGAAAAATTGGATATCAAATTGGGGAGGAGGAGTATGGAAGAAGTGAATGTTTTCAGATACTTGGGAGTTGACGTGTCGGCGGATGGATTTATGAAAGATGAGATTAATCATAGAATTGATGAGGGAAAAAAGGTGAGTGGTGCGTTGAGGTATGTGTGGAGACAAAAAACGTTATTTATGGAGGCAAAGAAGGGAATGTATGAAAGTATAGTAGTACCAACACTCTTATATGGGTGTGAAGCTTGGGTTGTGAATGCAGCAGCGAGGAGGCGGTTGGAGGCAGTGGAGATGTCCTGTCTAAGGGCAATGTGTGGTGTAAATATTATGCAGAAAATTCGGAGTGTGGAAATTAGGAGAAGGTGTGGAGTTAATAAAAGTATTAGTCAGAGGGCTGAAGAGGGGTTGTTGAGGTGGTTTGGTCATTTAGAGAGAATGGATCAAAGTAGAATGACATGGAGAGCATTTAAATCTGTAGGGGAAGGAAAGCGGGGTAGGGGTCGTCCTCGAAAAGGTTGGAAGGAAGGGGTAAGGGAGGTTTTGTGGATGAGGGGCTTGGACTTCTGGCAGGCGTGCATGAGCGTGTTCGATAGGAGTGAATGGAGACGAATGGTATTTGGGACCTGACGATCTGTTGGAGTGTGAGCAGGGTAATATTTAGTGAAGGGATTTAGGGAAACCGGTTATTTTATATAGCCGGACTTGAGTCCTGGGAATGGGAAGTACAATACCTGCACTCTAAAGGAGGGGTTTCGGGATATTAGCAGTTTGGAGGGATATGAAGTGTATCTTTATACGTATATGCTTCTAAACTGTTGTGTTCTGAGCACCTCTGCAAAAACAGTGATTATGTGTGAGTGAGGCGAAAGTGTTGAATGATGATGAAAGTATTTTCTTTTTGGGTCACCCTGCCTTGGTGGGAGACGGCCGACTTGTTAAAAAAAAAAATTCTAGCAGCTTCAAATCAAGCAGGAGAAAGCTGGTAGGCCCACATGTGAGAGAATGGATTTGTGTGGTCAGTGTGCACTGTGTAAAAAAAATCCTGCAGCACGCAGTGCATAATGAGAGAAAAAAAAAAACTCCGACCGTGTTTTTGGATTAAAACACCGACTTTGAGGTGTATTTTCGTATAGTATTTATGGTTGTATTCTCATTTTCTTGGTGTCATTTGATAGAATGGAAAACATATTACAGAAATAGAGATGATTTTGATTAGTTTCACGATGAAAATGACCTTGAAATTGAGCTCAAAGTAGCGAAAATGTTTGATTTTTATCAATGTTCAAGAGTAAGCAAATCACACCACACATCCAATACACGTCAACTGGGGAGTCTGATATTCTTTCACTAGTACATTGATATTATTTATACCATTTTTTACAATAATGCAGTAGTCTTCATAACAGTAAATCTTCTATTTTTTGTGTGAATAAAAAATAAATATAGAAAGCAAGAGTAATATAAGAGGGGCTTAGAGACATGACTAATGAACAGAGGATATGTTATTTTAGTGCCAAGAATGTCTGCATTGTTTATTCTGGACCCTATTTTGTAATTGGCATCTTTTTTAATTTGTGTGAAATTGGCCAAATTGCCAATTTCTGACCACTTTATTGGGTAGTTGAAATCAGTAAATAGGCAGTTTCTTGTACTCAATTGATAGAAAAATGGAGTTCTAAAGAAATAGCTATGAGTTTGGTTAACTGGAACAATGGAACTGGCCGAAAATAGGGCTCAAAGTTGGCGAAATCACCGATGCGTATATATTGCCGAGATCGCTAACTTCGCGGGAGCGTAATTCCATAAGTTTTTGATCAAATTTTGTACTTTTGATGTCATTACCATCGGGAAAAAAGTCTCTATCATTTCATAAGAAAAAATTAACTTTTTTTTTTTTTCCAAAAATTTTTCGACATAGAATGACAGTTTCAGAAAGGGCTTGCAACAGTCAAAGGGTTAATACCTCAGCAAAACGCTGCAGTGCAATTGATTACTAACTCCTGCATTAGACAACATACACCACCACTTTTCAAGAGTCTTAACTTACTAAATATACAAAACATCCACACTTATTATTGTGCCTACTGCATACACAGAACACTATACTCCAATGTAAACCCTCCTCTCAAACTCCTCCTTGATAACTATAACAGAACACACAACCATAATACGCGACACAGATCACTCTTCGACATTCCCCGTGTTCATCTCTCCCTTTGCAAAAATGCTATGCACGTAAAAGGCCCGAAGATATGGAATTCATTGCCAGAACAAACTAAAGGACCCCTGTCTGCAGATCAGTTTCAGGCCCAAATAAGAAATCGCCTCATCACCCAAAATTAACCAGACAAACCGTACCTAACCACTACCAGTTTCTCAAATATTACTCATATTGTGCTGATGAATGTTCAACCACTTACTACTTTGAAATTAGGATGTCTGTACTTTTCACTGTTTTGAACAATAGTAGATTGTAATACAGTACATCATAATGTAAATTGTTCCATCATAATACCAAATTTCATTGTTTTAAATAGTACTAAACCGTAATACATCACACTGTAAATTGTTTTAAATTGTTACATTGTAATACTGTAATCTTTATTAACTAATTCAGTAGAGTAAAAAGTCTCTACTAGGCTTATCAAAACCATGTAGCATCACCTGATATAATATTAAATTCTCCTGTGCTCACTCTAACTCATCTAATGACCATATGAACTATGTATTATTGCCTTACTATTCTTAAATTAATCTTTAAAGTTTGCCCGAAATGCTCAGCATGCAGAGGGGCATTTGGCATGTACACCAAACTATTATATTCCTTTGTACAACCATATAATTTGTCAAAATAAAAAGTCTGATCTAAACTTTAAGTAAATTGTCTCACATTAGGGTAAAATATTTAAGCTAGATGAAATATACAAAAATAAATTCTGAAAATTTCACCTGGTTTTATTTATTTATTTATTTATTTATTTATTATCTTATTCAACATACACCCATATACAATATATTAGTCATTATTGACAAATAGGATCTAGGCTGCAGCAATTTAGGACTTTTTTTTTTTTTAATTTCTTGAAAGATGATTTGAAAATTGTATATTAATAACTGGAGGTGGGAAGTACAGTGCCTGCACTCTGAAGGAGGGGTGGGGATATCTGTAGTATTGAACTATAGTATTAGCACCCCTCTGGCAAGATAGTGATAGATTGAATAATGGTAAAAGTATTTCTTTTTTGGGGTCACCCTACCTTGGTGGGAGACTGCCAGTTTGTTGGAAAAAAAAAAGTGACCCTCCCTTCTACTCAATCCTGTTTTAAGGTTCATTCATATTTGGGAAAAGCCTGTTATTATTTAGTTTTTCTTACTGAGTGATTACAATAAAATTACTTATCTTTAACCTAATTATTTGCAAATACTAGGCAGTTAACAAATAAGAAAAAAAGGCACAATACCGTGACTGGAACGATACACAAATAACCCGCACATAAAAGAGAGAAGCTTATGACGACGTTTCGGTCTGACTTGGACCATTTACAAAGTCACACTAACCAGAAATGGAGCAGGACGGCTATATATAGGCAGGAAGTGGTGGTGGTAGTAGTAGTAGTAGTACAAGAATGGTATATAATACCGACAAGATGAAATTAAGACACACATGCGCAACACCCGGGCATCCCTATTGTAGACGTTTTGCCATCCAGCCAGCCACTGGATGGCGAAACGTCCACAACAAAGACACCCAAACGCCGCACATGTGTCTCAATTTCATCAGTAGTGGTAGTAGTAGAAGTAGAAGAGGTAGTAGTAGTGGTAGTGGTAGAAGTGGTGAATAAGGAGGACGAGCCAGTCCAAAACAAAGGAAGGGGAGCACTGTAAGAGAGCTAGGTGCCCACAGAGGGAGAGCAAGCGCACAGAGGTGCATGAAAGGGAAAGTGGTGAAATAAATAAATGAAAAAGGAACAGAAACACGAGACAGAAGAGAGAAAGACAACCCAGAGGAGAAAGAGGAAAGGGGAAGAGGGAGAAGAAGAAAAAGAAAAGGAAAAATGAGGAGTCAGGTTAAGTCACAGGTGTTCTGAAGTTTGGAGCATTTTACAATGTAGTGGGAGAGGAAGACATCTACAGAGACGAAGCCAGGACTAAGATTCATACAAGGAAAGTTGTGTATTAGAGAGGATTCAACTAGACGGCGACTGTTCGAGTTGGAAGTAGGGAAGACAGTTTTAGCAGAAGACCAGTCAATAGGATGACTATGATCTCTGACGTGACAGAAAAGAGCATTGTTAGTGTCGGCAAGTTGTAGGCAGATGTGTTTTCTTTTTTGTTTATCTACATCATTCAATCATGGTGTTCTCATATTATTTTCTTTATCTTTTATTCACTGCCCAAAATGCATCACATGCTAAGGGCTTTCTTTTGTGCCTAACAATATTTTATTACATGTAAACTATGTTACTGTATACTGCAGAAAAGAAATAAATTTACTGTTATTATATTGAATGCCTTTCTTAGTTTCGTAAGTTGGTATCTCCTCAACTAATATTGTGTTGTAAAAGCTCTTATAAGCAAATTTTCTAATACATCCTAGAGGAAGAGGACACAAGTGCAACTAATGTGACATTTTATTGTAGCAACATTTCGCTCTCTAGGAGCTTTATCAAGCTGATACAAGTTGAATAAGCTCCTAGAGAGCAAAAAACATTGTCACAATAAAATTTCACATTAGTTGCACTTGTGTCCTTTTACCTAACATATTGTCCGTAATTCTACCAACATTAATATAATCCTAGAGGACAACGTATCTACATAACTACTGACTTAATTCCTATTTCAGAAAGTATCTCAAATATCCGAAGTTCTGGAAGCACGAGAAACAAAAGTGATGGAGCTGAGTCAAGTCAACGCAGCCCTGCAGGACACAAACTTACGGCTCAAGGCGTAAGTTTGCCGACTTAGCTCACCCTTGGTTAAATTTTTGTCCCTTCACTTGCCATAAAAATTTTTCCTCAACTACCATCTCCCAAAGACGAAAACACATTCACCATCATTCATTCAATTGCTGTGTTGCCAGAAGTGTACCAATATCATACCTTAAATTACCTTCCAACATCAACTTCCCCAGCCTTTCATTTATATGCTTCACTGTAAACACTTGGTTTACACATCCCTTATAATTTCTAACCCTCCCTGCTCTTCTGCAGTCCTACTTTCTGTCTTACCTCTAACAATTTCAATAATATTTCTACCATAAACTTCACCTGGTATTCTCAGCAGGCTTTTTTTTTTTTTTTTTTTTCAACTTCCCAGCCATCTCCCACCGAGGCAGGGTGAACCAAAAAAGAAACACTTTCACTGAACACTTTCACCATCAATCACATACAATCACTGTCTTTGTAGAGGTTCCCAAATATGACAGTTTACATAATAATTGCAACAGGCTTAACCTCATGTAATTCTTACATTCTGTCTTGTCCCATTTCCCTTATATGTACAAGTGATCCATGCTCTTTACTGATCTATTGGTACCTTTCCTTCTTTCATACATATATTTAACAAATACACCAACAGCTTTAACACTGTATCCCCACCTACTTTTAACATCTGTCTTAATCCCATCTATCCCAGCCATTTTACCCACTTTCATTCTATGCACTGCCTTGCACACTCTCTCCACATCCACCTCAGGCTCCTCCTCATTCCTATATGATGTTGTTCTTCCTTGCCTAATGCTTGAAATCACTGCCTTCCCTTCATAAATGTCATAGTGTCATAAGCTTGTTATATATATATACAGTGGAACCTCAAAAATCGAACTGCTCCCAACACAACCAATTATGTAAGTGTATTTTTGTAAGTGCTTTTATAAGTGTATTTTTGAGGGTCTGAAATGGACTAACCTAATTTACATTATTCCTCATGGGAATAAATTCATTCGGTAAAGGCACTCAAACAGCCTTCTGGACCAAAGAAAGTTTGATATTTGAGGTTCCACTGTATATATATATAGGTAGTAGGTTGGTAGACAGCAACTACTGTCCTGCCAAGTGAATGTAAAACAAAAGCCTGTAATTGTTTTACATGATGGTAGGATTGCTGGTGTTTTTTTGTCTGTCTCATAAATATGCAAGATTACAGGTATGTCTTGCTACTTCTACTTACACTTAGGTTACACTACGCATACATGTACACGTTTATTTATACACACTCATCTGAGTTTTCTTTGATTTTATCTTAATAGTTCTTGGTCTTATTACTTTTCCTTTTATATCTATAGGGAAGTGGAATAAGAATCTTTCCTCCGTAAGCCATGCGTGTTGTAAAAGTCAACTAAAATGCCGGGAACAATGGGCTAGTAACCCCTTTTCCTGTAAAGATTACTAAAAAGAATAAGAAGAAGAAAATTGTCAAAGTGGGAAGTCTGAATGTGTGTGGATGTTGTGCAAATGATAAGAAAGAGTTGATTGTGGATGTTATGAATGAGAAGAAGCTGGATGTCCTGGCTTTAAGTGAAACAAAGCTGAAGGGGGTGGGAGAGTTTCAGTGGAGAGGAATAAATGGGATTAGGTCAGGGGTTTCAAATATAGTTAGAGCTAAAGAAGGAGTAGCAATAATTATGTAAGTGTATTTTTGTAAGTGCTTCTATAAGTGTATTTTTGAGGGTCTGAAATAGACTAACCTAATTTACATTATTCCTCCTGGGAATAAATTCATTCGGTAAAGGCGCTTGAACAGCCTTCTGGACTGAAGAAAGTTCGATATTTGAGGTTCCACTGTATATATATATTTTTTTTTCAACAAACCGGCCGTATCCCATCAAGGCAGGGTGGCCTAAAAAGAAAAACGAAAGTTTCTCTTTTTAAATTTAGTAATTTATACAGGAGAAGAGGTTACTAGCCCCTTGCTCCTGGCATTTTAGGCACCTCTTACAACACACACAGCTTACAGAGGAAGAATTCTGTTCCACTTCCCCATGGAGATAGGAAATAAACAAGAACAAGAGCTAGAAAGAAAATAGAAGAAAACCCAGAGGGGTGTGTATATATATGCTTGTACATGTATGTGTAGTGTGACCTAAGTGTAAGCAGAAGTAGCAAGACGTACCTAAAATCTTGCATGTTGATGAGACAGAAAAAAGACACCAGCAATCCTACCATCATGTAAAACAATTACAGGCTTTCATTTTACACTCACTTGGCAGGACGGTAGTACCTCCCTGGATGGTTGCTGTCTACCAACCTACTACTTTGATGTTATATATTTATATAGAAAAAATACTATTATGGCGAATAAAATGCCGGGAGCAAGGGGCTAGCAACCCCTTCTCCTGCATAAATTACTAAATTTAAAAAGAGAAGCTTTCATTTTTCTTTTTGGGCCACCCTGCCTTAGTGGGATGCGGCTGGTTTGTTGAAAGAAGAAAGAAATACACTATTATAGTATAGCAAACTCTTCTAATGTTATTACTGTGACTGCATCAAGTATAGCAACTTTCTGTAACAACACAGTTCTGGTTTGAATCAAAGTGTTTATTTTTTTTAACACATTTCCCACCAAGGCAGGGGGACCTGAAAAAGAGGAAACGTATTCTTTTTCAACAAACCGGCCGTATCCCACCGAGGCAGAATGGCCTAAAAAGAAAGATGAAAGTTTTTCTTTTTTTACATTTAGTAATTTATATAGGAGAAGGGGTTACTAGTCCCTTGCTCCCAACAGTGTTCATATATTTCATAATTAAATTAGAGAAATTTATTTGAAACAAAACACTGTACTATATTCCCTCAATATATATGAGTTCTGCAAATACAAATTTGTCAATCCATAGGCTTTGTTTTCTTGCCTGTTATCCTACTTGATTTAACATTTTTGAAAGAGGTGCGCATGTACAGTTTATCAGATAATGAATACTGTGTGTGTACTGTGCACTATGTACTCAGAGAAAATTAAATATATGACATTATATATAGAGAAAGTAGATGTTAGTGAAGCTTTATATTATCTTTTATTTACTTCAGTCACATCGAGGAGCTGGAGGGAGGTAGTGGCATGGAAGCAACAGAGTCTTTAAGGGAAGAATTTACCCAACGTCTCGTAACAATGGAGAGAAAGTTCCAGCAAGCATTGCGAGAGAAGGAAGCAATTAAAAAGCAACTGGAGGTATTGCACTAAATTTTTTGTAAAGTGTATTTATTGCAGTCAATGAAAGTGATTACAAAGGTTATGAATGAAAGGAAGTTGGATGTCCTAGCCCTAAGCAAAACAAAGCTGAAGGGGGTAGAAGTTTCAGTGAGGAGAAATAAATGGGATTAAGTCAGGAGTAGCTGAGAGAGTTAAAGCTAAGGAAGGGGTAGCAGTAATGTTAAAGGATCAGTTATGGAGAGAGAAGAGGGAATATAAATGTATAAATTCAAGGATTATGTGGATTAAAATAAGGGTTGGATGTGAAAAGTGGGTCATAATAAGTGTGTATGCACCTGGAGAAGAGAGGAGTGTAGAGGAGAGAGAGAGATTTTGGGAGATGTTAAGCGAATGTGTAGGAACTTTTGAGCCAAGTGAAAGAGTAATTGTGGTAGGGGACCTAAATGCTAAAGTAGGAAAAACATTTAGAGAGGGTGTGGTAGGTAAATTTGGGGTGCCAGGTGTAAATGATAATGGGGAGCATTTGATTGAACTTTGTATAGAAGGGGGTTTGGTTATAGGTAACACATTTTAAGAAAAAAGAGGATAAATAAGTATACAAGATATGATGTAGGGCGAAATGACAGTAGTTTGTTGGACTACGTATTGGTAGATAAAAGACTGTTGGGTAGACTTCAGGATGTACATGTTTATAGAGGGGCCACAGATATATCATATCACTTTTTAGTTGTAGCTACAGTGAGAGTAAAAGGTAGATGGGATACAAGGAAAATGGAAGCAGCATGTAAGAGAGAAGTGAAGGTTTATAAACTAAAGGAGGAGGCAGTTAGGGTAAGATATAAACAACTGTTGGAGGACAGATGGGCTAGTGAGAGCATAGGCAATGGGGTAGATGTATGGAATAAGTTTAAGAATATAGTGTTAGAGTGTTCAGCAGAAGTTTGTGGTTACAGGAAAGTGGGTGCGGGAGGGAAGAAGAGTGATTGTTGGAATGATGATGTAAAGAGAGTAGTAAGAGAGAAAAAGTTAGCATATGAGAGGTTTTTACAAAGTAGACATGATGCAAGGAGGGAGGAATATATGGAGAGAAAAAGAGAGGTTAAAAGAGTGGTGAACCAATGTAAAAAGAGAGCAAATGAGAGAGTGGGCGAGATGTTATCAGCAAATTTTGTTGAAAATAAGAAAAAGTTTTAGAGTAAGATTAATAAGTTGAGAAAGCCTAGGGAACAATTGGATTTGTTAGTTAAAAATAGGAGAGGAATTATTGAATGGAGAGGTAGAGGTATCAGAAAGATGGAGGGAATATTTTGAGGAATTGTTAAATGTTGATGAAGATAGGGAAGCTGTGATTTTGTGTATATGGTAAGGAGGAATAACATCTTATAGGAATGAGGAAGACCCAGTTGTGAGTGTGGGGGAGGTGTGTGGGGCAGTGAGTAGAATGAAAGGGGGTAAAGCAGCTGGGATTGATGGGATAAAGATAGAAATGTTAAAAGCAGGTGGGGATATAGTTTTGGAGTGGTTAGTGTTTTTATGTAATAAATGTATGGAAGAGGGTAAGGTACCTAGGGATTTGCAGAGAGCATGCAAAGTTCCTTTGTATAAAGGCAAAGAGGACAAAAGAGAGTGCAAAAATTATAGGGGAATAAGTCTGAATCATGGTAAAGTGTATGATAGAGATATTATTGATAGAATTATGAGTAAAATAGAGAGCAGGATAGCAGATGAACAAGGAGGCTTTAGGAAATGTAGGGGGTGTGTAGACCAAGTGTTTGCAGTGAAACACATAGGTGAACAGTATTTAGATAAGGGTAAAGAGGTTTTTTGTGGAATTTATGGATTTGGAAAAGGCATATGATAGGGTGGATAGGGGGGCAATGTGGCAGATGTTGCAAATGTATGGAATAGGAGGTAGGATATTGACAGCGGTGAAAAGTTTTTATGGATAGTGAGGCTCAGGTTAGAGTATGTAGGCAAGAGGGGAATTATTTCCCAGTAAAAGCAGGCCTTAGACAGGGATGTGTGATGTAACCATGGTTGTTCAATATACAGTATTTATACATGGAGTAGTATGAGAAGTGAATGCTCGGGTGTTGGCAAGAGGTGTGGAGTTGAAAGATAAAGAATCTAACACAAAGTGGGAGTTGTCACAGTTGCTCTTGCTGATGACACTGTGCTTTAGGGAGATTCTGAAGAGAAGTTGCAGAGGTTGGTTGATAAGTTTAGTAGGGTATGTAGAAGAAGGAAGTTAAAAGTGAATATAGGAAAGAGTAAGGTGATGAGGATAACAGAAAAATTAGGTAACGGAAGATTGGATATCGATTGGAGGGAGAGAGTAAGGAGGAGGTGAATATATTCAGATATTTGGGAGTGGACGTGTCAGCAGATGGGTCTATCAAGGATGAGGTGAATTGTAGAATTAACAAGGGGAAAAAGGTGAGTGGTGCACTGAGGAGTCTGTGGAGACAAAGAACTTTATCCATGAAAGCAAAGAGGGGAATGTATGAGAGTATAGTTATACCAATGCTCTTGTATGGGTGTGAGGCATGGGGTGTGAATGTTGCAACAAGGAGAAGGCTGGAGGCACTGGAGATGTCATGTCTGAGGGCAATGTGTGGTGTGAATATAATGCAGAGAATCCGTAGTTTGGAGATTAGGAGGTGTGGGATTACCAAAACAATTATCCAGAGGGCTGAGAAGGAGTTATTGAGTTGGTTTGGACATGTAGAGAGGATGAAACAAAATAGAATGACTTCAGGAGTATACAAATCTATAGTGGAGGGAAGGTGGGGTAGGGGTATTTATGAAGAGAGTCAGGGAAACCGGCAGGCCAGACTTGAGTCCTGGAGATGGGAAGTACAGTGTTTGCACTCTGAAGGAGGGGTGTTAATGTTGCAGTTTTATAACTGTAGTGTAGGCATGCCTCTGGCAAGACAGCGATGGAGTGAATGATGAAAGTTTTTCTTTTCGGGCCACCCTGCCTTGGTGGGAAACGGCCGATGTGTTAATAAAATAAAAAAAAATACATAAAGACTTGCATATTTTATGTTGCATGCTGCACTACACAATGGAATCAGTCATATTTTTACAAAATATGTGTATAGAGGGCTGAAGAGGGGTTGTTGAGGTGGTTTGGTCATTTAGAGAGAATGGATCAAAGTATAGAATGACTTGGAGAGCGTATAAATTTGTAGGGGAAGGAAGGTGAGGTAGGGGTTGTCCTCGAAAAGGGTGGAGGGAGGGGGTAAAGGAGGTTTTGGACTTTCAGCAAGCATGTGTGAGCATGTCAGATAGGAGTGAATGGAGACGAATGGTTTTTGAGACTTTTAGAGCTGTTGGAGTATGTGCAGGGTAATATTTTGTGAAGGGATTCAGGGAAACTGGTTAGCTGGACTTGAGTCCTGGAAATGGGAAGTACAATGCCTGCACTTTAAAGGAAGGGTTTGGGATATTAGCAGTTTGGAGGGATTTCTAAACTGTCATATCTGAGAGCCTCAGCAAAGACACTGATAATGTGTGAGTGAGGTGAAAGTGTTGAATGATGATGAAACTATTTTTCTTTTTGGGGATTTTCTTTCTTTTTGGGTCACCTTGCCTCGGTGGGAGACAACCAACGTGTTAAAAGAAAATGTGTTTACCATTCCTTTTAACATTATAATAAAGCACTTCAAGGCACTATGTCTTGAAGTGCCATCTTATTAAACTTCCATATCCTTATTTTGAAGAACACCCTATTATGCAGATTTGATGATTTTTTTTTAATTGCATTTTACTAGGAGGTGCGGGCTGAAGCAGCAACTAGGCTTAGCTCAGCCGAGGTAGCAAGAGATCGAGAGGAGAGAGACACTGTGATTCGTGAACTGAGGGAAGAAGGAGAAAAACTTAGTAAGCAGCAGCTAAATTACTCCAATATTATAAAAAAACTCAGAAGCAAGGAAAAGGAAAAAGAAACTACTATGAAGACTCAAAAGTTTGTATTATATCTCCATTGTTTCTGACTTAATAGTTGTACTACCTGTACTTTGTTTTTTCTGACTAACAGTTTGTACTACAGGATGGCCCCACTTATACAGCAGGTTAGGTTCTGGGCTACTGCTGTAAAGCAAAAAACACTGTAAAGTGAGACATAACTTTTTTCACTTTCAAATTCATATAAAAGCCTGATAACATGTTTACACTATCATATGTTAAATGTGTAATAGAGCTAACCCTTTCAGGGTCGACAGGCCCTCTCAGAGACTTGTTCTCAGGGTCGGCCAAATTTCAAAAAAAAAAAAAAAAAAATTCTTATGAAAAGATAGAGAATCTTTTCCCGATCATAATGATACCAAAAGTATGAAATTTGATGGAAAACTTACGGAATTATGCTCTCGTGAAGTTAGTGGTCTCAACTCCAACCTTTATATTATCCTTTGTGCCTGTGTACCTGTCTACCATCTTACTATCATATTATAACCAAGACATTACCATTGTTATTTTTTACTATTATTCTTTTGGTACTATAATTGTGAATTTTATTTTGTCAATTTAAATCTAGTTATACTCTTGATCTTGTCAACAACATATACCAGACTCTAGTGCAATTGCAAGTACCATTTCAATTTGTATTTTTATATTATAAGTTTATATTGTAAGTCCTACTCTGAGATTGTTTTCATATCTTAGTGACTATATTGTGTGTGCAATTAGTGTATATTTCAATTATATTATTGTTCAAGGCCCTTAACTATCTTTTGCTAACTAGTACCAACTACCTCATTATTTTTTTTTTTTCTACTTTTTTTTTTATTCTTTTGCTACCTTAACTTGTATATTTTATCTTGTCAATTTAAATCTAGTTATACTCTAATTCTTGTAAGCAACTTCTATAACACCTTAGTGCAATTACAACTGAGAGTTGTGATGAATGGTTTGAAAAACCGACATGTTGAAGATTGAGACACTTATGCAGCATATGGGAATCTTTATTCAGGAAACGTTTCGCCACACAGTGGCTTCATCAGTCCAATACAAAGAGGAAGGCGTAAGGAGAGGAGGAGAATGAGGTAATCAGTCCCTCAACCTGGAGTCGATGTGTTCAGTCCATCCATTCTACAAGATTGATGGACTGAACACATCGACTCCAGGTTGAGGGACTGATTACCTCATTCTCCTCCTCTCCTTATGCCTTCCTCTTTGTATTGGACTGATGAAGCCACTGTGTGGCGAAACGTTTCCTGAATAAAGATTCCCATATGCTGCATAAGTGTCTCAATCTTCAACAACTGAGAGTCTTGTGCCTTTTTTATATCATTAGATTAAACTCAGTTGTACTATAGCTCATTCTAGCTCAATACATAGTCAGTACAAAAGTCATTATATTAGACCATAGTGTAATTACTAGTGAGAGCCTGGTGCTGTTTTTAATTTGTATTTCTACATTATTAGATTAAACCTAGTTGTACTATTGCTCACTCTAGGTCAATACATAGACTATACCAAAGTCACTACATTAGACCATAGTGCAATTACAAGTGAGAGTCTTGTGCTATTTTTAATTTGTATTTATATATTATTACTTTATACCTAGTCGTACTTTAGCTCATTCCAGCACAACACGTAGACAACACCAACTTCATTATGTGTATTAGTGACTATACTCTACATGACCAAAATGCTATAGCTATATACTTGTCCAAACTTCCCACCACTACAGATATCAGTACTAAAACTCAACACACAACTCAGGATATAAATAACCATAATTTAAACCTAGAAGATGATTGATCTAAACCTACATAATCTGACACACAATCCAAACCTATTGGAAAGTAACTGCCTTTACTACACAGCATCACAAGCCAGCACTATCCTAAACAATGATAAAAGTCTATCAGTACTTAACTACAACATCAGGTCCTTAAGCAAACATTATGATGACCTCCTGGCACTCCTTGAATCACTAAAGACACCCTTCTCCTGCATTATTCTTACCGAGACCTGGCTAAAACAGGACACAATAGATATCTACCCTCTACCAGGATACACAGCAATCCACAACTGCAGACCATACCAAGTTGGGGGTGGTATTGCAGTCTATTACTCTAACCAATTATCTTGTATCAGCACCAATTGCTTTAGTGATGAATATGGAGAATACATTTTTGCTAATTTTACTGTAAAAAACCTTAAGACGCCTATAACAATCGGTGCCATTTACCGGATACCCCACACTAACATCCCAAACTTCAGTGAGAAATTAAAGGCACTAATAACAAACAGACAAATGAATAAGCACCACCTTCTCTTAGCTGGAGACTTCAACATCAACCTTGGCCTACTAGATGATCAGCCTGTAACTGATTTCATCAACAATATGAACAACACACTTCTCATACCAACAATAACTAAACCAACCAGGCTCACTGAAACAAGTGCAACCATAATAGACCACATATGGACCAATATACTAGCCCCCCTTAAATCAGGGATAATCACAGATAGCACTACAGACCACTACCCTACCTTCCTCTTGACAAACATTAGTAAACCACCACTTGAATACAACAAAGTCTCATTTAGACTCCATGATGAGGCCTCAATAAGGAAGTTCACAGCTGACCTAGAGACTGTTGACTGGCCTACAGAATTCTCCAAGGCCAATGGTATTGACGACTGGACAGACATTTTTCTTAACAAACTACTTAGACTATACAACAAACATTGTCCTATAAAAACAAAACAGATCACAAACAAACGGCTTGGTTGCCCATGGCTAACCAGCACCATTCTGAAATCCATTGATAAGAAACACCAATATGAAAAGCAATATAGACAGGGCTTAATACACAAAGATATTCTTAAACACTATTCATCAGTCCTCACCAAAGTAATAAAGAAAGCCAAACAACTATACTACTCCAGTAGATTCACTGACACAAGAGGAGATGTAAAAAAGACCTGGAAAACACTCTCTCAGATTCTAGGGACCCACAAACTAAAAAAAAAAACAAGAATATTGTCCTAACTAAACCTAATGAAACACCACTGCAACCCATCGACACAGCTAACAAGATAAACGACTTCTTCTCAACCATAGGTTCTAATCTCGCCAATAAAATCCCACGTACCAATGCCCATGCCGGGGACTACCTAGATGGGAATTTCCCAAATTCCTTCTATCTTGCTCCAACTGAGCCCACGGAAGTCACCGAGATTATAAAGTCACTTAAAAATAACTCAGGGAATCTGTCTCATGTCCCACCATTATTGTACAAGAGAGTGGCCCATGTCCTCTCGCATACTATCTCATTGCTTTTTAACAAGTCACTAGAAGCTAGCACCTTCCCGAAACTACTCAAGACGGCAAGGGTTACACCAATACATAAAGGTGGTGACCCTACAGATTTAAACAACTATAGGCCAATATCAAACTTACCATTGCTATCCAAAATCTTTGAGAAACTCGTGCACAGGAGACTATATTCATTTATAACGTCACAAAACATACTCAACCCCTGCCAATTTGGATTCAGGAAAAATAAAAGCACTAACGATGCAATTATAAAAATGCTAGATCTGCTTTACACAGCATTGGAAAATAAGGAATATCCACTAGGAATTTTTATTGTCCTAAGAAAAGCTTTTGACACAGTAGACCACGGCATCCTACTCCACAAACTTGACCATTATGGTATAAGAGGCCATGCGCTTGCATATTTCAAATCTTACCTTACTAATAGGTATCAGTATGTCACCATTAAAGACACAGCATCAACAACACAGCCACTTGATACTGGAGTTCCACAGGGAAGTGTCCTTGGTCCCCTGCTCTTCCTCATATACATCAATGATCTTCCAAACGTATCTCACCACCTGAACCCCATTCTCTTTGCTGACGACACGACTTATGTCATCTCTCACCCTAATCTTGCAACCCTCAACACCATTGTTAATGAGGAGCTGATCAAAATATCGACTTGGATGACAGCCAATAAACTTACGCTTAACGTTGACAAAACCTACTACATTATGTTTGGTAGCAGAGCAGGAGATGCGCAAATTAACATTAAGATCGACAACACTCTAATTACCAGGCATAATGAGGGCAAATTCCTAGGCCTATACCTCGACAACAACCTGAACTTCAGCACCCATATCCAACACATAACCAAAAAGGTATCCAAAACGGTTGGGATCCTCTCCAAGATACGATACTACGTGCCGCAAACTGCCCTTCTCACACTAACCATTCACTTATATATCCATACCTCACCTATGCTATCTGTGCTTGGGGTTCAACTGCAGCAACACACCTAAAGCCAATAATAACCCAACAAAAAGCCGCAGTAAGAATAATCACTAAATCCCATCCCTGGCAACACACCCCCCCCACTCTTCATAGATCTAAACTTACTCCCTGTTCAGTACATCCACACTTACTACTGTGCAATCTACATCTACAGGACTTAAATTTCAATATTAACCTTGACCTAAAACGCTTTCTTGATAGTTGTGACAGAACCCACAGGCACAACACCAGACACAAGCATCTCTATGACATTCCCCGTGTCCAACTAAACCTTTACAAAAATTCAATGTATGTCAAAGGCCCTAAAATCTGGAACACCCTACCTGAAAATTCCAAAACTGCAGACACATTCATCACTTTCAAAACTACCATCAGAAAAAAATCTTATCTCCCTGATACACCCTGTCAACTAATAATACGAATACCACCTGGTGGTTCACACTTACACTCACTCACCCATTTGACCATAAACAGAAATATCAATCTCAATCTCAAAATAATGAATCTTAACTAGTCAAAAGTTGGCCTGTGATACTCCAATACTGAAACTATGTATAGTGCCAAAACAAAAGCATTCACATTGCTAAACTCACAACTAGTATTTAGTCACTTAGCCATAATACCAACTTATCTCATAATTCTGTAACATTTTAAACCTAAGATTTAATATAAGTCTGCCTGAAATGCCTAGCCATGCTAGGCGTTCTAGTGGTACACTCTGTAATTATTATTTTACTACATGTAAACCACACAATAACCAAATTCTGTAAACTCAGCATTGTAATACTTATAGAGAATAAAGTTTGAATTTGAATTTGAATTTGATGTTTACGCTTCGGCGATTTTGCCCAGTTTGAGCCCTATTTTCGGCCAATTTCAGTGTACAGATCATCTCAATTTCTGTAATATGTCTTCCATTATATAAAATGAGACCAGGAAAACTAGAATACAACAATAAATACCATACGAAAATACAGTGCAAAGTCGCTGTTTTAATCCAAAAACATGGTCAAAGTTTTTTTTTTTCTCATTACGCACTGTGTGCTGCAGGATTTTTTTATACCGCGCACACTGACCACATAGACCCATTCTTTCATATGTAGGCCTACCAGCTTTCTCTCATTAGATTTGAGGGCGCTAGAATTTAGGCGTACTAGTACGTTAAAAACCCTGGTGCGTAAGCCGTACTAGTACGGCCGAAACCCTGAAAGGGTTAAGTGTGTAATAGAGCTAGGCCTAAAAACATGCATGTAGAGTACACACATTACCCAGCTTAAAATATTTTTGTCCTTAGCTCATAGTGAGTAGTGCATATATTCATTGTAGGAAGCCTGAATAAGTGAAGAATGGGTATACTGACTGAAAACCACTGCATTAGTGAAATGCTGTAAAGCGAAGCACTGTAAAATGGGGCCTTCCTGTACTCTATCCCAGTCTTTCTCAAAAAGAAGCATAACATCTGGTATGCTAATTCACACTTCATCATTTACATTGTAAAATAGTGTTATATTGTATGTATTTAGCATTAGTTGTTATACCTTTTTTTTTTTTTTAACAAGTCGGCTGTCTCCCACTGAGGCAGGGTGACCCAGAAAGAAAAAAAATCCCCAAAAAAGAAAATACTTTCATCATCATTCAACACTTTCACCTCACTCACACATAATCACTGTTTTTGCAGAGGTGCTCAGAATACAACAGTTTAGAAATTTTTTTTTTTTTTTTTTCAACAAGTCGGCCCTCTCCCACATATAAAGATACACAACATATCCTTCCAAACTGCCAATATCCCAAACCCCTCCTTTAAAGTGCAGGCATTGTACTTCCCATTTCCAGGACTCAAGTCCGACTATATAAAATAACCGGTTTCCTTGACTTCCCTCACTAAATATTACCCTGCTCACACTCCAACAGCTCGTCAGGTCCCAAATACCATTTGTCTCCATTCACTCCTATCTAACATGCTCACGTACGCTTGCTGGAAGTCCAAGCCTCTCTCCCACAAAGCCTCCTTTACCCCCTCCCTCCAACCCTTTCGAGGACGACCTCTACCCCGCCTTCCTTTCCCTACAGATTTATACGCTCTCCATGTCATTCTACTTTGACCCATTCTCTCTAAATGACCAAACCACCTCAACAACCCCTCTTCAGCCCTCTGACTAATACTTTTATTAACTCCACACCTTCTCCTAATTTCCACACTCTGAATTTTCTGCATAATATTTACACCACACATTGCCCTTAGAGAGGACATCTCCACTGCCTCCTTGCTGCAGCATCGGCAACCATGTGATTTCTCTTTTGCTATATTGGTGGTCATAACAATACACTGTTGTAAATATTCATTTCCACTGTTGTCTTGTATTACTATTGTGACATCTGGGAATTTGTTCCACAGAGACAAACTGGAGGAACAGTCTCGGGAGCTAGAACGTTTAAGGAAGCAACTGTCTGCCAAGGAAGAAATGGAGCGTCGCCAGATCGATGCTGTTTGCCAATTGAACATCACGAACCAACGTTTAGAGCAGATGGTAAAAGATGCAAATGCAGAAAATGCTGAATTGGAAGGCAAAATGACTGCACTTAAAAGTGCCCTGGATACTGCATACAGGTGGGAAACTTGGGAGCTCTTTGTATTTGTGTAACTGAAGGTTAAGTCACAATGCTATGGCTGGAACACTTCATAAATAACCCACACCTTGGAGATGAAGCATTATAATGTGTTTTCCCTGACTTGATAATGATCTACAGTTTGCCTTCCAGTTATTTGTGATATGCCTTTGAGTATTTTATCTCGTGATGTTTTTTTAGTATTGAGCTCTAAGCTCCTGGACCTGCCCTTTAACTTTTGACTACTTGAGGAGATCTTGTACCTCTGTCCTATTTACTTTAGAAGCTGTGTATGTTCATCCTTTTATATGTCATCTAGTTCATTTGCTTTCTTTGTTACCCTCATTGTAAAAAAGTTTTAACACATAGCTAACTTGGGTATTAAGCTTAAAGCTGCATCCTAGTATCTTGGTTACCCCTTACAGTATACAGTAATAAAATACTGTTAGGCACAAAAGAAAGCTGGAAATATAAACACATATGCAGTATAATGTGATCCTTTATTGACAACGTTTCACCCACACAGTGGGCTTTTTCAAGTCACACACAGATCTACCTGGGGTGGAAGGTATGGGAGTATTTATAGTCATGTTCAGAATGTTGAGGTCAGGTGGAGAATGCTGCATCTGATGATCTACCGGGTGGAGTTATAGAGTCTTGGGTAGCTTGGCAGGGGTATTGGACAAGTTGTGAGTAGACCTTCTGCGGTGTTCTATGTTCTTATGTGGGATAGCGATGAAGAAGTTTCTTGGCGAGTGGTTCAGCTATGTTATAGAAGCCGTTGTTCTGGTTGAAATTGTTGGTTATAGAGATAAGCGATGATTCCAGGATTCTTCTTTATATTTCTTTATATTTCCACTATGTCGGTATTTGATACCATTTATTTCCACAAAAGAAAGCTGCTGGTATATGGTGCATTTTGGGAAGATTTTGGTAAATAGTGTATCCTTCTAGGTAGTAGGTTGGTAGACAGCAACCGCCCAGGGAGGCACTACCATCCTGCCAAGTGAGTGTAAAATGGAAGCCTGTACTTGTTTTACATGATGGTAGGATTGCTGGTGTCTTTTCTGTTTCATAAACATGCAAAATTTCAGGTCCGTCTTGCTCCTTCTACTTACACTTAGGTCACACTACACGTATATGTTTTTTTTTTTTTTTTCAACAAGTCGGCCGTCTCCCACCGAGGCAGGGTGACCCAAAAAAGAAAGAAAATTCCCAAAAAGAAAATACTTTCATCATCATTCAACACTTTCACCACACTCACACATTATCACTGCTTTTGCAGAGGTGCTCAGAATACAACAGTTTAGAAGCATATACGTATAAAGATACACAACATATCCCTCCAAACTGCCAATATCCCAAACCCCTCCTTTAAAGTGCAGGCATTGTACTTCCCATTTCCAGGACTCAAGTCCGACTATATGAAAATAACCGGTTTCCCTGAATCCCTTCACTAAATATTACCCTGCTCACACTCCAACAGATCGTCAGGTCCCAAGTATCATTCGTCTCCATTCACTCCTATCTAACACGCTCATGCACGCTTGCTGGAAGTCCAAGCCCCTTGCCCACAAAACCTCCTTTACCCCCTCTTTCCAACCCTTTCGAGGACGACCCCTACCCCTCCTTCCTTCCCCTATAGATTTATATGCTTTCCATGTCATTCTACTTTGATCCATTCTCTCTAAATGACCAAACCACCTCAACAACCCCTCTTCTGCCCTCTGACTAATGCTTTTATTAACTCCACACCTTCTCCTAATTTCCACACTCCGAATATATATGTATATGTACAAGCATATTTATATGCACCCCTCTGGGTTTTCTTCTATTTTCTTATTAGTTCTTGTTCTTGTTTATTTCCTCTTATCTCCACGGAGAAGTGGAACAGAATTATTCCTCCATAAGCCATGCGTGTTGTAAGAGGCGGCTAAAATGCCAGGAGCAAGGGACTAGTAACCCCTTCTCCTGTATAAATTACTAAATTTAAGAAGAGAAACTTTTGTTTTTCTTTTTGGGCCACTCTGCCTCGGTGGAATGTGGCTGGTTTGTTGAAAGAAAGTGTATCCTTCTCCACCCTATTTATGCTGTGCTCAAAGTGCTCTCTAAATATCATAACTGCTGCTACCCTGCTCATGCCTTAGTGTATTTTGTTATATGAGATGAGCTCATAAGCTTTCCCTGTAGCTTCCTTTCCTTGGCTCTGGTAGCAGTGCAGGTGCAAACTTTGTATTTTCTTTTATCTTCATCATGTCTGGTGGTGCTGTAGTCAAATAGTAATCTTATGCATATAGAGAATAGGGATTGGAAAATGTTCTTGTTCAGGTTTCTAAAGGTCATTTTTTCATTTGCTAATCTGGCATGTGCTGAGGATTTTATTCTGTTTCTGTGCTTCAGGGAACAAGTCTAAGTTGTAGTGTTTACTTCCTTGATTCTTTTCCTTACTTGAATGAATTTTTTTCATTAAGTATTGTTTCAACAGTTGCATTACTTAGCACTTGCTGCATTTATGTTGTGTGCAATTCATTTGTTAGCTAGTTGGAAAAAATGACAGTATACTTTCATTTAGATAAAGAAGGGTCATGTTGACACATCATGAAAGTCTATTTACAATACAGCCTCTCCTCACTTAATGACAGGGTTCTGTTCCTAAGAGTATGTTGGTAAGCGAATTGGTCGTTAAGGAGGGGATACTATACTGGTAGTAGGTTTGTGTCAACCATCTTTAGATATTTTTTTAATGTCACCTTTGCACCATTTATAACATTTCTGGTATATTTTTAAATGTTTATACAGTAGTTTACTGTATACTGTAATAAACAGAGTAGAGGAAATCAGCTCTAACATACATTACTTAGGTTTGCATATTGGTTGGAGAGCCAGTCGTAAGTCCGAGTGGTCGGTAAACAAGTATGTCGCTAAGTGAGGAGAGGCTGTAATGTTATTTTGTATTAACTAAATTCTGAGTAGAAGTTAATGCTTAACAATTTTGTTACAAAGTTTTCTGCTATAATACAATGCTGATGATCATTTGTATTATTCAGAGAGATGACAGAACTACAGAGGACAGCAGCAACAAAGGACGCAGAAGCCCAGGAGCAAGCTTTGAGCGCAGAGGTGGGGGCTCGGAAACAGCTGGAGATAACACTAGCAGAGGCTCAGTCACAAGCACATCGAGAACAGGAAGCACTTATGGCTCAGCTGCTGGAACTTCAGGATACACTCACCAGATCAGAAAATCAAGCCAATAGGTAGTGATTCAGCTTCTCATACATAGTTTGTATTTGAGGGAAAGGTGTGATTGTGTTTCAAGAAATGTTACAGTATGGTAGATCATTTTAATTGTGACACCCTTGCACTTCTGGAAAGACAACTAGAAAACGGGTGATGGTGAATGTTTCTTCAGGTCGCTCTATGTTGAGAGGAAATAGTGATTGTGTTTTAATACAGTCAGTGTCATAGCTGAAAAGCAAGAGAAATTATAATAAACAAAACTTTGAAGGTGATGACGAAAATAAGAGCCTCTCGCAATTCTGTTTTAAAAATATTATATCAACTGAACATTACTGTTTTTTAAAGGTTCTTTGATTCAGTAGATATCTTAATGCCTTTGCCTAGTGGTATACTCAGAAACTAAATTGTGATCCTTTGGTATTTTAAATGGTGGTGGGTAACCTATCTGGTATGCCTGAGGGTGCTTAGCCTCCAGTATGTCAGTGGGCACTTAAACACTGTTACTCAAGCAGTGGTATTCCAGAGGTTGCTGAATCACCAAGCAGATCATCATCTGACAAGGATCTGCATAATGGAATGCCCATTTTTTCCAATGAATAAAACACCCCTACCTAGTGGTGGAGTGTTTACTGTTCTGGCCTAGCAATTCATTAGCTCCGTGTTCGATACTTTCTGAAAATTCTCAACTGAAGAATGCTTTGTTTAGATGGTGGAGATATAATCCACCATCTAAACAAAGCATTCTTCAGTTGAGAATTTTTCATTGCACTAAACAAACTATGGTAGGTCTTAAAAGTATAGCTCAAAAGAGACTTAATTTGTAGAGTCCAGTTTTCCAAAAAATGCAACCTTGTTATGCTGTATTTCCTAAGACATAGTAGCTTTAATGCTCTCAGTTTTCTTAATTTAAATTTCTTCTAAATCTGTAAATTTTTAATTAAGTATATTCTCTTTTTTTTTCATATGGACAGAGAATATTGCATATGTGATTTAGAAATTTGTAATAGAAATTTGTTTACAGATTTTTTTTTTACTATTTTATTTACAGAAAAGAGCGCCAACTGCGCTCTGACATCAGTGAGTTACAGCAGAGAGTGTCTGAGGCTGAAGCTCGGGCAGAGGAACTCTCTGGCGCTGTAAGTGCTGCCACAAGACCTCTACTTCGACAGATGGAAAATTTGCAAAGTACTCATTCCTCCCAGCAAGCTTCATGGGAAACACTGGAGACAACACTCACTCGCCGCTTAAGTAAGTCAATGCTTTGTGCATTACATCAGTTTTATTATGTCATGACATTTTAGATTAGCATGTTGAAACATCTGTGGAAAGAAAGAAGTTTATCTTAGGAGGTAAAAAAGGGAATGTAACAGTATATTGGTACCAACACTTATATGGTTATGAGGAATGGGTTTTGAATGCTGCAGCAAAAAAGAAGCTATAAGAAGTGATGCTGTCATCTTTTAGAGCATTGTGTGGTGTGAATATCATGTAGAGAATTTGGAGTGTAGAAATTAAAAGGTGTTGTGGGGTGACCAAGGGTATAATTAAGAGAGTTAAGAAAGGGTTGTTCAGGTGTTTAGGCATGTAGAGAGAATGGAGCAGGATAAGTTGACAAAGAGGGTGTATAAATCTGAGATGGAAGATAGAAGGGAAAAGGGGTCCTCACAGGAATGGTTGGAGAGAGAAAGAGTCAAAGAGTCTCTTGAGTTTTAGAGCCTTGAGCATCCACCAGAATTATGTGAACATGTTAGAGAGGAGTGAGTGGAGACAGGTGGTTTTTAATGGACATATTGGTGGACTGTAAGCAAGGCAACATTTATGAAGGGATTCAAGGGAACCTGGTTAGCTGGACTTGAGTTCTAGTGGTGGAAAGGGCAGTGCTTATACTTGTATTGCTATTTTTTTTTTTTAACAAACCAGCCGTATCCTACCAAGGCAGGGTGGCCCAAAAAAGAAAAACAAAAGTTTCTCTTTTTAAATTTAGTAATTTATACAGGAGAAGGGGTTACTAGCCCCTTGCTCCTGGCATTTTAGTCGCCTCTTACAACACGCATGGCTTACAGAGGAAGAATTCTGTTCCACTTTCCCATGGAGATAAGAAGAAATAAACAAGAATAAGAACTAGGGAGGTACTACCGTCCTGTCAAGTGAGCGTAAAACGGAAACCTGTAATTGTTCTACATGATGGTAGGATTGCTGGTGTCTTTTTCTGTTTCATAAACATGCAAGATTTCAGGTACGTCTTGCTACTTCTTCTTACACTTAGGTCACACTACACATACATGTACAAGCATGCAAAACAACCACTCTGAAAGAATAGAGAAATTCCAAGTGCTTTCGTGACTACTCACATTATCAAGGAACTATGATAATGTTCCTTGATAATGTGAGAAGTCACGAAAGCGCTTGGAATTTCTCTATTCTTTCAGAGTGGTTGTTTTGCATATTCTGAAATCACCTGTTTACTGTGATCTTATTGCATGTACAAGCATATATATATATACACACACCCCTCTGGATTTTCTTCTATTTTCTTACTAGTTCTTGTTCCTGTTATTTCCATGGGGAAGTGGATCAGAATTCTTCCTCCGTAAGCCATGCGTGTTGTAAGAGGCGACTAAAATGCCAGGAGCAAGGGGCTAGTAACCTCTTCTCCTGTATATATTACTAAATGTAAAAGGAGAAACTTTCATTTTTCCTTTTGGGCCACCCCACCTCAGTGGGATATGGCCGATGTGTTGAAAGAAGAAAGATGTATGTGTAGTGTGACCTAAGTGTAAGCAGAAGTAGCAAGACATACCTGAAACCTTGCATGTTTATGAGACAAAAAAGATACCAGCAATCCTACCATCACGTAAAACAATTACAGGCTTCTGTTTTACACTCACTTGGCAGGATGGTACTACCATCCTGCCAAGTGAGTGTAAAACAGAAGCCTTTAATTGTCTTACATGATGGTAGGATTGCTGGTGTCTTTTTTCTATCTCATTAACATGCAAGGTTTCAGGTGTGTCTTGCTACCTCTACTTACACTTAGGTCACACTACACATACATGTACAAGCATATATATACACACCCCTCTGGGTTTTCTTCTATTTTCTTTCTAGTTCTTATTCTTGTTTATTTCCTCTTATCTCCATGGGGAAGTGGAACAGAATTCTTCCTCTGTAAGCCATGCGTGTTGTAAGAGGCGGCCAAAATGTCGGGAGCAAGGGGCTAGTAACCCCTTCTCCTGTATAAATTACTAAATTTAAAAAGAGAAACTTTTGTTTTTTTGTGCCACCCTGCCTTGGTGGGATACGGCTTGTTTGTTGAAAAAAAAAAAAATACAGAAGGGGTTACTAGCCCCTCTCTTTCAGCATTTTATTATTATTGTTATTATTGTTATTATAGACGAGGCACAAATGGCAGTTGCATCAAGCAGTGAAAAAGAAAGACATGCTCGAGAGCAGTATGCAGAACTGGCAGCAAATTCATCTCAGTTACAAACACAGGTAAAACTATACGTATCTACAAGCGTTTAATTGTGACTTAATGTAAACTTACGTAAGGTTGGTGTGACTCTTTTTAACCTCAAGTGGCAGACTGGAAGTACTATATGGACTTCCAGAAAGCTGCAGGGTCTAGTCCATGCAAGTTATGGGTTACAGTATTTCATTGGTCAAATTAAAAGATGATGCCCATGTGTGTGTAGGATTATGTTATGGTTATTAGCATTGTCCTTAATAATATGTAAATCATTTATCATTTAGGGGTCGGCCTAGGAAAGGTTGGAGGGAGGGGGTAAAGGAGGTTTTGTGTGTGAGGGGCTTGGACTTCCAGCAAGCATGCGTGAGCATATTTGATAGGAGTGAATGGAGACAAATGGTTTTTAATACTTGATGTGCTGTTGGAATGTGAGCAAAGTAACATTTATGAAGAGATTCAGGGGAAATGGCAGGCTGGACTTCAGTCCTGGAGATGGGAAGTACATACAGTGTCTGCACTCTGAAGGAGGGGTGTTAATGTTGCAGTTTTATAAACTGTAGTGTAAAGCACCCCTCTGGCAAGACAGTGATGGAGTGAATGATGATGAAAGTTTTTTTTCTGGCCACCCTGCTTTGGTGGGAATCGGCCAATATGTTATTAAATAAATAAATAATAATTTATATTAGTCGTTGACTAATGAGTCTATTAGGGGAGTGCTAAACCCATAGGATTATACAATGCATGTGGGAGGGATGGAAGGTATTCAGGTTCAATTCAGGGAATCAGAGCACAGATCCAATTCCTTAGATCAAGAGCCCCTCACCAGCATCAAGGAACCTCCTTTGAGGGGGATGAGTTTATTATATTAGTGTTTTATCAATAAGATGGATAATCTAAATATGATGTATGAGGGAATATTTATGAACTGGAGATGTATACTAGAATCCACATAATAAGTTAAAAGTGAGTGTATATTACAGCACTTCCAGTGATGAAGTAGTGCTTTAATGGTATTGAGGATGAAGGGATGAGGTGGGTATTGCCTGGTTGTCAGTTCAGGCTGACTCCCATGATTTTCATAATGTGTAGTTCATATCCCTTTGTTAAATCTTTTAAGCCAAGCCATACTTGCAGTCAAGGTCTGTGCATTACAGCATTTCCTACTAGACTATATGACTGTCCCTATCAAGGGATGGAGGGAAGTGCCTCGATGTTAGTGAAGGATTCTTGATCTGTAACACTAACTCTACCCTCCCCTTCCTTGAATCATACTAAATAATCTTTCATTTCCCTAGTACTGTATGACCTTAGGAGTTCATCACTTCTGTTTTAAGGGTGCTCACTATATCTTGGGATTGTCTGGTTGAGAAAAATAAGACTTATTCCATTTTCTTAGTTTTTGATAAAATTCTACATAAAATTAGAAATACTTGGTAAGTCTTTTGTTGTAAACCATGTTACTGGCAAATATAGTTTTTTAATGAGGACATTTTTAATGTAATAGTAATAAGATAGGCAAATTACATCTACTTTACATATTATACAGGCTTTAACCTAGCTCAAACTCATATATGTTTTATTATTGTCATGATATTAAAATATTCATTAATGCTTACTCAATAATGCTTCCAGATAGCTAACTTGCACGAAGAAAATGCCAAGTTATCATCCCAGCTTGACATTGTAACAGGAAAATTGGAATCACTATCAGAGATCCGGACTAAGTAAGTTTTACTTTGACATTTGGTAAATTATTAATATGGATGAGAAAAAGAAGAAAGCCCAGAATGCTACCTTGGGGAACACCTAAGTTCATTGGTAGAGTATGTACTTGAAGTGTCATTCATGGCTATAAGTTGTTGTCTTATACTGAAGTGTAAGACAACAGCTTATACTTATATTTGTGCCCTCTGAATGTAAAGTGATTTTGCTTGGGTAGAAGCATACATGTATTGTATCTCCAATATATTATGTTTTAACAATTAATTTTAGTGGGGATATTTTTCTAGGCTTTCCTGGATGTGCTTTTGGTATGGGCATGTCATGAACACTGTTCTCAAAGAACTGATGCAACAAGGTCCTCACTGGATGCCACAGACAAAACCATTCATCACACAAGCCCAGTAATGACTTAGAATGAAGCCAGTAGCCATAGGGAATCCTGAAATATCCTGCTTTGAGATGCTAGAGTAGGGTATTACTTTGGACATTAAATTACGATGAGTGCCTTCCACCCAGGGTATTTTAATGATAAGCACTTTAAATATTAAACAATAAAATAAAGAAAATACTATTTAACATATTGTATACAGTGCTGATCCTGTTGTGTTCACTGGAAGAGATGCTCTAGCTTATTCTAGGCAAGAAAAAGCCATTGGAAGTGCAAGACACTTGTTCTTAAGTAATTAACTGGTTCCATAATGCCTATGTCTTAAATGTAAAACATCATAAGCTTGTTCAGCAAAAAGGGTGGGCACCAGGCCATCAGTGATAGAAAAAATCTGCATTTAATTTTTTTTTTTTTAAGATTTAAGGCAAGTATTATCAAGATCTGTGTGTGCTATTGAAGTTTTTGATTGCATTGCAACAAAATTTCACTATAAAAAGTCTTGTTGTACGAGGGTTTACTCTATCACCTATAATCAGTTTTTTTTTTTTTTCAACAAGTCGGCCATCTCCCACTGAGGCAGGGTGACCCAAAAAGAAAGAAAATCCCCAAAAAGAAATACTTTCATCATCACTCAACACTTTCATCTCACTCACACATAATCATTGTTTTTGCAGAGGTGCCCAGAATACAACAATTTAGAAGTATATATGTATATATGAGGGGTGTTAATGTTGCAGTTTAAAAACTGTAGTGTAACGCACCCTTCTGGCAAGACAGTAATGGAGTGAATGATGGTGAAAGTTTTCTTTTTCGGGCCACCCTGCCTTGGTGGGAATCGGCCAGTGTGATAATAAAATAATAAATAAAATATGTATAAAAATACACTATATATCCCTCCAAACTGCCAATATCCCAAACCCCTCCTTTAGCGTGCAGGCATAGTACTTCCCATTTCCAGGACTCAAGTCTGGTTATATAAAATAACCGGTTTCCCTGAATCCCTTCACTAAATATTACCCTGCTCACACTCCAACAGATTGTCAGGTTCCAAATACCATTCGTCTCCATTCACTCCTATCGAACACGCTCATGCACGCCTGCTGGAAGTCCAAGCCCCTCGCCCACAAAACCTCCCTTGCCCCTTCCTTCCAACCTTTTCGAGGACGACCCCTACCCCGCCTTCCTTCTCCTACAGATTTAAATGCTTTCCATGTCATTCTACTTTGATCCATCCTCTCTAAATGACCAAACCGCCTCAACAACCCCTCTTCAGCCCTCTGACTAATACTCTTATTAACTCCACACCTTCTCCTAATTTCCACACTCCGAATTTTCTGCATAATATTTACACCACACATTGCCCCTAGACAGGACATCTCCACTGCCTCCAACCGCCTCCTCGCTGCTGCACTCAGGACCCAAGCTTCACACCCATATAAGAGTGTTGGTAGTACTATACTTTCATACATTCCCTTCTTTGCCTCCATAGATAACGTTTTTTTGTCTCCACATATACCTCAACGCACCACTCGCCTTTTTTCCCTCATCAATTCTATGATTAACCTCTTCTTCTTCTTTCAACAAACTGGCCGTATCCCAGCGAGGCAGGGTGGCCCAAAAGAAAAAACAAAAGTTTCTCCTTTTAAATTTAGTAATATATACAGGAGAAGAGGTTACTAGCCCCTTGCTCCTAGCATTTTAGTCACCTCTTACGACATGCATGGCTTACAGAGGAAGAATTCTGTTCCACTTCCCCATGGAGGTAAGAGGAAATAAACAAGAACAAGAACTTTTACGAAAAATAGAAGAAAACCCAGAGGAGTGTATATATAAACCATACCCCCGGCCGGGATTGAACCCGCGGTCATAGAGTCTCAAAACTCCAGCCCGTCGCTGGAGATTCGTCTGTAAAAACTTGCATTTGTGGTCACAGAGGTGCCTGTGCTAACCTTCCTATGGTGTAGAAATATACCTAGTTGGATGAATCTTATTGTGGCTAGCTGGTCTAGTGGCTAACGCGACGGGCTGGAGTTTTGAGACTCTATGACCGCGGGTTCAATCCCGGCCGGGGGTATGGTTTATTTGCAATCGTGTCATTACGATTTCTTAAGTCAGTGTATGTATGTATGTATGTATGTATGTATATATGTATATATGTATATATGTATATATGTATATATGTATTATATATATATATATATATATATATATATATATATATATATATGCATATGCTTGTACATGTATATGTAGTGTGACCTAAGTGTAAGTAGAAGTAGCAAGACGTACCTGAAACCTTGCATGTTTTCTTTCTTTCAACACATCGGCCATATCCCACCAAGGTGGGGTGGCCCAAAAGGAAAAACGAAAGTTTCTCCTTTTACATTTAGTAATATATACAGGAGAAGAGGTCACTAGCCCCTTGCTCCCGGCATTTTAGTCGCCTCTTACAACACGCATGGCTTACGGAGGAAGAATTCTATTCCACTTCCCCATGGAGATAAGAGGAAATAAACAAGAATAAGAACTAGAAAGAAAATAGAAGAAAACCCAGAGGGGTGTGTATATATATTCTTGTACATGTATGTGTAGTGTGACTTAAGTGTAAGTAGAGGTAGCAAGATGTACCTGAAACCTTGCATGTTTATGAGACAGAAAAATGGACACCAGCAATCCTACCATCATGTAAAACAATTACAGGTTTCTGTTTTACACTCACTTGACAGGACGGTAGTACCTCCCTGGGCGGTTGCTGTCTACCAACCTACTACCTAGGATGATTAACCTCATCCTTCATAAATCCATCCGCCAGCACATCAACTCCCAAGTATCTGAAAACATTCACTTCTTCCATACTCCTCCTCCCCAATTTGATATCCAATTTTTCTTTATCTTTTTTAAATTGTGAGCTCTGTGTATTTCTGGCAAGAAAGTTACTGAATGAGTGACAGAAGTGTTTTCTTTTGTTAGGAAACAATTGATGTGATAGCAGATTCATAATATTCATGTTTTTTAACTAGTATAATATTTTAATTTCAGAGAAGCTACTCAGATTGAAGCTCTAAAGGCTTCATTTGCTGAAGAGATAGCAGAAGTGAAAAGAGAGAGAGACAGTTTTGAACAACAACTTGAGATAGAAAAGACTGCAGTTGCTGCTGAGAAAAAGAAAACAATGTCTCTTCAAGAGCAGTTAAAAGATCGTGATAGAAAATTGCTACAACTAGCAAATGAGGCTCCAGAGAGTCATAACAGCACTCCTCGTTCCTCCCCCACTCCATCTTTGTCACGATTATCAGTCTCTGGATCTCTGTCTGAATCCTTCTGTGGTTCCCAGTGGGGGGTAGGTTATACTGTAGTTTTGTCAGTGGTTTGGATATGATGATTACACAGTTTTCTTTCACTTTTGAAACACAACCATGAAATAAAATCTGAATGATACCTTTTTTGGCCATTTCACAAAGACTTTACAAACCTAGTTACAGTATTCACTTGTGTCTATCTGCTTATCTTCTAGCACAGTCACAAGTAATGACATCAGCAGATTCTAGGTGCCTGAATATAATGAAAAAATTCAGAAATTTGTATATAAAGAAAGAGGAAACATAGCCACTATCATTTATTTAATTGCTGTTTTGCCAGGTGGAGTTTGACATCTCTGTTCTTGTGACCTGAACTGCAGTATCCTTTTGCCTCCTTTAGAGGGGTGAGGATAATGTGAGCAGTTCTTAAATACATGTATGTAGAACCATTAGGAAACTTCCATCTAGTCACACGAGTTAGACACAAGGCAAATGAAAATTTCCAAAGACAGAAATCCAGATTAATGCTGGTATTGAAGGAAAGGAGCCGTAAATGAGTGAGAAAATTTCCTACTACATTTCAGTAACCACATCCTCAACAATACACCTATTATTCTCTACACAATGGCCAACACCTGCTACCCACTGCATACCAATTCACATGCCCATCCATTTCCCACACCTGTGACTATTATCTACTTACACGAGAGCCCTACATGCAACGTCAACCCTATTATCAAGTTGCATTTATCCAGATACAGTGCATGCATTCCTTGCTATATTATATAATGTATTAAAGAGTAATAATGCAATAAATTTTTAGTACATGTATATACAGGAGGGTCCCATTTATACAGCAGGTTAGGTTCCAGGCTACTACTGTAAAGCAAAAAATCACTGTAAAGTGAAACGTAGCCCTTTTCTTCTTTTTTCACTTTCAAATCCATATAAAAGCCTGATAACATATTTACACTATCATATATTAAGTGAGCAATAGAGCTAGACCTAAAAAATGCATATGCAGTACACTCATTACCAACCTTAAAATATTTTTGTCCAAAGCTTATACTGTAGTGAGTGGTGAATATATTTATTAAAGGAAGTCTGAAGAAAGGGTATAATTGAAAATCACTGCAGTAATGAAACTGTAAAGCGAAGTGCTGTACAGCGAGGCCCTCCTGTAATGTCAAAATATTTCATATCTGGTACATTTCATATAAATTTTTGCAACAGGATGAAGTTTTTGAGTCGGGTTGGTCTCGTGCAACATCACTCTATGACTCGATGCGCGGTAACACCACTGCCACTGTAGATGCTCTCACTTCTCAGCTGCGACAGAGAGAAGGCATGTATTAATAATGCTTTTTTTTTTTGTATAATTTAATTTGAAAGTTTCCTCTGGCTGAACAGCTGGAGGATATACAATAGAATAGTGTGTGGAATTAAATAAAATGAGATGGTCACTGTTATGTCAACAGTTTAAAGTTACTGAATGGTTTTACCAACAATTTCCTAGGGGAATCAGGGATTATGGGATTTTTTTTTTTTTAATATAGCTAAACATATCTGAATTGCTTGTTCCCAAATCATTACTGCACACATATACAGTCCAAGTTTTTTGTTTCAAAATCCTGGGGAAAATATCAAAATGAGGAGTTGTGAGCTAGAGCCACAAACCAACATTGTATCTAAATTAATAGCCACCATCTTAGAAAAATATGATAAACACTAACACAGACTGTATTATAATGTGCGTTATACTCTCTAAATATTAGTCAGAAAGATGCATGTCATGAATTTCTGCAGAGATTTAATGTGCACTAAGTGACTCAGGAACAATGAAAGAGGGGAGATGTTAGATGGGGAGGTGGAATTACTGGAAATATGGAGAGGATATTGTGACACATTCTTAAATATTAATGATGGAGAGGCAGTGATTACATGAAGAACAAAAAGGCACAATACCATGGCTGGAATAATACACAAATAACCTGCACACAGGAGAGAGAAGCTTACAATGTTTCAGTCAAACTTGGATTGAAACGTCATTGTAAGCTTCTCTCTCCTCTCATCCTATAGGAATGAGGAAGAACCTGAGATGGATATGGGGCAAGTGCATGAGACAGTGGGTAGGATGAGACGAGATGAGATAAAGCAGCTGGGACAGACTTGATTAAGACAAGAGAGCAAAAGTAGGTGGGAATAGAGAGTTTAGATGGTTGGTGCATTTGTTCAATATATGCATGAAAGAAGGGAAAGTACCTAAGGATTAGCAGAGAGTATGTATAGTTTCCTTGTATAAGGAAAAAGGGGAAAGGAGAGAATATGCATAAAAATTGTTGAGTATATTGAGTAAAGTGAATAGTAAAATCATTATTGAAAGAGTTAGAGGGTAAGACAAAAAGTATGGATGCAGAGGAGCAGCAATGGTTTAGGATGGGTAGGGGATGTGTAGATCAAGTGTCTGCATTAAAGTATATAAATAACCAGTACTTAGATAATGGTAAAGAGCTACTTGTTGCAATTTTAGATTTAGAAAAAGCATGCAGTAAGGTTGATAGGGAAGCAGTGAGACAGGTGTTGCAAAACATATGAAATAGAAAGTAAGTTACTAATAGTAGTAGTTTTTATGCAGATAGTGAGGCTCAGGTTAAGATATGTAGGAGGGTGTGGGACTATTTGTCAGCGTAAGTTAGATAGGGAACTGTGATGCCACTATGGTTGTTTAACAGATTTATAATTTTGGTAAAAGAAGTGAATGTCAGAGTGCTAGGAAGAAGTGTAGGATTGAAAGATATTAGATCTGATACAAAGTGGGAATTGTTTGCTCATGACGCAGTTCTTTCAGAAGATTCCGAAGATAAATTATAAAGGCTAGTGGGTAAATTTGGGAGGATATATTAAAGGGAACACAGAAAAAGGTAACAAAAAGTCTACAGTGACAGATTAAATCTCAGAGTGGAAGGAGAGGGGTATGAAGGAAGTGGATTATTTAGATAATTGAGTGGACATGTCAGCGGATGGTTCTATGAAAGATTTGGTAAATTATAGAACAGATGAGGAGGAAGTGGGGTGGAAAGTTTGGTTCCAGTCACCTGCTTCAAGAGCTGACACATCACACCCACCTGCTCCCTGACCTGTCTTCCCACGCAATGAGCTAACACTCCATACTTATCTGCATGGCTAAGAGGCACAGGCTTCCTATATACTATTCATGTTTGCCTTTCATTTTTGTATCTGCTGAAGAGGACCCCAGCAGGGGTTTGAATTTTTTTTTTTCAACAAGTCGGCCATCTCCCACCGAGGCAGGGTGACCCAAAAAGAAAATCCCCAAAAAGAAAATACTTTAATCATCATTCAACATTTTCACCTCACTCACACATAATCACTGTCTTTGCTGAAGCACCCAGATACAACAGTTTAGAAGCATGTACAGTGGTACCCCAAGTTTCGAACTTAATTCATTCCAGAAGGCTGTTCGAGTGCTGATACCAAACAAATTTGTTCCCATAAGGAATAATGTAAATTAGATTAGTCCATTTCAGACCCCCAAAAATACACTTACAAATGCACTTACAAAAATACACTTACATAATTGTTCGTGTTGGGAGCAGTTCAAAACTCGGGGTACCACTGCCAGTATCCCAAACCCCTCCTTTAAAGTGCAGGCATTGTACTTCCCATTTCCAGTATTCAAGTCCGGCTATATAAAAATAACTGGTTTCCCTGAATCCTTTCACTAAATATTACCCTGCTTACACTCCAACAGCTTGTCGGGTCCCAAAAACCATTCGTTTCCATTCACTCCTATCTAACACGCTCACACATGCTTTCTGGAAGTTTGAAATATATAGACTAATTTTCTGAGTTAGTCTTAATATGAGGTATTATTGAGCATTGACAAATGTTGATTACACTTTTATTAGTTATTCATAGGTAGTGTGTTGAGGTATTTCTCAATAGAAATGTCTGGAAGATAAGAAAAAGAAATGTGCCAGAATACATGTAAGGTGATACTAACACTTTTTTTTATGGGTGTAAAACATGGGTTATGAATTTTGCAACAAGGTTTTTTTTAGGGGCAGTTGAGATGTCATGTATGGTGTGAATATTATGCAGATTCTTCAAAGCATAGAGATAAAAAGGTAGTATGGAGTCTCCAAGGGTTTAATTCATATGACTGAGAAGCAGTTGAAGTGGTATGAGCATGTAGAGTGGAAAGGGGGGAAAGAATACAAAGAGAGCATATTAATAATGTGGTGGAAGGTGCTAAGGATAGGGGGGTCATCCCAGGAACAGATGGAGGGAATAAGGGACGTTTTGAATTTTAGGGGCTTAAGGATTCCTCAGGCTTGTATGAGCAAGTTAGATAGGAGTGAATGGAGACTAGTGTTTTTTATAGACATGGTGTTGAGTGTGAGCAAGGTAATGTTAATGAAGGGATTCAGGGAAAGTAGTTAGCTGGATTCAAGTCTTGGAGGTGGGAATGGCAGTGCCTGCAATCTGACAGAAGGGTAATTTTACAGTTGGAATCATCTGAATTGTTTTGCAAACACACTTGTGGCAAAACAGCTATTGAATGAATGATGGTGAAAAGCTTTTATTTTTTGGGGTCATCTTGCCTTTGTGGGTGATGGCTGTTGAGATGAAAAAAAAAAAATAATGCAGTTTTAAGCTGAAACTTTATACACCTACCATCCGACTTACGACCGAGTTTGGTTCCGAGAAACCAGTCGTAAGTCGAAATTTACTACTGGATATCAACAAAACATTTTTGTAATGACTATTTTATTGTTTTATTTTGGTATTTCATGTTTTACTTTACTTTTTATGCTGTAAGTACTGTATTTTATACTGTAAGGTTTAGGATAAACACTGTGTACAACACAAATAGTTGTTTATTTCCCAGAAATTTTGCATAAAAAACACGGTCATAAGTCGAGTGGTCGTAAGTCGGATGGTAGGTGTACTAATACTGTATATCTCTAAGTTCCTTTTTCATTTCTAACACAAATAGCTACTTTTCTTTCAGTTTATTTACAGTACTACTGTCATACTTTCTCCTTTTCCATCCTTATTGCAATGCACTTATTAATGCTGAACTTAGTTACCATTTATTAGACCATTGTTATCTTAATTAAACATTGTCTCCCTGCAGCTTTTTGTAGTCTTTTTCAGTTTTTGTTCTCATGAATTTTGCATCATGTAACTTTATTGTGCAGACTTCTACAAGTAGGAATAAATCCCTCCAGGAAGGTTGTTGACATATGAGGCACTGCATGGCAGAAAAAAATAATTAGGTGCCGCCACTGCCAATATCCGAGTTAGTGAGCGAAGCAATTCGTAAATGTTTTGTCTGTGGAAATGTGTAGTTATTGTCTTCTGCATCTGTAAGTTAAGCTCAGAATCCCATAACACAGTATGGTAACTTGAACTTCATACCTTCAATCTCTTCCATACCTATTTCTTTCTCCATTATTTGAATTTGGCACTTATTCTTTTCTGCCTCACAATGCCTTGTATATCAAGAACAGCATGGGTCTGAGACTTGACCTGAAGAGAACTCCTCTTGTTAACTTCTTCCCTGCCTGTCATCTCTTTACTTTTCCATGTGTTTATCAGGTACTACTTTAGCCAGTGGCATCCCCTCCCTAATATCTCTAACTACTTTGGAAATTAGTCACCAATGAGACACTGAATGCCATACTGCAGGCATTCCAACAGTCCAGAAATAGGAAATCTGTGATTATTTATTTGTAAATATAGTACCTGTTTGAATTTGTGGGGAATGGGGGGCAAGGAAGCTCCATTTCTGGGGTTTTTCATCTTCATTTTCGACCAGCTGAGGTTATCGAGTCATCTTGTACCTATTTTTGAACACCTGTCTAACTTCTATTATATCATTGCTAGCTCATTCCACTAAATAACAGTTTATTTTTTCATTGTTCAATGAATGTTTTGTTACAGGTTTTTATCATAAATTATTTTTTTGGCCTTCTCCCACTGAGGTAGGGTGACCCAAAAAAAAAAAAACACTTTCACCATCATTCATACAATCACTGTCTTTACAGAGGCACCCAAATATATCAGTTCAGATGTCACTCCAAACAGCCAACATCCCAAATCCTTCCTTTAAAGTGCAGGCATTGTACTTTCCACCTCCAGGACTCAAGTCCAGCTAACTGGTCTTGTCAGTACATGTTTTTTTTTTTTTTTAACAAGTCGGCCATCTCCCACCGAGGCAGGGTGACCCAAAAAGAAAGAAAATCCCCAAAAAGAAAATACTTTCATCATCATTCAACACTTTCACCTCACTCACACAATCACTGTTTTTGCAGAGGTGCTCAGAACACAACAGTTTAGAAGCATATACGTAAAAAGATACACAACATTTCCAGGACTCAAGTCCAGCTATATAAAAATAACCGGTTTCCCTGAATCCCTTCACTAAATATTACCCTGCTCACACTCCAACAGATCATCAGGTCCCAAATACCATTCGTCTCCATTCACTCCTATCAAACACACTCATGCACACCTGCTGGAAGTCCAAGCCCCTCACCCACAAAACCTCCCTTACCCCTTCCTTCCAAACTTTTCGAGGACGATCCCTAACCCGCCTTCTTTCCCCTACAGATTTATACGCTCTCCATGTCATTCTACTTTGATCCATTCTCTCTAAATGACCAAACCACCTCAACAACCCCTCTTCAGCCCTCTGACTAATATTTTTATTAACTCTGCACCTTCTCCTAATTTCCACACTCTAAATTTTCTGCATAATATTTACATCACACATTGCCCTTAGACAGGACATCTCCACTGCCTCCAACCGCCTCCTCGCTGCTACATTCACAACCCATATAAGAGTGTTGGTACTACTATACTTTCATACATTCCCTTCTTTGCATCCATAGATAACGTTTTTTGTCTCCACATATACTTCAACGCACCACTCACCTTTTTTCCCACATCAATTCTATGATTAACCTCATCCTTCATAAATCCATCCGCTGACACATCAACTCCCAAGTAGTATCTGAAAACATTCACTTCTTCCATACTCCTCCTCCCCAATTTGATATCCAATTTTCCTTTATCTAAATCATTTGATACCCTCATCACCTTACTCTTTTCTATGTTCACTTTCAACTTTCTACCTTTACACACACTCCCAAGCTCATCCACTAACCTTTGCAATTTTTCTTTAGAATCTCTCATAAGCACAGTATCATCAGCAAAAAGCAATTGTGTCAATTCCCATTTTGTATTTGATTCCCCATAATTTAATCCCACCCCTCTCCCGAACACCCTAGCATTTACTTCTTTTACAACTACATCTATAAATACTGGACCCCTCAACCAGCGATATTAATCCGTTCCTGAGAGCTCATCTTTAATCGAAATAATCGTTAGTCAAGTTAATTTTCCCCATAAGAAATAATGGAAATCAAATTAATCTGTGCAAGACACCCAAAAGTATTGAAAAAAAAAATTTACCACATGAAATATTAATGTTAATACACACAAACTGAAGAAGACATGCACAGTTACATGACACTTACCTTTATTGAAGATCTGGTGATGATTGATGGGATGGGAGGAGGGGAGAGCATTGATCTTCTTAGTGTTTAGAAGGGGAATCCCCTTCCATTAGCACTTGAGGTAGCAAGTCTTTTTCTGGGGTTAGTTCCCTTGTTCTTTTAATGCCACTAGGACCAGCTTCAGAGTCACTGGACTTCTGTTGCACAACATGTCTGTCCATAGATACCTGTACCTCTCGTTCCTTTATGACTTTCCTAAAGTGGTTCACAACATTGTCAGTGTACAGGTTGCTAACACAGCTTGCAGTAGCTGTGTCAGGGTGATTTTCATCAATAAAGGTTTGCACTTCAAGCCACTTTGCACACATTTCCTTAATCTTAGAAGAAGGCAACTTCTTCAATTTCTGTATCCCCTCCTCCGAAGCAGTTTCCTCAGGTCTGCCCTCTTGCTGTTCAAGATGATCTAGCAGCTCATCAGTGGTTAGTCCTTCATTGTCCTCCACCACCAACTCTTCCACATCCTCCCCACTAACCTCCAACCCCAAGGACTTCCCCAATGCCACAATTGATTCCTCAACTGGCATAGGATTCTCAGGGTTAGCCTCAAACCGTTCAAAATCCCTTTTGTCTACACATTCTGGCCACAGTTTTTTCCAAGCAGAGTTCAAGGTCCTCTTAGTCACTTCCTCCCAAGCCTTACCTATAATGTTTACACAATTGAGGATGGTAAAGTGATCTTTCCAAAACTCTCTTAGAGTCAGTCGAGTTTCTGAGGTCACTACAAAGCACCTTTCAAACATGGCTTTTGTGTACAGTTTCTTGAAGTTGGAAATGACCTGCTGGTCCATGGGCTGCAGGAGAGGAGTGGTATTAGGAGGCAAAAACTTCACCTTAACCCTTTGAGGGTCGACAGGCCCTCTCCGAAACTCGTTCTCAGGGTCGGCCAAATTTCAAAAAAAAAAAAAATTATTTTTTCTTATGAAAAAATAGAGTTTTTTTTTCTGAACATTATAGGATAAACAAAAAAATTTTACCATCAATACTTACGGAGATATGGATGCATGAAGTTTGCAGAAAATGAGCCGCGTATGGCAACAGCGGCGACTGCCGCTCACCCGGTAAACTTTGATTTACTTGTATTTGAAGGTTTGTTGTTTTTTTCACTATTTTATTTTTTCACATAACTTATGTGGCCTATGAGACCAAAGTAAGGTGCAATGTACATATATACACTCGTTGTATACAACACAATAAGCACACAAACATAATTATCAATATATTGTTTACAAACTTGTTTACAAAAACAAACAATACAAAACATTGTTTATTATTATTGTTCTATAATATATATACCAATATACAGTCACTGAACATATTCCTATTAGTTCTGCAGCTTGTGGAACTCTGAAACATGGTGTCATACAAAATGGTTTTTATCTTTCTCCCTCATTCTATCTCTTTCAATCTGTCTCTCTCTTTCTATCTGTCTGTCTATCTCTGTCTCACAGGTACACATAAATACAAGTATACATAGTATAAATTACCTAGGATAACCCAAGAAATCCAGACAAAGTGCTATACTCTGCTTGAAGATGTGAGTAAAAGTGATGACACAGTCTTGTGGCTCTCTGAGACAGAGAGCTAGACGGATAGACAGATAGACAGGGAGCTTGACAGACAGACAAATAGACAGACAGAAATGTTAGTGTACCAGTACCAGTGTACTAGTGTTCCACCCTCCTCCTCCTCTTCTTCCTCTTCCTCCTCTTCCTCTTCCTCCTACTCTTCCTCTTCCTCCTCCTCCTCTTCCTCCTCCTCCTCTTCTTCCTCTTCCTCCTCTTCTTCCTCTTCCTCCTACTCTTCCTCCTCCTCCTCTTCTTCCTCTTCCTCCTCCTCCTCTTCTTCCTCTTCCTCCTCTTCCCCCTAATCTTCCTCCTACTATTCCTCTTCCTCCTCCTCTTCCTCTTATTCCTCTTCCTCCTCCTCCTTCTCCTCCTCGTCCATAGTGTAAATTACAAGGAGTCGGCAGCTGTCAAAGTGACATATTGGCTCATTACTCTTTCCCCCTCTGGCCTGTCAAAACAATGGGGTCGGATGCTGCTTCCCCTCCTCCATTCTATCTAATTATCTTTCTCCCTCATTCTATCTGTCTGTCTATCTCTGTCTCACAGGTACACATAAATACAAGTATACATAGTATAAATTACCTAGGATAACCCAAGAAACCCAGACAAAGTGCTATACTCTGCTTGAAGATGTGAGTAAAAGTGATGACGCAGTCTTGTGGCTCTCTGAGACAGAGAGCTAGATGGATAGACAGGGAGCTTGACAGACAGGCAAATAGACAGACAGAAATGTTAGTATACCAGCAAAAACAAAGGGAGGGGGATGTTCATCTCATCTTTTGGCATCAGCTCTACCCTCATTTACCCTCATCAAAAGTCAGCACTTATCAGATGTTATCTCCCCTTATCTTGTTACTGTCATGGGTGAACATTTATTATTACATATTATTATTATTACCTATTATTATTATTATGTATTATTATTATTATGTATTATTATTATTATGTATTATTATTATTATGTATTATTGTTATCATTACGTATTCTTCTTCTTCCTCCTCCTCCTCCTCCTCTTCTTCCTCCTCCTCCTCCTCCTCCTCCTCCTCCTCCTCCTCTTCTTCCTCCTCTTCTTCTTCTTCCTCCTCCTCCTCCTCCTCTGCCTCCTCCTCCTCTGCCTCCTCCTCCTCTTGCCTCCTCCTCCTCTTGCCTCCTCCTCCTCTGCCTCCTCCTCCTGCTCCATTCTTGGAACAAGTTTGAAGAGCTTGTAGTTCATAATCACTATCATTATCATCACCAATGCTCACATCTGAGTCTGGGATTTTGGAAAATAGGAGTTTCCTCTTTGATTCTGGTACAACTGAACGACGGCCCAGCACCAGAGGTGGAAGGCTGTGGGTTGTCTGGGGTTTCCTCACTATTACCCATATTATGGTCATTAGTTTCGGTCAAAACCTCACCAGAACCTTGAAACTCATCTTCACTGTCACTTCCATCTGTATTAGAACTGTCACTGGGGAACAAAAGTGTCCCAATTTTGCCGAGGAGTGAGGAACTTCTTACCGCAGGGCACGGTGGAAATTGTGTACTATGATGGCATTCCCACAATGCACCACTGGGTCCCAGATTTTTTTCCTACTGCGCACACCCACCACACAGACCCATTCTCTCACATCTAGGCTTATCAGCCTTTTCCTGCGAGATTTGAGGCCGCTAGAATTTATGCGTACTAGTACGTCAAAAACCCCTACGCGTAAGACGTACTAGTACGACCAAAACCCTCAAAGGGTTAATGAAGCTCATGTCCCTAGAAAGTCGCTCTGCCAAGTCTGAAGGATGACCAGGAGCATTGTCTAATACCAGGAGGCACTTAAGGTCTAATTTCTTTTCAATTAGGTAATTTTTCACATTGGGGGCAAATGCATGGTGTAAAAAGTCATAGAAAAAGTCCCTAGTGACCCATGCCTTACTGTTTGCCCTCCACAGCACACACAAATTAGCCTTGACGACATTGTTTTTCCTGAACACTCTGGGAGTTTCAGAGTGATACACCAATAAAGGCTTCACTTTGCAATCACCATTAGCATTGGCACACATCATCAGAGTAAGCCTGTCTTTCATAGGCTTATGTCCTGGGAGTGCCTTTTCCTCCTGAGTAATGTACGTCCTGCTTGGCACCCATGGGACAAGTGGGGCGAGCTCAGGCCAAAGTGGACACGTCTTGAACGGAACGAATAGCGTTGGTCAGGTTTTTAAGCGCTAGTCGAGGCAAAATTTTTGCGTTAAAATGTACTGCTAGTCAGATTTATCGTTAACTGATGCCATCGCTGGTTGAGGGTCCACTGTATATTAAACAACCACGGTGACATTACACATCCCTGTCTAAGACCTACTTTTACTGGGAAGTAGTCTCCCTCTCTTCTACACACCCTAACCTGAGCCTCACTATCCTCATAAAACTCTTTACAGCATTAGTAACTTACCACCTATTCCATATACTTGCAACATCTGCCACATGTATATGTATATATTTATTTTCTTAGGGGAGGTACATCATCTCCAGAGTGAAGTTACAAGGTACGAAACACAGAGAGAAACCCTGGCACAGGAATTAGTAACAGTGACAAGTCAGATAGATGCCCTGCAAACTCAAGTACAGAATCATCAAGCACTGCAGAACCAGTATGCAGACATGGAACAAAAGTACAATGCTCTTCTTCAGGTATTTAAGCTTTTTTTTATATTTAAATTGCTAGTTTTAGGCCTTATATTCATTAAGTTTCTAACTTGCAAATGAGATTTGTTTTTGTATACTGTATTTAGTTTCGCAATGAAGTCTTGTTGTCTGCTGATCTTGTAACTGTCCATAGACATGTTTTGCTAGACATTTCATTATGATAAGCAATGGATTAGCTGGTTCGTATCTGTTCTGTTCTCTTCAAACTCTTTTCGAAACTGCTGCTACAATTGTATTTTATGGGAAAAGTAAACCAAATCATATTTTTTTCCAAGTAGCATATATGCATAGTTTAGCTACAAATTCAGCCCTGTCAGAAATTGCCATTTCCCACCGAGGGAGGGCAGGAAATGGGTGATATAGTAAGATAAAAAAAAAGAAAAAAAAAACTTTTTGTAGTGAAAACTGTCATCTTCATGTTTTTAGTCAGTTAATGTATGGTCTTTTACAGATGTATGGAGAAAAGGTGGAGGAGGTTGAGGAGTTGCGGCTTGACCTGGCAGATGTGAAGGAAATGTATAAAGCTCAGGTTTGTTCATCTCCATCTTAATTACTTAAATATTTCTCTTAATATTCCTGATATTGTAGTAGTACAGGCACTAATTAGATATTCATGACTTGTTGCATAAAGGTCTATATTCTTGTTTCTCATTCCTCTAATATTTCTTTCCAATTAAAGAGATCTGGTCCACAAGGATAATCCCTGGAACTATTATGAAATATATAATACTCCTCAAATCCTTTTAAAACATTAATGTACAGAACAGTCTGCAATGTTTATTTTAATTATGTATTATAGTGGTAAAAGTTTTTTTTTTAATTTCAGATTGATCAGCTCCTCCAGAAATGAACCTTCCAAAAATATTGATGATGTGAAAATTGATATAAGTGCAATACTTAGTCTCTTGTACTTTTCTAATCTACCAAATTATGGTGGTATACCTGTCCAGTTTAATGCTCAACATGCAAAGTTGATTGAAAGTTTGTGGTATTATGCACATGATGTAAATGATCACTTACACATTGTTTAACAATGCCATAGACCTATATAGAGTGGTGTGCCATAGAAGTTGTAAGGAAAGGGACTTCTTTTGGCTTAGTTTCTATAAGTCACAGGCATTTGTTCTGCAAATTAATACAGTATGTATATAATGTATGAAGTCATAGTTGTGCACAGTCTAATTGTATATTTTATTACTATAATGTGTATAAATATTAGAATATTTATTTGTGTGAGAGATTCATTCACCAAATTTTATATAGACTGTGTGTTTATATAAACTGCCATTCATTTACATCACACCAATTCTATATGAAAAAAGCAGCATTTCATTTCATCATCACTAATGTATAACAAGTCATTTCCTGGATTTAAAATAGGGTCACGTGTGAAATTAATTTACTTATTGGATATGTTTGAGGTATATATTTAAATGATAAAAAATTACCCAAACTTCTTCCAGTACCTCCAATACCGTCCCGTATTTTGTTACTTGACCTGTAGATACAATAGATAACACAGTTTGATTACTAAACCAATTTTCATATAGTTTACAAAATACCTTTTCTTTATACAGTATATCCAAAATAATGGAAGACAAACCTGTTTCTGATACTAGAATTTTATGGATAATGGTTAGACTTACCTATGCCTTAGATTACCCCCCTTTTATTAATATGCAAATTAAAAACTTAATAAAATGGTTATAATGAGAGGGAGGGGGACATGGTACTTGTGCATCATGTTTCATAACTTATGTAACTTACTCCAGCTCTTCTGCTGATGAAATTGCTTGCTAATTACTGTCATAACAGTTGCTAAGCACAATATTGTCAGTGAAAACAGAATTTCTGCACTCACCAATGCTTCACAGGTGACCCCATCCTTCCCACACCACCATCACTTTTTTCCTCTACCAGGTAGCACTGAATGATTCTTATGGCTTTTGCACTCTGTAAATAGTATTACAGTACAGTATATAAAAAAAAATAGGCTAAACCTGTATGGGGTATAAGCACTTTCCAAGACTGTAATTATACTGCAAACGTACACACTATAACTTGTATTCACTAATCTTGGAACAGACAACTGGTTGTTATATTCATGGAAAGTGCTACACCTATAAGAGTGATTCAGTGCTATGTAATGGACATTAATGTCTGGTATATTTATCACTACTGGACGGCTTATTAACACCATACTTTTATATTGTACACAATTTCTTAAAAGCTTATCTTAAAATAATGTATGGGACTACATTTTTTTACACATGAAATCCCCCCCCTCCTTTTTTTGGGTGTGCAAGTACTGTATCAGTTATCCCCCTTCTCTCTTGTCCTTTTTATTTAGATTTTGAAAGCCATACTGTATTTTAATCATTCTAAAAGTAAAAGATTAGTAACTTTAATCATTCTAATAATCTTGTTTCCCTTTAGGGGGTTTTGATACTGGTCGAACACCCTTGATTCAAGGAATTGTACCTATGGTACTCTCTTTCCTAAAGATCAAACCTGATACCTGCAAGTTTAGTGCTTCCCTGTGAATATATCATCATCCCTATTTAACAAGGATGAGATTCAAATCTGAAACACTTTTTAGAGCACAGTATAATCCTTCCCTTGCACTCTGCATCAATAGCTTTTGCAGCACTTTTTTGCTTGTAATGGCCACAGATTCAACAGCAGTACTATATATACTAATTTGAAAGCATTACATTTAAAATGAACTGTAAATGGGTCATAACACTAGTTCAAAAAGTGTCACACCCAGCTGTGCCCCTGATTGCCACATTCCTCCAGTTTGTATTTGAACTGTACCAGGTAAATAGGAAAAATGTCAGTTTATTTGTTCAAAAAAAAATGCACTAAACCACAAGTCATATGCTACCAAAAATAAGGTAACTTAGCATTGGAATACTGGATCTAGTACATATAGTTTTTACTTTATTTAAAAGTTTGAAGTAGGATAACATTGGGAGAAAGACAAGCACAAATTACATAATTTGGGAATTCCATAACTGCTTCTAGATCAGCTAATGCAGCTTTACCCATTAGCTTCATAATTATGTAAATCAAACTTTCCAATTTTTTAATTATTTCATACTTGCAGCAAAATTGGTTGAATAACTGCCTTCATTGTCACCTTCACATTCAGCCTTTAAATATTTATATAAATGATGAGCTTACTGTCTGTTCATAAATTCAAATTGTAAAACCAAAATTCAATCACATGTATGTATAGTACCTTCAGAAAATAAATTTTATACCTACTTATTTCATTTATGTAATAGTGTTATCTCTAACACTGTTATACAATAATTGTATCCTTGCATCATGACTGCAAGTGTCGCTAACTGTCCTCTTGTATGGTATCTGCTACAAAGATGTTTTGACTGCATACAAATTTGGCATACAAGAGCAAAGGATTTTTTTTTTTTTTGTTTCAACAAGTCAGCCGTCTCCCACTGAGGCAGGGTGACCAAAAAAGAAAAAATCCCCCCCCCCCCCCAAATACTTTCATCATCATTCAACACTTTCACCTCACTCACACATAATCACTGTCTTTGCAGAAGCACCGACATACAACAGTTTAGAAGCATATACTATAAAGATATATAACATATCCCTCCAAACTGCCAATATCCTATTTCCAGTACTCAAGTCTGGCTCTATAAAAATAATCTGTTTTCCTGAATCCCTTCACTAAATATTACCCTGCTCACACTCCAACAGCTCATCAGGTCCCAAAAACCATTCATCTCCATTCACTCCTATCTAACACGCTCACACATGCTTGCTGGAAGTCCAAGCCCCTCGTCCACAAAACCTCCTTCACCCCTTCCCTCCAACCTTTTCGAGGATGACCCCTACCCCTACAGATTTATATGCTCTCCAAGTCATTCTACTTCAATCTATTCTCTCTAAATGACCAAACCACTTCAACAACCCCTCTTCAGCCCTCTGACTAATACTTTTAGTAACTCCACACCTCCTAATTTCCACACTCCGAATTCTCTGCATAATATTTACACCACACATCATTATAATCAAAAAGAAGCACTAAGCCACAAGGGCTATACAGCTACACCCCACATTGCCCTTAGACAGGACATCTCCACTGCCTCCAGCCACCTCCTTGCTGCAGCATTTGCATCCCAAGCTTCACACCCATATAAGTGTGTTGGTACCACTATACTTTCATACATTCCCTTCTTTGCCGCCATAGATCATGTTTTTTTGTCTCCACATATACCTCAATGCACCACTCGCCTTTTTTCCTTCATCAGTTCTATGGGTAACCTCATCTTTCATAAACCCGTCTGCTGACATGTCAACTCAAAAATATCTGAAAACATTCACTTCCAAACTCCTCCAATGTAATATCCAATTTTTCTTTATCTAAATCATATGATACCCTCATCACCTTACTCTCATCTATGTTCACTTTCAACTTTCTACCTTTACACACCCTCCCAAACTCGTCCACTAACCTTTGCAACTTTTCTTTAGAATCTCCCATAAGCACAGTATCATCAGCAAAAAGTAACTGTGTCAACTCGCAATTTGTATTTGATTCCCCATAATTTAATCCCACCCCTCTCCCTAACACCCTTGCATTTACTTCTTTTACAGCCCCATCTATAAATATATTAAACAACCATGGTGACATTACACATCCCTGTCTAATTCCTACTTTTACTGGGAAGTAGTCTCCCTCTCTTCTACACACCCTAATGTGAGCCTCACTATCCTCAAACTCTTTACAGCATTTAGTAACTTACTACCTATTCTATATACTGTACTTGCAACATCTGCCACATTGCTCCTCTATCCACTCTATCATATTCCTTTTCTAAATCCATAAATGCAATGAAAACTTCCCTACCTTTATCTAAATACTGTTCACATATATGCTTCAATGTAAACACTTGATCTACACATCCCCTACCCACTCTAAAGCCTCCTTGCTCATCTGCAATTCTACTCTCTTACCTCTAATTCTTTAAATAATAACCCTACCGTACACTTTTCCTGGTATACTCAGTAAACTTATTCCCCTATAATTTTTACTCTCTTTTGTCCTCTTTCCCCTTATATAAAGGAACTATACATGCACTCTGCCAATCCCTAGGTACCTTCCCCTTTCATACATTTATTAATTAAACAAAAATACCAACCACTCCAACACTATATCCCCCCTGCTTTTAACATTTCTGTCATGATCTCGTCAGTTCCAGCTGCTTTACCCCCTTTCATTCTATGTAATGCCTCACACACCTCCCCCACATTCACATCCTGCTCTTCTTCACTCCTAAAAGATGTTATACCTCCCTGGCCAGTGCATGAAATTACCACCTCCCTTTCATTGACATTTAAGTTCCTCAAAATATTCCCGCCATCTACCTAATACCTCCAGCTCCCCATGTACTAACTCCCCTACTCTGTTTTTAATTGACAAATCCATTCGTTCCCTTGGCTTTCTTAATTTATCTCACTCTAAAATTTTTTCTTATTTTCATCAAAATTTCTTGACTGCCTCTCCCACTCTATTATCAGCTCTCCTTTTGCACTCTCTCACCACTCTCTTCACCTTTCTTTTACTCTTGTATAACACTTTTGCTTTGCAAAAACCTCTCATAAGCCACCTTTTTCTCCTATATCACATCCTTTACTTCTTCATTCCACCAATCACTCCTCTTTCCTCCTGCAACCAGCCTCCTATAGCCACAAACTTCTACCCCACATTCTAATACTGCATTTTTTAAACTATTCCAACCCTCTTCAAAACCCCCACTACTCAAACTTGCATTAGCCCACCTTTCTGCTAATAGTTGCTTATATCTCACCCTATCTTCCTCCTCCCTTAGGTGTTTATCAGATGTAAATTACCTGTACATAACACAGCACTTAAACCCACTATGACTTACGCATGCAGTAATACTTATGCGCAAGTTTCCCTACATGGCAATATGTATATATTTAAATAACAATATGTATATATTTAAATAACACTTTGGTGTTATTTAAATATAGTGAACAACAGTCATTGAAGTCATATTCTAAAGTTATATTAGCTCCTCTTTTCAACTTACCATAGTTAACATTATGGTCTTGCTGAAAAACATTCTTTTTTAGCTAATGTATCAACTTTTATGTTTAGAAGCTACAATTATTTTAACTCCTTTCACTGTTGCGGCCCCCAAAATTAAAGGTGCTGACAGTGCAGAGATTTAAAAAAAAAAAAAAAAAAAAAGTCTGAAATGAGAGAATGCTTTTCAGAGTAATGACACCAAAAATGCAAAATTTTATGAAAAAAAAAAAAAAAAAAAAAAAAAACTTTCAGAATTATGTAGGTGCAAAGTTGGTTTGGTTGCAATTTATGCATCAGCAATTTTGCCCACCGAGTCCTGTTTTAAGCAAATTCCAATGCTCGATTTGACCCAGTTCCTATTTTGTTCATGTGCCTTCTGTTCTATTGATTGAGCACAAGAAACTGCCTGTTTAACTATCAGAGCTACCCTATAATGTGCAAAGTCTAATTTGGCCAATTTTACACAAAAACATTTCAACTTAATAAATAATAGGCATTCCAGCCACTAATGCAACCTTTCTTATTTTCACTAATCACATCCCTAGGCCTCTCCTATATAACACTTACCTTCTAATTTGAATCCATTATCACAAAAAAAAATAAGTTAGTTTTACTACTTCTCAGATAACGAAATATAACCAAGAATGATTGGTCATGGTTGAAGCAATCTCATTAACTGAAGCAGACCTAGTAAAAACCCCATGAAACAGACCGGGTGGGCAAATTGCCCACTTTGAGCTCCATTTCTATCTGAAACCAACCAAAAATCTCTATTTCATTAGTATTTCTTCCAGTCTTTCAGGTGATATCAAGAAACACCAATAAAACCCTAGAAAATACTCAGAAGTTGCTATTTTACACCAATCATACACTGCATAGGGCAGAATTTTTTTCTTTTTATACTTTACCCACTCGTATCTAAGCAAAAATTCACCATTTGTAGCATATTTAAGGGAGCTGTGCTGAAAACAAATCTACATAAGCAACAATGGCATGAGTAGCAGATCTATGGGAGACAGTCAAAAGGATACTTTGCCTTTGCTTTACATCCACTCTGGAACTTCCTTTTCCCCTCCCTCCTTGGCAAATTCTGTCAATTCATGTTTACTCCTTCCTACCATGTGCAGTTCATTTGCCCACTACAATCTTATATTTACTCTTTCTTGAACAGTTCCAATTTAATTTTCATGCAATTGCATCAAACACTGCTGGTTCTAAATCTCCCAATGGTGCCAGGTATACAGCAGTTTCCTGAAAGAAGAATTGAAGGTCGTTTACTAGAGATGGCTAGTGTTTTCATAGCAGAGTTGTATGCCAATTCTCTGTCATACACATTACAATAATGTTCACTTCATCATTCATACTGTTACAATGCTATCCAGTAATTTCACTCTACCTCATCCCATTGTCTTGTAAAAAGAAAAAAAAAAAAAAGGCATTTTTTGCTAGTCCCTGGACATCTTGATCTTCAGAGCAATGTGTAACAAGCAGACTCAGCTGCTTAGTTCACTATTAATGACCTGATTTTCAAAAGGGGTATTCTCTTCTCAGACTATTTTTCAGTGCTCTCTCAACTCCACAACAGCTGGCAACAATACTAGTTCAACTCATGAAATCGTAATGACACAATTGTAAACAAACCACTGTATGGGTGGGGATTCAACTCACAGCTAGCGAGTTGTAAAACTCCAGACCGTTGCACAAGCTACTGGGCCAGCTGGCTACAATAAGATTTATCCAACTAGGTATATTTTTTATACCATAGGAAGGTTAGCATAGGCACCACTGTGACCACAAATGCAAGTTTTTTTTTGGTTGGTCTGAGTTGAACCCCCCAGCAAATTGTTTTTTTGTCAAACTGCATTTCAAGATTCTGGCTATCTTCCCACCAATTGGGTTTTGGAGAACCCACTGAAAATAAGTTGCTATCTTTTTTTGGGGTTATTCTTGGTAATTTACACTATTTATGATAACTGTACTTGTGTACCTGTACCTAAATAAACTTTCATATCAGATACTACTCATTCATAAATACCTCATGGAGAAACTATTGGAACTGCTCTGCGAGGATTGTTAGGTCAGTGTTAGTCCACCATGCCAACATAATATCCTCTCTACCAGCAGGCATGCAGGAGCCACTTCTGACATGTACTCTGCCCAAACACACTAACCTTGCTAAAAGTCCCATCTTTGACATCCATTTTTTAATGAAAACTAATTATTTTGCCAATTTGATTCACCTTTTTTTTTTATTATCTTGCATTAACCCCTACCCCCTCACTGCTAGCCTTTGCACATTCCTACTTTCACACATCCCTCCCTGCAGCTCTGCATGACCCTTACAGGTCATACAGAGCTGTAGAGCATTTGGCTTGTGAATTTTAAGTGAAGTTAAACATTATGGTGTGAATAACAAACTGTCAATATAGATCACTATAAATCAGCAAAACAATGTCAAATTAGGAAACAGTGAGGTATGTTCTGTGTAATTAGTCTGCAAGACCAAAACAGACATGACTATTAGAGTACTGCAAGACTAGCCAGGTCTAGCTTGGAGAATAAAAGCTGGGTCACTCAGGGACTTTACTTCAGATTTAATCATTCTAATAAATCATAATCCATATTTTTCTTCTATTGGGTATTTCAATTAAGTTTTGTATATAACAAGTCCTGCTGCACAGTATTAGCGAGTTGATATTTTAATATACAGTGGTCCCTCAATTATCGTCCTTAATCCATTCCTGGAAGTGGGACTGTTATTGAAATAGACTATTTTCGAATCAATTTTCCCCATAAGAAATAATGTAAATCCAATTAATTCGTTCCAGACACCCAGAAGTATCAACAATTTTTTTTTTACCTAAAAGATAGATTTACATGCACAAAAGAATGAACATTCAACATGACAGTTACCTTTATTGAAGGCTGTTGTTGATGAATGGAAGACATGGAGGAGAGAGGGAAGAGAGGTTATTGTTTGGAAGGAGAATCCCCCTCCATAAGGACTCGAGGTCACTTCCCTAGCATAAATATAGATTTACATGCAGAAAAGAATGCCAAGTAAATGTAAAGCACTAATAAAATGTATAAATGAACATTGGTAATACGGGTAGTTGATGAGTGGAACGGTCTGCCTAGTAGGGTGATCGAAGCTAAAACATTGGGTAGTTTCAAATTTAGGTTGGATAAATACATGAGTGAGAGGGGTTGGATTTGAGTCGGACTTGCACCTGAGCTTATTGCTTGGGTAGCATTTGTTCTGTTAGTGGGTTGGATTTGTGAAGGACTGGCCTAGTATGGGACAGCATGCCTACTGCAGTGTTCCTCCTCTCTTATGTTCTTATTGAAGACTTGTTTGTGTGAGGGTGGAATGGCAAGTTTATTGTTGGAGAATATGACACTAATATCAACTCTACGGCTTATTTATCTATCACAATTCAACTAATATGACATAATAAACAATATTAATAACATAGAAACATGGAATATACTCTAGAATGAATAAAATAAGTCATTACGTATGTCACGAGAGGTGTTGTGTTGTTGTTGGGTATATAAGGGCCACTGAGAGTAATGGTGGTGAAGCAGCAGATGAGGCGGTGGTGTTTTCTGTAGCCCTATATAACTCCCACAACATTGAAGGAGTTGGTAGAATCACTGAATCACTAAAGAAGGCACCCTCTACCACCTACCACTATTACAATTGCTACCACCATCACTACCACCACCTACCACTATTACAACTGTTACCATCACTACTACCTTCTACCACCATCACTACCACCCTCTACCACTATCACAACTGCTTCCACTCTACCACCACCACCTTTGTATTTTTCTACAAACTTTTTCATAAATTGTGAGTTTCTCACATTCTTTACCAAAGGGCTGGCACTAGAAGCATTCTTTGGAGCCATGGTGACTTATTTAGCAGTTGCAAGCACTAAAACGAATTGAATGTTATGAAATACACCTACCATCCGACCGAGTTTGGTTCCGAGAAACCAGTCGTAAGTTGAAATGGTCGTAAGTCGAACTTTACTACTGAATATCAACAAAACATTTTTGTAATGACTTGTTTTATTTTGGTATTTCATGTTTTACTTTACTTATGTTGTTAGTACTGTATTTTATACTGTAAGGTTTAGGATAAACACTGTGTACAACAAATAGTTATTTCCCAGAAATTTGGCATAAAAAACACGATCGTAAGTCGAGTGGTCGTAAGTCGAGCAGGTCATAAGTCGGATGGTAGGTGTATTTCGTATGAACAAGTGAGGGGACTGTCGCTCACTGGTAAACAATGGGACACTGGCTGGGAAGAGAAGCCGAGGTGGCTCAGAGCGTGAGTACGTGTCCTAGTTGAAGGACAATTAGCGAGTAAACCGACCATTTGCGAGCCAATGTTTGGACAAGAATAACGCGACGATTTCCGAAAAGGACGACTATCAAGCTGGACGATTATTGAGGGACCATTGTACAAGTGTTAAAAATTTATGGAGAAGCACTTGGCCCATAGGTCATGAAGCACATTTAGCATGCAAGGCAATAAAATATGCTCACATCAAGGAGAGAGTAGCTCTAATGCCTTGGATCAAGGCAACTCCCTTGAAGGGCCAAAACCAGAAGGCATAAGGAACCACAGCACCAAAAGGGTGCTTACCCTCCAATACTTGCATAACCCTAGCTATATACACCAGTCTACAGGTCAAGCTCCACACAAAAAACTAAACTTTTTACAAACCTAAGAAAATATTAAGCAAATCAGCATAGTCCAATGGAGTTGTACATAACTAGTACTATTCATTACTATTCCATTCATGGGGGTAGGGGAAAAAAGCCCATAATATCATGATACCTGGAGAAACGGGAGGTAATCACATTCAATCCAAGGCAGAAGTCGGGTTCGATTCCTTGGCTCACAAGCCCCTCACTCACATCAAGGAACTTCTCGAGAGTAGAGGAAACTACATTAGTGTGCAAATTAATTGGGACAGGAGTAAATTGTGATTATCCCATATGTTTTAGTCTCCGGTTTAATGTAGTTTAGGCTCTTTTCAGAGAAGTTTGCTACAGACTTCTGGCAACCATCTAGCTGTGGTGTTACCCTGCAACTCTTGTCAGTTTTACAACAGCTGTTCTGCAAGGCTATTCCTGCAAGCATGCTGTATGAGTGAATGTGGTTTTGCCAAATTCTCCCCTATAATACATGATTACTGCTGAAATTCATGATGGATGTTACACCTAGGAAGCATTCAAGTATTGTTGCTCTTAGAAAACATGCTGAATCAAGTATCAGACAGATCACCGAAAATTCGAGCCTAGTAAAATCCACTGTTGGTCAGATTCTGAAGACAGTTAATGATACTAGTGATTATGGAGCGCTGCATTGAAGAAGATGCAGAAGAAAATGCAAGACCACCTCACAATGACAAGGTAATCACAAGAAACAGCGTGAAGGATAATAAGAAAACCAGCAAAGATCTAGAGAGATTTGGCAGACCTGCCAGAAAGCCAGTAAAAAAACAATCAGACTGCTGCTATGAAGAAAAAACGGCTGCAGTGGGCACCCAAATCATAAGGAATGGACGACAGGTGAATGGAAAATAGTTATATTTTCAGATGAGGTGCATTTTGAAGTACATACATGGGTACAGGTAAGTGGTAGCAAGATGGAGCAAAGGTGAACCTCTTCAAAATGGAAACATTCAACAAGCACCGAAACACCTACCCGAGATGTTTTTGGGCAGTTTTACTGCTAAAGGCCCTGGACAGCTTCCCATTGTGGAGAGAGACTTTGATGGAGAAGGCATTTTCCATCAGAATCTTGCTCCATGCCACATTTCCAGAAAAATGCTGATATTCTCTTTAGAGAGTGGGCTAAGTATTCTAAATTGGACTGGAAACTCTCCTGGCCTCAGCCCAATTGATAATCTATTGTCAATAACCAAATGCAAGATTGGAAAACAGGACTGTTCAACTGTGGAGAATCTAATTACTGATGTTATTAGGACCTGGTACCACAATGAGAACTTGCCAAAACAAATTCAACATTGATCAATTTTATGCCAAAGCACGTAGCAATGCTTATAAAAGCAAAGGGTAGTCACATGTCTCATTAAATCAATTATCTGTCATATCACTGCTGTGTATTTTTCAAACATTAATTTTCCACATAAATGTCTTATTTTATCACTGTCCCAATTAACCCTTAAACAGTCCAAACGTATATATACATTCTCTCGCACAGCGCCCCGAATATTTTGAGAAAGAAAAAATAAATTTTTTTTTACAGGAAAAAACAGCATGTACCCAGGTGTCCCTAATTTTTTTTTTATATGGCACACACCCGTTCTCTCATGTCTAGGCGACTCAGACATATCGTGCCAATATTGAATGAATGACAAATGAAATGTATATATACGTTTGGGACGTTACGCGAGAGAACGTATATATATATTTGGACCGTTTAAGGGTTAATATACACACTACTGTAATTAATCACCAAAAGGCCAAACCTCCAAGACCACAGAAAATGAGAGCATGTACAGGTTTAAGTGGCAGCACTACTGGTATTTCTGCTATCACTCTTAGCACATGTTGATGGGGAAGCACTAACCTAGCATGCAAAGCCCCCAAAAAGTGCTGATCAAAATTGTCCTTCAACACAAAATAGCCTGCCCTCAAAGCCATAATGACAAAGTGCAAAGATACTATATATACTCAAATTATAATAAAAGCCAAACCCTCAAGGGTCATACAGCACTGCAGTTAGCCTAGAAACTAATTTTAGACTGAAAACTATTAGACCTCCTAAATAAAATATAAAAAAAAAGAGGTTTATGGGTAGGGTTTAATAAACCAGAAAGGCCTGTGAAATACAGAAAAAGAAAAGTAAATAATTATATATTTATTATAAGAAAATTTTTGGTTACATTTTTCATGCTCCCATACATGCGCAGAACCATACGTTGTTGTTCTCTTTGCAAAACCACTTCAGACAATTACGCAGTTTCAAAATTAACAAAACTATTTAAAAATTCTGTAAGTGTTAAAATACTTGTACCTTAGCAAAATTCAGCTGTAGCTGTAAGTGATTAATGACTAGAAGAGAACAACAAATCACCAAAGGAGAGGAATCGCACATTTTTTTTTTGTACTTAATACCGGTAATGCTCTGGCTTGAAAGGTCCATCAACGGG
>NC_069463.1:13113390-13158390 GCF_026875155.1 Cherax quadricarinatus | reverse complement strand
GTATGGGGTAGGTTTTAAAAATGTAGTGTTAGAGTGTTCAGCAGAAGTTTGTGGTTACAGGAAAGTGGGTGCAGGAGGGAAGAGGAGCGATTGGTGGAATGATGATGTAAAGAGAGTAGTAAGGGAGAAAAAGTTAGCATATGAGAAGTTTTTACAAAGTAGAAGTGATGCAAGGAGGGAAGAGTATATGGAGAAAAAGAGAGAAGTTAAGAGAGTGGTGAAGCAATGTAAAAAGAGCAAATGAGAGAGTGGGTGAGATGTTATCAACAAATTTTGTTGAAAATAAGAAAAAGTTTTGGAGTGAGATTAACAAGTTAAGAAAGCCTAGAGAACAAATGGATTTGTCAGTTAAAAATAGGAGAGGAGAGTTATTAAATGGAGAGTTAGAGGTATTGGGAAGATGGAAGGAATATTTTGAGGAATTGTTAAATGTTGATGAAGATAGGGAAGCTGTGATTTCGTGTATAGGGCAAGGAGGAATAACATCTTGTAGGAGTGAGGAAGAGCCAGTTGTGAGTGTGGGGGAAGTTCGTGAGGCAGTAGGTAAAATGAAAGGGGGTAAGGCAGCCGGGATTGATGGGATAAAGATAGAAATGTTAAAAGCAGGTGGGGATATAGTTTTGGAGTGGTTGGTGCAATTATTTAATAAATGTATGGAAGAGGGTAAGGTACCTAGGGATTGGCAGAGAGCATGCATAGTTCCTTTGTATAAAGGCAAAGGGATAAAGAGAGTGCAAAAATTATAGGGGGATAAGTCTGTTGAGTGTACCTGGTAAAGTGTATGGTAGAGTTATAATTGAAAGAATTAAGAGTAAGACGGAGAATAGGATAGCAGATGAACAAGGAGGCTTTAGGAAAGGTAGGGGGTGTGTGGACCAGGTGTTTACAGTGAAACATATAAGTGAACAGTATTTAGATAAGGCTAAAGAGGTCTTTGTGGCATTTATGGATTTGGAAAAGGCGTATGACAGGGTGGATAGGGGGGCAATGTGGCAGATGTTGCAAGTGTATGGTGTAGGAGGTAGGTTACTGAAAGCAGTGAAGAGTTTTTACGAGGATAGTGAGGCTCAAGTTAGAGTATGTAGGAAAGAGGGAAATTTTTTCCCAGTAAAAGTAGGCCTTAGACAAGGATGTGTGATGTCACCGTGGTTGTTTAATATATTTATAGATGGGGTTGTAAGAGAAGTAAATGCGAGGGTTTTGGCAAGAGGCGTGGAGTTAAAAGATAAAGAATCACACACAAAGTGGGAGTTGTCACAGCTGCTCTTTGCTGATGACACTGCTCTTGGGAGATTCTGAAGAGAAGTTGCAGAGATTGGTGGATGAATTTGGTAGGGTGTGCAAAAGAAGAAAATTAAAGGTGAATACAGGAAAGAGTAAGGTTATGAGGATAACAAAAAGATTAGGTGATGAAAGATTGAATATCAGATTGGAGGGAGAGAGTATGGAGGAGGTGAACGTATTCAGATATTTGGGAGTGGACGTGTCAGCGGATGGGTCTATGAAAGATGAGGTGAATCATAGAATTGATGAGGGAAAAAGAGTGAGTGGTGCACTTAGGAGTCTGTGGAAACAAAGAACTTTGTCCTTGGAGGCAAAGAGGGGAATGTATGAGAGTATAGTTTTACCAACGCTCTTATATGGGTGTGAAGCGTGGGTGATGAATGTTGCAGCGAGGAGAAGGCTGGAGGCAGTGGAGATGTCATGTCTGAGGGCAATGTGTGGTGTGAATATAATGCAGAGAATTCGTAGTTTGGAAGTTAGGAGGAGGTGCGGGATTACCAAAACTGTTGTCCAGAGGGCTGAGGAAGGGTTGTTGAGGTGGTTCGGACATGTAGAGAGAATGGAGCGAAACAGAATGACTTCAAGAGTGTATCAGTCTGTAGTGGAAGGAAGGCGGGGTAGGGGTCGGCCTAGGAAGGGTTGGAGGGAGGGGGTAAAGGAGGTTTTGTGTGCGAGGGGCTTGGACTTCCAGCAGGCATGCTTGAGCGTGTTTGATAGGAGTGAATGGAGACAAATGGTTTTTAATACTTGACGTGCTGTTGGAGTGTGAGCAAAGTAACATTTATGAAGGGATTCAGGGAAACCGGCAGGCCGGACTTGAGTCCTGGAGATGGGAAGTACAGTGCCTGCACTCTGAAGGAGGGGTGTTAATGTTGCAGTTTAAAAACTGTAGTGTAAAGCACCCTTCTGGCAAGACAGTGATGGAGTGAATGATGGTGAAAGTTTTTCTTTTTCGGGCCACCCTGCCTTGGTGGGAATCGGCCGGTGTGATAATAAAAAAAATAATTTAACAGTTTTTTTATTTAACCCACAAACGGTCCAAACATATACATACGTTCACTACCGTACTGCCCCAACTTTTCTGAGAAAAAAAAATTGTTTTTTAACAGGAAAAAAGAGCATATGGTACCCAGGCATCCCCAATTTTAATATGGCACACAGCGAGTGCTCACACCCATTCTCTCATGTCTTATCGTGGCAATGTTCAATGTATGATACATAAAACGTATATATACGTTTGGGGCACTAGCGGTAAAAACGTATATATACGTTTGGACCGTTCATGGGTTAACCCTTGACTGTTTTGGTTGTATATACAGTGGACCCCCGGTTAACGATATTTTTTCACTCCAGAAGTATGTTCAGGTGCCAGTACTGACCGAAATTGTTCCCATAAGGAATATTGTGAAGTAGATTAGTCCATTTCAGACCCCCAAACATACACGTACAAACGCACTTACATAAATACACTTACATAATTGGTCGCATTCGGAGGTAATCGTTATGCGGGGGTCCACTGTATCTGTCTTACTAGCCAATGTGTTTGACATATATATATACTCCAAAATTCTAGCGGCTTCAAATCAAGCGGGAGAAAGCTGGTAGGCCCACATGTGAGAATGGGTCTATGTGGTCAGTGTGCGTAGTATAAAAAAAATCTTGCATCACGCAGTGCACAATGAGAAAAATCTGACTTTTTGGATTAAAACACGGACTGAGATGTACAGTGGAGCCCCGCATACCGTCGGCATCACATAACGTTTAATCCGCATACCGCTCGCTTTTATCGCAAAAATTTTGCCTCGCATACCGCTCAAAAACCCGCTCGCCACTGTTCGTCCGAGACGCATCCAATGTGCGCCCTTAGCCAGCCTCACATGTGCCGCCGGTGGCATTGTTTACCAGCCAGCCTCCGCGGTAACATCCAAGCATACAATCGGAACATTTCGTATTATTACAGTGTTTTTGGTGATTTTATCTGCAAAATAAGTGACCATGGGCCCCAAGAAAGCTAGTGCCAACCCTACAGCAATAAGGGTGAGAATTACTATAGAGATGAAGAAAAAGATCATTGATAAGTATGAAAGTGGAGTGCGTGTCTCCGAGCTGGCCAGGTTGTATAATAAACCCCAATCAACCATCGCTACTATTGGTGGTACAGCTGCTGCTGCTGTTGTACCACCGTCAGCTGGCTGCTGTGTACACCGCACTGTGCTTTGTACCACCGTCAGCTGCTGCTGCTGTTGTACCACCGTCAGCTGCTGCTGCTGTTGTACCACCGTCAGCTGCTGCTGCTGTTGTACCACCGTCAGCTGCTGCTGCTGTTGTACCACCGTCAGCTGCTGCTGCTGTTGTACCACCGTCAGCTGCTGCTGCTGTTGTACCACCGTCAGCTGCTGCTGCTGTTGTACCACCGTCAGCTGCTGCTGCTGTTGTACCACCGTCAGCTGCTGCTGCTGTTGTACCACCGTCAGCTGCTGCTGCTGTTGTACCACCGTCAGCTGCTGCTGCTGTTTGTACCACCGTCAGCTGCTGCTGCTGTTGTACCACCGTCAGCTGCTGCTGCTGTTGTACCACCGTCAGCTGCTGCTGCTGTTGTACCACCGTCAGCTGCTGCTGCTGCTGTAGTACCGTCTGCTGCTGCTGTAGTACCATCTGCTGCTGCTGTAGCATCGTCTGCTGCTGCTGTAGCACTGTCAGCTGCTGCTGCTGCTGCTGCTGTACCACCGTCAGCTGCTGCTGTAGTACCGTCTGCTGCTGCTGTAGCATCGTCTGCTGCTGCTGTAGCACTGTCAGCTGCTGCTGTACCACCGTCAGCTGCCGCTGTACCACCGTCAGCTGCCGCTGTACCACCGTCAGCTGCCGCTGTAGTACCGTCTGCTGCTGCTGTAGCATCGTCAGCTGCTGCTGCTGCTGCTGTAGCATCGTCAGCTGCTGCTGCTGCTGTAGCACCGTCAGCTGCTGCTGCTGCTGCTGCTGCTGCTGTAGCACCGTTGTTGGTGTGGCTTATTGAGAATACCAAGAAACAATTAACCCCAGAGGATTTGCCACCCAGGATAACCCAAAAAAGTCAGTGTCATCGAAGACTGTCTAACTTATTTCCATTGGGGTCCTTAATCTTGTCTCCCAGGATGCAACCCACACCAGTTGACCAACACCCAGGTGAACAGGGAAAAATGCCTGGAACTAGTGCTCATATTGGTGAATTTAAAGCCAGCAAAGGTTGGTTTGAGAGATTTAAGAATCGTAGTGGCATACACAGTGTGATAAGGCCTGTTCTGGAAGAAAATGCCAAACAGGACCTACAGTACTCAGGAGGAAAAGGCACTCCCAGGACACAGTGTCTCATCAGTCATTGCTGCATCTTCAATAAAGTTTTTTTTTTTTTTTTTTTCAACAAGTCGGTCGTCTCCCACCGAGGCAGGGTGACAATAAAGGTAAGTGTCATTTATTCTTCATTTAGTAGAGTAGTACATGCACAATATATATTGTGCATGTACTACTCTACTATTGTGCATGTATCCTTCTCTTTGTGTGTAGGAAAATGTATATTTCATGTGGTAAAATTTTTTTTTCATACTTTTGGTTGTCTTGCACGGATTAATTTGATTTCCATTATTTCTTATGGGGAAAATTCATTCGCATACCGATCATTTCGCATAACAATGAGCCCTCTTGCACGGATTAAAGTCGCTATGCGGGGGTCCACTGTATTTTTGTATAGTGTTTATGGCTGTATTCCCATTTTCTTTGTCTCATTTGATAGAATGGTATACACATTATAGAAATAGAGATGATTTTGATTGGTTTCACGATGAAAAGGACCTTGAAATGGAGCTCAAAGTATCGGAAATGTTCAGTTTATGCCAATGTTCAAGAGTAAACAAATGACATTGTCCAATAAATGTCCAACTGGCCATTCTAATACGCAGTCACGAATGGGCTGACATTTATACAATACTGCAGTAGTCTGCATAACAGTATTTTATCCCATCTTACCAGTGAGGCACCTAATTATTAATGATTATCATCTCTCCATTGAAGTGAAAGGGTTTTATCCAAATTTATACTAGTTTCCTTTTTCATGCATCCAACACATACTATTTGTGGTACCTCTACCTTCCAGAAAATAACTGCCTTTAAGCTCTCATCAGAACCAGATGTTGTAATGTGGATTATGTATGTGTGAATAGCTTGCACAATACTTCACTCATTTTAAAATTCTTTGTACCATTCCATCAAATCCTGATTAATTTAAAACTACCAACAGTGAATTTATGGAATAATGTCTTTAAATGAATCTGCTAATTGCAACTGCTAGCCTGTGTCCTCCTCCCAAAGCATCCCATCATAAATAGATTATCTGAACCAATAATGCTTTGCTACATCAACTGCGACCCCTATCTTTTCTACCAATGTTCTTCCCTCAAACCTCCATATCCATCTCACTCTTCTGTGCAATGTGAATTACCCACGTGGTTTTAGTGCTTTCAGTAAACATACTCATAGCAGTCCCACTATGTTCCCATACAGGAGACTTACTTGGTAACCTTCACATGCAGCTTGTAGAGCATTGATAGGATCAATCTCCGTTATGAGCACTCTAGCGCCAAATGCACGAAGTGATTGGGCTGAACCCTTACCCACATCACCATATCCAGCAACAACACAGGTCTTGCCAGCTAACATAATATCAGTTGCTCTCTTTATGCCATCAGTCAGCGATTCTCGACAGCCATACAGATTATCAAACTTGCTCTGTTAAGGAAAGTTACAATATATTAATGATTCTGCATTTGCTTTATGAATTAAAACAAAGACATTTCCACCTTATAGATTCAGCTTTTCTTTTTTTATACAAAAGAACATTTTATACACTAAACTTTGGCTTACCTTGGTAACAGAATCATTAACATTGAAGGCTGGAACCTTTAGTTTGCCTTCACGCATCATTTTGTACAAGTTGTGAACACCTGTGGTTGTCTCTTCTGACAAGCCCTTAATATCAGCCAGTAGGTTTGGATGTTTCTCATGGACAAGGTTGGTCAGGTCACCTCCATCATCAAGAATCATGTTCAATGGCTGCCAATTAGAAAAAATAGACATGTATTGGACATAGATTACCATTTCTTAAAACATTATAGGCCATGGTCAGCTATTTAAAAATGGTAAGAGTAACAAATCTAAATTAATTTATGAACTAAAGCCTATAATGATACTCTTGAGTATATAGTGCTCTCCGGACTGAAACACTGCTGTAAACTAACTTCCCCATTTCAGGTAGACAAACAATGACAGATCTGAAAAAATTACAGAACCCTCACTGCTCATATAAATAACAGTACATGTTCATCACAATAAAACATGGTGACTTTCCAAGATAGCTCACGTTAAAAATTTCATTTGTGCAAGTAAATATCAGCTAATGCATAAAAAAACCTATTATCACATTCAGGAGCATTTGACCCTTTATTTACAGTTCCAGCCGCATAGGTTGCCGAATTTATTTTTTTTTTTTAAATATCCAAAGACAACATTTTTATTATCTCATTTTTCATCAACAGTTCCCATATTATATTAATTCCAGATTTATCTTGTCAAATTTCTCTCTCTCAGGTCTTATTAACTCACTGTCAGTCATGTAGATCTACATCCATGAGATCAGTGTTGCACACTTAGATCTAGCACAATTCATAGTACTGTACCCTCAAATTTGCCGAGCTGCAAATTTCAAGAGAATGGATCTGTGCAATAGGTATGCACAGTATAAAGAAATCCTGCCTCACGCAGTGCACAAACAACTAACCCCTGACTCAGCATATAGGTTAAAATAAACTTTCAGGACTTCATGGTTTCAATATATTAACAAAGACAATAGTGAAATGAAGATTGTGTTTCAGATTGTATACAGACTGAAATAGGCCTCAAGGTCGCAAAAATGGTGGATTTTTTTTTAGATTTTCTGAAGAGTAAGGGCACCTACCACCACCCTTCCAGTCTGTTTTATGGATTTTTACTAGGTATACTTTAATTATCAAGATGCCCTAAACCATGGTTTAACAGCCTAGAAATAGGGAAAAAGAAGTCTAAATTTTGTGTCACCACAGATTCAAGATGGAGGGCCTACAGTGATTATTTCATACTTTTTTAAACTGGAATTTGCTGAAAGTGTAAATTAGTTAAACTGCCACTTAATAGGTGAGCTCTGATGGATGATTGGCCATTTTCTTGTAAACAATGTATAGTACAGAAGAAATATTAGTGAAATAGCCAGGAATTGGGTCCACTGAGGCTAGGCTTCAGTGGATCCAATTATGTACAGTGCTCCCCAACCTCCAAATTCATGCCTGTGGAATTTGATGTCAGAATCTTTCTAAAAGGTAATGACATTTAAAGATAATTTTTTTAAATGGTGACAAGAGGCTCAATTAACGAAAGATGTCAACAGTGAAAGGTTAAATGGTGGATTGTATACACTGACTACTAATTTTTTTTTTTATCATTTTCAATTTCTAACACTAATTTCAACATTGTGCTTTGGATTTTAATTTCAGAAGCATTTATTGTTTAACAATATTGCAACCCCTTCCCTTCTTATCCACTGTCTTAACAGAGTAGTTTCCATCAAATACAACCCCCATTCAAGTTTTTCCAGTTTAGTGTCAGACTATCGGGCTTCTTATACATCCCTCAGTGCCAGTCTTATTGAAATTACCATAACCCCCCCCCATACCTTTCAAATGCCTCTTATACACTGTATCCAGATATTGCTTGCAAAGAAGCAAATACACACTTTTGTCAACATTGTCATTAGGCTTAGTTTTTATTACCATTTAGTAGAGTTATTACCTGAGAATTTTTTTAATAACTGCCCTTGACATTTCAAGTTTAGCAAAGTAGCATAAATTAAGCACCAAAAAAAAAAAATTTTTTTTTTTGGAGGGAGTAAGTGAAGGGAGTGGAGGTACATCAATCTTTCAACCATTTTCTAGTTGAAGGCTTATCTCATGCTAAAAAACATTTAGCCCTTGCCTCTATGTGAATAACCCAACTTTACTAAACAGTCAACATCTTACTATCTTTTCAAAATGCAATATATTATTTATCAGGAGGATTATCAAACTCCTAGGGTGATAAATTATAAAACCATATGACCTATCCTTATCTAAAAATAAAAACGCACTGACCTTTTCAGTCACTAAATGATTCAAGAGAAACCAAGTCTTAAAGTTCAATCACACTTCCTTGTTACATGATCTAGCATCAGACAGTACAGTGTTTCACTGAAGAAATTTAGAAAAAATGTGAGGAAGCATAAAGGACAAGGAGAGGGAAGAAATGAGGCTTTATACCATTGCAGTCATGACTGAACAAGTACTGTGCATTTCTTTCAGCTCCAACCTACATGAAAACTGCACTACAGTAGGCCTACTGGCTCACATTAAAGTACTACTCATGCTCCACCACTCACCCATGTATTTATTCAACCTATTTTCAAAGCCCCCCAACTAACTGATTTAATGCTGCTTCTTGGCAAATTTGTTCCATTCACTTCAAGCTTTTACCAAATCCATTTTTTTTTACCTTTTTTTCCAACATGCTGGCTGCCTCCCACCAAGGTAAGTCCCCCCCCCCCCCCAAAAAAAAAAAAAAAATCATTCACACAATCACTGTCTTTGCAGAGGCACACAGATGACAGTTCAGACGTCACGCCAAATAGCAAATATCCCAAATCCTTCCTTTAAAAGTGTGCAGGCATTTTACTTGCCACCTCCAAAACTGAGCTTACCAGTATGAATCCACTGTTAAGAGTTGTCTGTCATATTTGGAGCATTATATTCATGAACCCCTATTTATTACTAACATTAGTACAGCCTCTCCTCACTTAATGACAGAGTTCAGTTCCTGAGACCACGTCGTTAAATGAATTCGTCGCTAAGTGAGGAGAATACTAGAATGGTAGTGAGTGTGTCAACCATCTTTGATATTGTTTTAGTGTCACATTTGTACTATTTATAACATTTCTGGTATATTTTTAAATGTTTACACAGTAGTGTACTGTATACTGAAATAAACCGAATAGAGGAAATAAGCTCTAATATACATATAGGTATGAATGCTGGTCAAAGAGGCTGTCATAAGTCCGAGGCATCAGTAAACGAGTACGTCGTTAAGCAAGGAGAGGCTGTACTTAATTCTAAGGGGGGGGGAAAAAAAAAAAAAAAAAAAAAAAAAAGGCAAAACTGAAAAAAATCTAAAATTCAGGTTTAGTAGATTAGTAAATGGAAAAATGTACATTACATAAATATACATACACAGACTTGAGCCCTGGAGGTTGGAAATATAGTACTACCTGCATTCTATAGGAGTCAAGATGTTTTAGTTCAGAGGGTCATCTGGGCTATGATTTCAGCATCACAGTGCACATGATTTTTTTTTGTACTTAACTCACTGGTCGTCTCCTGCCAAGGCAGGGTGACCCCCCCCCCCCCCCAAAAAAAAAAAAAAAAAAAAAACCCACTATCTTGATAGAGGTGTGCCAACACTACAGCTTAAATGCCCCTCCAAACTGTGAATATCCCCCACCAGTTTCAGAGAACAGGCACTGTCCTTCCCACCTCCAGGGCAAAAGTCTGGCTAATCAGTCTCCCTGAATCCCTTTATAAATGTTATCTTGTTCACTCCAACAGTATGCCAAATCATAAAAACTACTTGCCTTCATTCACTCTTATCTAACAACCTGGACATCCAAGTCCCTTTACCCAGTTTGTCCACCCTTTCCTTGGATGACCCCTAGATCTATACAACCTCCCAGTCATCCTGTTTTTCTTCTATCCTCTCAAAATGTCCAAACCACCTCAACAACCCCTCCTCAACCCTCTGGATAATACTCTTAGTAACCCTGCACCTCTTTCTAATCTCCAAACTACAAATTCTCTGCACACATTGCCCTCAGACAACATCTCCAAACCCTCCACCTTGCTGCAACTTTCATAACCTATGCTTCGCACAATGCAAGTGTTGGTACCACTTATACATTTTTGCCTCCATGAACAATGTTCTTTGTCTCCACAGATGCCTCAATACACCACCCACCCTACTCCCTTCATCAGTTCTATTGATCACCTCATCTTTCACAGACCCACTGGCTAACAGGCTCACTCCCAAATATCAGGATATACATTTCATCCATATTACCTTCTTCCAATCTAATATCCATGCTTACATTACCTAAATTTATTTTGTTATCCTCATCACCTTGCACTTTTCTTGCTTACTTTTAATTTTTTTTTTTACATACTATCCCAAATTCATCTACTAATCATTGCAAGTTCTCTAAAGAACCTCCCAAAAGCACCATGTCACTGGCAAAATGCAATTGACAACTCCCACTCTGGTACAGAGTCATGATCTTTCAATCCCACATTAGTATTCACTTCTTTTACAACCCCATCTGTAAATATGTTAAACAACCATGATAACATCACACATCCCTGTCTAAGGCCTACTTTCACTAGAAAATCTCCCTCTTTCCTATGTTGAGTGTGCACATTTGTTGGTAGTAGCTATCTTCCAAGCTACCAGAATTTATAGGTGCTAGAGTTTATTTTTATTCCTAAGGATTAATACTTTGCATTTTCTTCATTGATCTCCAGTTACTGCTTGTTTAACCTTAGCATTAATTTGTCCAAATTATTTTCAAGTTCTACTGTATCCTTCAAATTCATTACTCTATTTTTGTGTCAGGAAAGTCGTGTCAATTCAAGGCTATTAATGAAGAATATGAACAAGGGACCCAAAACATCCTTGTAGAATGCCACTTATGATTGGTACCCCATTCAGCCTTCACTCCATGTATGACAAATCTTGGCTAACTTGACTAAAAGTGTGCCTGCATTTCAGTAGCATCTCTAAATTTGTCATACCAAAAATTTATAATATTTACACCAAAATGTTACATAAATATGGCACTCTTACTTGTCCATCGGAGAATATTAGCGTTTGTTCAATGCACCAAATGTACTCTTCATCAGTTTCACCTTTCCAGGCATACACTGGTACACCAGATTTGGCGATGGCTGCTGCTGCGTGGTCCTGAGTACTAAAGATGTTGCATGATGACCACTGAACTTCTGCCCCAAGCTCAGTCTGACAAAATGGGATTTATTACGACTCAAGAAATCGTAATGACACGACTGCAAACAAACCATACCCCCGGCCAGGATTGAACCCGCGGTCATATACCTAGTTGGATGAATCTTATTGTGGCTAGCTGGTCTAGTGGCTAACGCGACGGGCTGGAGTTTCGAGACTGACCGCGGGTTCAATCCCGGCCGGGGGTATGGTTTGGGATTTATTACCTATACGTACATTGTACTTTAGGAAGGTACTACTTTCTTTTAAACAACACGTGTAACATACTAAAGGCTATAGGTAAATAATGAAGATATGCTGCAGTACTGCAAATAAAATGCCAAACAATTTTATCTGGCCTTGAGTTTTAAGACTCGCTTGCTGCAAGTTTAATCCCCGCCTGTACCTTGGTTTGTTTGCAATCGTCATTACGATTTCATGAGTCATGTCAAGTTCATCCTAGCACCATGAATAGCCTGAAAGATTCTGGTCTTCCAGATTACCTAGTAAAAATACAGCTTCAATAGTCTGATACAATACTCTTTAAATGTAGCTGCAGAAGAAAGGAAACTATTATGAATACGTACCACAAAAACAACCACACTTTAAAGTACTTAAACCACTCACAACCATCAAGCTCAAATGTTAAACCCACAGCAACCTAATGCAAATCCCTAAACCTACTAAATATTAATGTTACACATACTACAGTTCACATTAAATACTAAACCAATGCTTATGCAACTTAAAACACTTCCTGGAATACTTTAACAAATATTACACTAAGAAGTTTCCCATACTTTATGCAGTTTTTACCCATATTTGGTAATGCTATATCTACCAATTCACTATATGCAGTATGAATTTCCTCTCGAATGATCAACCAAGCCCAGCACTACTTTTAGCCATCTCATTAAATATAACTAAACTGGCTTTTTTTTTTTTAACAAGTCGGCTGTCTCCCGCCAAGGCAGGGTGACCCAAAAAGAAAAAAATCTCCAAAAAGAAAATACTTTCGTCATTCAACACTTTCACCTCACTCACACACAATCACTGGCTTATACTAACAAAAAAGCATTACAGCAGGCCTACTGGCCAGTACTAGGCAAGTCCTACTCTTCCCAGTCATTCCCACTCTTACACAACTACTGTACAACCATTGTTTTCCTAAACAGGAAAGTAGGCTTAGTGGCACATGCTATGCAGGTCCTACTCACCTTTTTTTTTAAACAAAATTCGTAAGTCAAGAGATATGGAAATACCAAGTATCTGAATGGAAATCAAGGACATAACTAAAAACAAGTCACTGACTCTTTTGGGTTATCCTAGGTAATCTATACATGGTGCTGCTATGTATGACAATTTATGTAACTTTTTGTGTACCTATACCTGAATAAACTTACTAAATGTATCTTTTACACGTTAAGTATAATTTTCTTTATGCGCCAACGGTCTGGAGAGCACCTATTGCATAAAGTGAGACATGCATGTATCTGATATATTTTTTGTTGCCCAAACCTCAATGGAAACTATAAAAAATAAGAGGGCCAAAAATGTGGAATACATAACTGGCTGGATGAATTAAAAAACATTAAAATGAAATCAAACAAACCTCAACAATTTGTGTGTTTAATGTATGTATTAGTTTAGGCTTAATACACCATTATTACAGTTTTTTAATTCTCTTTGAAATTAAGTTTGAATTAAACATTAACCCTTTGACTGTCGCGGCAGTACATATACGTCTTACGAGGTGCCGTGTTTGACGCATATACACTCAAATTCTAGCAGCTTCAAATCAAGCAGGAGAAAGCTGGTAGGCCCACATGTGAGAGAATAGGTCTGTGTGGTCAGTGTGCACCATCTAAAAAAAATCCTGCAGCACGCAGTGCATAATGAGAAAAAAAAACTCAGACCGTTTTTTTTTATTAAAATGCCGACTTTGTGGTCTATTTTCGTATAGTATTTATGGTTGTATTCTCGTTTTCTTGGTCTCATTTAATAGAATGGAAAACTTATTATAGAAATAGAGGTGATTTTGATTGATTTTACTATAAAAAGAACCTGGAAATGGAGCTCAAAGTTCAAAAGTAAACAAATGATGTCATTGTCCAATAAATGTCCAACTAGCCATTCTAATATGCAGTCATGAATGGGTTGATGTTATTTATACAATTATTACAGTATTGCAGTAGTCTGCATAATAGTAAGTCTTCTGTTTTTTTGTTTGAATAAAAATTCAAAATAGAAAGCAAGAGTAATATCAGAGGGGCCTGGAGACATGACTGATGAACAAAGAAAATGTTATTTTAGAGCCAGGAATGTCTGCATTGTTCATTCTGGACCTTATTTTGAAATTGTCATATTTTTTAATTTTTGTGAAATTGGCCAAATTGCAAATTTCTGACCACATTATTGGGTAGTTAAAATCGGTAAATGGGCAGTTTCTTGTACTTAATCGATAGAAAAAATGGAGTTCTAAAGAAACAGCTATGAGTTTGGTCGACTGGAACAACGGAATTAGCCAAAAATAGGGCTCAAAGTGGGCGAAATAGCCGATTTGTAAATATCGCCGAGCTCGCTAACTTCGCGAGAGCATAATTCCGTCAGTTTTCCATCAAATTTCGCTTTTTTTGTGTGTCATTACAATCGGGAAAAGCTTCTCTATCATTTCATAAGAAATAATTTTTTTTTTTTTAAATTTTGCGACACCAGGAGACACCTCAGGATTGGGGGTTGCGACAGTCAAGGGGTTAAATTAATAAATTTTCACTAAATACTCAATTTTTCACTCAAATTTGCATTTTATATTTTAACCCTTAAATGGTCCAAAGAAATAGACATTCAAATTCGTAGTGCTACAAAAGTAGATCTACTTTTTTTTACATATTTTCAAATATAACAAAAAAAAATGTAGATAAAAGTTTTTTTACACATTTTCAAATGTAAAAAAAAAGATCTACATTTTTTTACATACTTTCAGATGTTGAAAAAACATATATACTGTTCAACTGCCTCCCAGCACACATAAGGGGGATTACCAACAGACCCCTGGCAGTCTTCAAGCTGGCACTGGACAAGCACCTAAAGTCAGTTCCTGATCAGCCGGGCTGTGGCTCGTACGTTGGTTTGCGTGCAGCCAGCAGCAACAGCCTGGTTGATCAGGCTCTGATCCACCAGGAGGCCTGGTCACAGACCGGGCCACGGGGGCATTGACCCCCGGAACTCTCTCCAGGTAAACTCCAGGTAATACGTTTGGACCATTTAAGGGTTAAAGACTTACATTTATACACTGACCAATATATTTATTCTTACCCTATTAGCATATTATCAATCCTAGCTTTGGATTGCCTAAAATGCTATGCATAGCTATGGGCTTTTCCTTGCAAAAGAAGTACAGTTGACCTATTGTAACTAACTTCTTAGGAAACGGATATTCTGCAGATTTATCCGGATAAATTTGTCAAGACAATTTATTTGTACTGTTCGGTAATTTACCTGTACAATTTCAGTTAGTGTGCCATTAAAACAAATTTTACCTTTTCTTTTTAAGTATTTAGGCACAGGTGCAAAAGTACAATTATCATACCTAATAACTGCAGATTACCTAGGATAACCCCCCAAAAAATAAAAAGGCAGACTGATACACACGTACAAGTCAAAATAATACAACATACATTACTGTGCTTTTTTTTTTTTAACACAACAGCCATCTCCCACCAAGGCAGGGTGACCTAAAAGAAAGTTTTCTTTTAAATTTAGTAATTTATACAGTAGGGGTTACTATCCCTTTGGTCCTGGCATTTTAGTCGCCTCTTATGACACGCACTGAGGAAGGATTGTTCTCCACTTCCCCATGGAGAAATACTCAATGATATACATGTTCATTACTCAAAATAGAAAGACATACATTATCATCAAGTACCTAGTGTAAAACACTACTACTGTACCAGTGAATTTAACCCCAACCAAAATTATTACGATATACTTTGAGAAATATATGGTATTGTACAGTATATTCTACTTTGAAAATATTTAATACAAGACTATTATAAAGTTTTCAGTATAGATTACTACTGTATTCTAATTACCTCTGTATACTGTACAACTCATTGAAAAACTAAACTGTCTGCTGACACAGTCAGCAAAAAAATTACTTGCAGATTTAACCTGAGAAAAGTAAAAAATTATAAACTATCACTCACAAGTGTTTCAATGAGTACAGCTGTCTGGATGGTCATATGGAGACAGCCTGCCACTCTAGCACCCTTCAGTGGCTTCTCTGCCCCATACTTCTTGCGCAGACTCATTAGTCCTGGCATTTCTTTCTCTGCCATGATTATTTCCTTGCGACCAAAGTCGGCTAGATTGATGTCGGCTGAAATTATAAAGTTGCATTAAAGGACTCATGTTTATAATATACATGTAATCACAAGTCAATATATTATCAGTTAATTAAATTTAAACAAAAGATTATCATTACCTTGTGGTAAACAAATATTTGGCTTTAATTAGTTATCTCAGGTTAAATTTTTATAAAATATTGCTATTTTCTATAATATAGCGATTAATATTAGAAAATAAACTTGAATAATAGTAATTTATAAAAACATTTAATCTGTAATAGTTAATTTAACCTTTACATTATATACAGCACACTGCTAAAGTTTGCTGTTTGTGCAAATTATAAACTAGGACAACACAGGTGTTCCCAATTATAATACTGAAATAAATTGTTCAAGGTCTGAGCTTACTTCTGTCGGAATATATATTTAACAGGCCAAATGCTATTATAATCAAAACTAAGCACTAAACCCGCATGGGTCATACAGCACCGGAGGTCAAATGATAAAAATTTCACAACTTTGGAAACTTTTTTTTACACAATTTCCTAAATGTAGAACACATAAATGAATAATATAATAATTATGTAATGAAATATGATGCCGATATGATCCTATCAAGAAAACAACCTGAGGTACTATCTTATCTTATGGACAATTATATAATATATATGAGCGAGAGATCAATTCAATACCAAGTGAACATTCTTGACTGCTCCTTAACTAGCCACTTGATCTTAGAAAAGACACTTGAGATTATTATTATTATTATTATTATTATTATTATTATTTATAATCAAGGGGGAAGCGCTAAACGCGGAGGATTGTACGGCGCCTGGGGGGGGGGGGATGTGGAAGGTATTCAGGCTTAATTCGGGGAACTGGAGCACAGATCCAATTCCCTAAATCAAGAGCCCCTCACCAACATCAAGGAACCTTCCTTGAGGGGAGACACTTGAGACAACTATAAATCCAGTGTTATTTCAGTGGGAAGGCGCTAAACTTCCGAGTCTCGTACAAAACCTATGGAAGCAAATTGGTTTGATCGGAAAAGGATAGCTCAAATTCCTTGGATGAAGAGCACTTCGCCGGAATCAAAGTATTTCCCCTTTACCCTTGGAAGGTGTATTAAGAGTAGCGATATATAGAATTTGAGAGGAAGCGGCTAATGCCACCAAGTTAGTGTACCTTCTACACCACTCAACATTCTTACAGAACAAGATCACTAACTAAACCACGTCCCGAGCCGGTTAAGAATACAGCATCACATAAAATATTAAATCACAGAAGAATCTGGCTTGTTTCAGGGGTGATTTGAAAGCGTCAGGGTGCTCGATGAGCTCATGTGGCACTCTATGGTGACAAATGTCTCACCCACGCCCAAATGGGCGTTAATACACCCGTTACTACCACTGCTTATCACACCAGTCACCCACCAACTTTGAAAGGAGGCTTGGAAGTCATGGTTAGCGTGTAGAGTGAAGCAGAGACAAGTATCACAGAGGTCCGTGTTGGCGCTAGACTCGACGGTAACAGGGACCTGCGCCGCTGCCGCCACCTCTTAAATACCCTCTGCTTCCTCCCCCTTTCCCCGCCAACACTCAAACATCCCCCACCACTTTCCCAAACTTCCCCCACCATCCTCTCAAACTTCCATCCTTATCCAAACTTCTCTCATCCTCTTAAATTTTCCCCAAAGCTCTACCTTTCCACACCAAACATCCCCTACCGTCCCTAACCTTCCCCAGATTCCCCATCACCTGCCCATGTACCTAAATAAACTTAAACTTCCCACCCTTACATAAACTTACTCTGACAGCGATAGATATGGGACTAGCTCACCTTTATTGATGTTCGTCCAAAAGCGCCAATATTAAATGCTGATTTGCCTTGACGTGCAGAACATCCTAAAATAATTGTGATAGTTTTGCTAATATCTCTCAAAATAACAATTTCCACAAGAAATAATTTGTGCCGGGGTACTGATAGCATGTTTATATTTTATAAAAGGAAATAATACGTGATTTCTCAAAAAGACCGGATCTTCATATATGATATAAGCCATTCCCTTGATAATAGTTAAAAACTTACCTATTTTCAACTTTTAAATGTGTCATTACGATTTCGTGAGTCATGTAATAATGTTGGTAGTGGAAATAAGTCTGACTTTTTTGGGTTATCCTAGGTTCTCTACATATATATTATGTATGATAATCTATGCAAATGTATTTGTGTATACCTGAATAAACTTACTTAACAGCAGCAACACTAACAGGAACAGCAGCACCATTTGTCTCACACTATCAGGAACCCGAGTCGGGGTCCTTTTGTTATGAACTCAACGCTGTAACACTGACAGACACCAGAGTCTGACAGACATCCATATGTCAGTAGAGATAAAAAAAAACAGGAAACCATCTTGAACAGCAGCATGACTTGAGAGACGGAAAATATGTTTCATCTAATATAAATGTAAGACTGATAAATCAGGACATAGAATGGGCTGCCTGCATAGTCATAGACTACTAGAAAGTCTTTAGTTCATAAACTTAAAAAGTAAACGAAAAAAACGAGGAAGGTGGAAGATTATATAAGAAATGCATAAGCAACAGAAAGCAGAATCATGGTGAGAGTAAAGTTTAAAATTGGAGTATGGTACCAGCAGAATACCACAAGAGCTGGTACTGTGACCAATACTCTTATTGATATATGTCAATTGTCTCCTAGTTCCAGAATCATATATGGAATTGCTCTCAGATGACGTCAAGCTGGTCATGGGAAGACAAAACAAGGACCGTAAAACATAAAAAAAAAATGCAAAATATTATTGACTGGCTACAGGAACGATGTACTCCATTCACCAAACACCCTTGAAAATTCCAAGCAGCTCGCCAGCAAAAATTAAAAATTACCTTGGTAACTTGACACACTAAGAATACCAGTAAACATTCGCAGCAGCATCACAGCAACATCATCCCGGTAGATACAGTTTAAAATTAGCAGCACATCAACTGTAATATTATAGAGCCATCAAGAGCACCATACAGTAGCAATAGTAAATATACCATCACAGAAACAGAAGCAGCACACAGTGCTGTCATCACAGTAGGAATGATACAGCACACTACATCAGCAAGAGGGACACTGCAGCAGTAGGGACACAGCACACTACAACAAAACAGCGGATGTGGCACAGCAACAGCAGTAGGGACACCACACCACAAAAACAGGAGGGACACAGCACACCACAGCAGCAGGATTTGCACAGCACACCACAGCAGCAGGAGTGGCACAGCACACCACAGCAGCAGGAGTGGTACAGCACACCACAGCAGCAGGAGGGACACAGCACACCACAGCAGCAGGAGAGACACAGCACACTACAGAAGCAGGAGGGACACAACACACCACACCAGAAGAAGGGACACAACACACCACAACAGCAGGAGGGACATAACACACCACAGCAGCAGGAGGGACACAACACACCACAGCAGCAGGAGGGACATAACACACCACAGCAGCAGGAGGGACACAACACACCACAGCAGCAGGAGGGACATAGCACAGCACAGCAGTAGGAGGGACACAACACACCACAGCAGCAGGAGGGACACAACACACCACAGCAGCAGGAGGGACACAACACACCACACCAGCAGGAGGGACACAACACACCACAGCAGCAGGAGGGACACAACACACCACACCAGCAGGAGGGACACAACACACCACAGCAGCAGGAGGTACACAACACACCACACCAGCAGGAGGGACACAACACACCACACCAGCAGGAGGGACACAGCACACCACAGCAGCAGGAGGGACACAACACACCACACCAGCAGGAGGGACACAACACACCACACCAGCAGGAGGGACACAGCACACCACAGCAGCAGGAGGGACACAACACACCACAGCAGCAGGAGGGACACAACACACCACAGCAGCAGGAGGGACACAACACACCACACCAGCAGGAGGGACACAACACACCACAGCAGCAGGAGGGACACAACACACCACACCAGCAGGAGGGACACAACACACCACACCAGCAGGAGGGACACAACACACCACAGCAGCAGGAGAAACACAGCAGCAGGAGGGACACAGCACACCACAGCAGCAGGAGGGACACAACACACCACAGCAGCAGGAGGGACATAACACACCACAGCAGCAGGAGGGACATAACACACCACAGCAGCAGGAGGGACACAACACACCACAGCAGCAGGAGAAACACAGCAGCAGGAGGGACACAGCACACCACAGCAGCAGGAGGGACACAACACACCACAGCAGCAGGAGAAACACAGCAGCAGGAGGGACACAACACACCACAGCAGCAGGAGGGACACAACACACCACAGCAGCAGGAGAAACACAGCAGCAGGAGGGACACAACACACCACAGCAGCAGGAGGGACACAACACACCACAGCAGCAGGAGGGACATAACACACCACAGCAGCAGGAGGGACACAACACACCACAGCAGCAGGAGGGACACAACACACCACAGCAGCAGGAGGTACACAACACACCACAGCAGCAGGAGAAACACAGCAGCAGGAGGGACACAACACACCACAGCAGCAGGAAAAACACCAGCAGAAACCAGCAGCAGGAGGCCAACACACCACAGCAGCAGGAGAAACACAGCAGCAGGAGGGACACAACACACCACAGCAGCAGGAGAAACACAGCAGCAGGAGGTACACAACACACCACAGCAGCAGGAGAAACACAGCAGCAGGAGGGACACAACACACCACAGCAGCAGGAGAAACACAGCAGCAGGAGGGACACACACACCACAGCAGCAGGAGGGAAACAACACAGCAGCAGGAGGGAACAACACACACCACCAGCAGGAGGGACACAACACACCACACCAGCAGGAGGACACAACACACCACAGCAGCAGGAGGGACACAACACACCACAGCAGCAGGAGGACACAACACACCACACCAGCAGGAGGGACACAACACACCACACCAGCAGGAGGTGACACAACACACCACAGCAGCAGGAGGGACACAACACACCACAGCAGCAGGAGGGACACAACACACCACAGCAGCAGGAGGGACACAACACACCACACCAGCAGGAGGGACACAACACACCACAGCAGCAGGAGGGACACAACACACCACACCAGCAGGAGGGACACAACACACCACAGCAGCAGGAGGTACACAACACACCACACCAGCAGGAGGGACACAACACACCACAGCAGCAGGAGGTACACAGCACACCACAGCAGCAGGAGGGACACAACACACCACAGCAGCAGGAGGGACACAACACACCACAGCAGCAGGAGGGACACAACACACCACAGCAGCAGGAGGGACACAACACACCACAGCAGCAGGAGCGACATAGCACACCACAGCAGCAGGAGGGACATAGCACACCACAGCAGCAGGAGGTACACAGCACACCACAACAGCAGGAGGGACACAGCACACCACAGCAGCAGGACGGACACAGCACACCACACCAGCAGAAGGGACATAGCACACCACACCAGCAGGAGGGACACAGCACACCACATCAGCAGGAGGGACACAGCACACCACACCACACCAGCAGGAGAGACACAGCACACCACATCAGCAGGGGGGACACAACACACCACAGCAGCAGGAGGGACACAACACACCACACAACAGAGGAGACACAACACAACCACAGCAGCAGGAGGGACACAACACGCCACAGCAGCAGGAGGGACACAACACACCACAGCAGCAGGAGGGACACAACACACCACAGCAGCAGGAGGGACACAACACACCACAGCAGCAGGAGGGACACAACACACCACAGCAGCAGGAGGGACACAGCACACCACAGCAGCAGGAGGGACACAACACACCACAGCAGCAGGAGGGACACAACACACCACAGCAGCAGGAGGGACACACACACCACAGCAGCAGGAGGACACAACACACCACAGCAGCAGGAGGGACACAACACACAACAGCAGCAGGAGGGACACAGCACACCACAGCAGCAGGAGGGACACAACACACCACAGCAGCAGGAGGGACACAGCACACCACAGCAGCAGGAGGGACACAGCACACCACAGCAGCAGGAGGGACACAACACACCACAGCAGCAGGAGGGACACAAAACACCACAGCAGCAGGAGGGACACAACACACCACAGCAGCAGGAGGGACACAACACACAACAGCAGCAGGAGGGACACAGCACACCACAGCAGCAGGAGGGACACAACACACCACAGCAGCAGGAGGGACACAACACACCACAGCAGCAGGAGGGACACAACACACCACAGCAGCAGGAGGTACACAGCACACCACACCAGCAGGAGGGACACAGCACACCACAGCGGCAGGAGGTACACAGCACACCACAGCAGCAGGAGGGACACAACACACCACAGCATCAGGAGATACACAGCACACCACAGCAGCAGGAGGGACACAACACACCACAGCAGCAGGAAGGACACAACACACCACAACAGCAGGAGGGACACAGCACACCACAGCAGCAGGAGAAACACAGCAGCAGGAGGGACACATCACACCACACCAGCAGGAGGGACACAACATACCACGCCAGCAGGAGGGACACAGCACACCACATCAGCAGGAGGGACACAGCACACATCAGCAGGAGGGACACAGCACACCACATCAGCAGGAGGGACACAGCACACCACATCAGCAGGAGGGACACAGCACACCACATCAGCAGGAGGGACACAGCACACCACATCAGCAGGAGGGACACAGCACACCACATCAGCAGGAGGGACACAGCACACCACACCAGCAGGAGGGACACAGCACACCACATCAGCAGGAGGGACACAGCACACCACACCAGCAGGAGGGACACAGCACACCACATCAGCAGGAGGGACACAGCACACCACACCAGCAGGAGGGACACAGCACACCACATCAGCAGGAGGGACACAGCACACCACATCAGCAGGAGGGACACAGCACACCACATCAGCAGGAGGGACACAGCACACCACACCAGCAGGAGGACACAGCACACCACATCAGCAGGAGGGACACAGCACACCACACCAGCAGGAGGGGACACAGCACACCACATCAGCAGGAGGGACACAGCACACCACACCATCAGGAGGGACACAGCACACCACATCAGCAGGAGGGACACGACACACCACAGCAGCAGGAGGGACACAACACACCACAACAGCAGGAGGTACACAACACACCACAGCAGCAGGAGGTACACAACACGCCACAGCAGCAGGAGGGACACACGCCACAGCAGCAGGAGGGACACAACACACCACAGCAGCAGAAGGGACACAGCACACCACAGCAGCAGGAGGGACACAGTACACCATAGCAGCAGGAGGGACACAACACACCATAGGAGCAGGAGGGACACAACACACCACAGCAGCAGAAGGGACACAGCACACCACAGCAGCAGGAGGGACACAGTACACCACACCAGCAGGAGGGACACAACACGCCACAGCAGCAGGAGGGACACAACACACCACAGCAGCAGGAGGTACACAGCACAGCACACCAGCAGGAGGGACACAACACACCACAGCAGCAGGAGGTACACAACATACCACAGCAGCAGGAGGGACACAGCACACCACAGCAGCAGGAGGGACACAACACACCACAGCAGCAGGAGGTACACAGCACAGCACACCAGCAGGAGGGACACAACACACCACAGCAGCAGGAGGTACACAACATACCACAGCAGCAGGAGGGACACAGCACACCACAGCAGCATGAGGGACACAGCACACCAAAGCAGCAGGAGGGACACAGCACACCACAGCAGCAGGAGGTACACAGCACACCACAGTGCAGGAGGTACACAGCAGCAGGAGGTACACAGCACACCACAGCAGCAGGAGTACACAGCACACCACAGCAGCAGAGAGGTACACAGCACACCACAGCAGCAGGAGGTACACAGCACACCACAGCAGCAGGAGGTACGCAGCACACCACAGCAGCAGGAGGTACACAGCACACCACAGCAGCAGGAGGTCACACAGCACACCACAGCAGCAGAGAGATACACACACACACCACCACAGCAGCAGGAGGTACACAGCACACCACAGCAGCAGGAGGTCCATAACACACCACAGCAGCAGGAGGTACACAGCACACCACAGCAGTAGGAGAACACAGCACACCACAGCAGCAGGAGGGACACAACACACCACAGTAGCAGGAGGTACACAGCACACCACAGCAGCAGGAGGTACACAGCACACCACAGCAACAGGAGGTACACAGCACACCACAGCAGCAGGAGGTACACAGCACACCACAGCAGTAGGAGATACACAGCACACCACAGCAGCAGGAGGGACACAACACACCACAGCAGCAGGAGGTACACAGCACACCACAGCAGCAGGAGGTACACAGCACACCACAGCAGTAGGAGATACACAGCACACCACAGCAGCAGGAGGGACACAACACACCACAGCAGCAGGAGGGACATAACACACCACAGCAGCAGGAGGGACACAACACACCACAGCAGCAGGAGGTACACAACACAGCACAGCAGTAGGAGGGACACAGCACACCACAGCAGTAGGAGGGACATAGCACAGCACAGCAGCAGGAGGGACACAACACACCACAGCAGCAGGAGGGACACAACACACCACAGCAGCAGGAGGTACACAAGCACACCACAGCAGCAAGGAACGATACACAGCAAGCACACACAGCAGCAGGAGGGACACAACACACCACACACAGGCAAGGAGGGACACAACACACCACAGCAGCAGGAGGTACAACAACACACACACACCCAGCAGAGGAGGGACACAGCACACCACACCAGCAGGAGGGACACAACACACCACACCAGCAGGAGGGAACACACACCACACCAACACCAGCAGGAGGGACACAGCACACCACATCAGCAGGAGGGACACAACACACCACACAGCAGGAGGGACAGCACAGCACACCACAGCAGCAGGAGGGAACAACACACCACATCAGCAGGAGGGACACAACACACCATCAGCAGGAGGGACACAGCACACCACATCAGCAGGAGGGACACAACACACCACAGCAGCAGGAGGGACACAGCACACCACAGCAGCAGGAGGGACACAACACACCACAGCAGCAGGAGGGACACAACACACCACATCAGCAGGAGGGACACACACACCACACAAGCACACAGGAGGGACACAACACACCACAGCAGCAGGAGGGACACAGCACACCACAGCAGCAGGAGGGACATAACACACCACAGCAGCAGGAGGGACACAGCACACCACAGCAGCAGGAGGGACACAACACACCACACAGCAGGAGGGACACAAGCACACCACACCAGCAGGAGGGACACAACACACCACAGCAGCAGGAGGGACACAGCACACCACAGCAGCAGGAGGGACACAACACACCACACCAGCAGGAGGGACACAGCACACCACAGCAGCAGGAGGGACACAACACACCACATCAGCAGGAGGGACACAGCACACCACATCAGCAGGAGGGAACCACAGCAGCACACCACCACCAGCAGGAGGGACACAGCACACCACATCAGCAGGAGGGACACAGACACCACACCACACAGCAGGAGAGAGACACACACACCACAGCAGCAGGAGGGACACAACACACCACAGCAGCAGGAGGGACACAACACACCACAGCAGCAGGAGGGACACAACACACCACAGCAGTAGGAGGGACACAACACACCACAGCAGCAGGAGGGACACAACACACCACAGCAGCAGGAGGGACACAACACACCAAGCAGCAGGAGGACACAAACACACCACAGCAGCAGGAAGGACACAGCACACCACAGCAGCAGGAGGGACACAACACACCACAACAGCAGGAGGGACACAACACAACACAGCAGCAGGAGGGACACAACACACCACAGCAGCAGGAGGGACACAACACACCACAGCAGCAGGAGGGACACAACACACCACAGCAGCAGGAGGGACACACACACACCAGCAGGAGGGAAACATAGAGGGAGGGACACAGCACACCACAGCAGCAGGAGGTACACAGCACACCACAGCAGCAGGAGGGACACAACACACCACAGCAGCAGGAGGGACACAACACACCACAGCAGCAGGAGGGACACAACACACCACAGCAGCAGGAGGGACACAACACACCACAGCAGCAGGAGGGACACAACACACCACAGCAGCAGGAGGGACACACACACCACAGCAGCAGGAGGGACACACACACACACAGCAGCAGGAGGGACACAACACACCACAGCAGCAGGAGATACACAACACACCACAGCAGCAGGAGGTACACAACACACCACAGCAGCAGGAGATACACAGCAGCAGGAGGTACACAGCACACCACAGCAGCAGGAAGGACACAACACACCACAACAGCAGGAGGGACACAGCACACCACAGCAGCAGGAGAAACACAGCAGCAGGAGAAACACAGCAGCAGGAGGGACATAGCACACCACACCAGCAGGAGGGACACAGCACACCACATCAGCAGGAGGGACACAGCACACCACAGCAGCAGGAGGGACACAGCACACCACATCAGCAGGAGGGACACAGCACACCACATCAGCAGGAGGGACACAGCACACCACAGCAGCAGGAGGGACACAGCACACCACATCAGCAGGAGGGACACAGCACACCACATCAGCAGGAGGGACACAGCACACCACATCAGCAGGAGGGACACAGCACACCACATCAGCAGGAGGGACACAGCACACCACACCAGCAGGAGGGACACAGCACACCACAGCAGCAGGAGGGACACAGCACACCACATCAGCAGGAGGGACACAGCACACCACACCAGCAGGAGGGACACAGCACACCACATCAGCAGGAGGGACACAGCACACCACATCAGCAGGAGGGACACAGACACCACAGCAGCAGGAGGGACACAGCACACCACACAGCAGGAGGGACACAGCACACCACATCAGCAGGAGGGACACAGCACACCACATCAGCAGGAGGGACACAGCACACCACATCAGCAGGAGGGACACAGCACACCACAGCAGCAGGAGGGACACAGCACACCACATCAGCAGGAGGGACACGACACACCACAGCAGCAGGAGGGACACAGCACACCACACCAGCAGGAGGGACACAGCACACCACATCAGCAGGAGGGACACAGCACACCACACCAGCAGGAGGGACACAGCACACCACATCAGCAGGAGGGACACAGCACACCACACCAGCAGGAGGGACACAGCACACCACATCAGCAGGAGGGACACGACACACCACAGCAGCAGGAGGGACACAGCACACCACACCAGCAGGAGGGACACAGCACACCACATCAGCAGGAGGGACACAGCACACCACACCAGCAGGAGGGACACAGCACACCACATCAGCAGGAGGGACACAGCACACCACACCAGCAGGAGGGACACAGCACACCACATCAGCAGGAGGGACACGACACACCACAGCAGCAGGAGGGACACAACACACCACAGCAGCAGGAGGTACACAGCACACCACACCAGCAGGAGGGACACAGTACACCATAGCAGCAGGAGGTACACAGCACACCACAGCAGCAGGAGGGACACAGCACACCACACCAGCAGGAGGGACACAACACGCCACAGCAGCAGGAGGTACACAACACGCCACACCAGCAGGAGGGACACAACACACCACAGCAGCAGGAGGTACACAGCACAGCACACCAGCAGGAGGGACACAACACACCACAGCAGCAGGAGGTACACAACATACCACAGCAGCAGGAGGGACACAGCACACCACAGCAGCATGAGGGACACAGCACGCCACACCAGCAGGAGGGACACAACACACCACAGCAGCAGGAGGTACACAGCACAGCACACCAGCAGGAGGGACACAACACACCACAGCAGCAGGAGGTACACAACATACCACAGCAGCAGGAGGGACACAGCACACCACAGCAGCATGAGGGACACAGCACACCAAAGCAGCAGGAGGGACACAGCACACCACAGCAGCAGGAGGTACACAGCACACCACAGTAGCAGGAGGTACACAGCAGCAGGAGGTACACAGCACACCACAGCAGCAGGAGGTACACAGCACACCACAGCAGCAGGAGGTACACAGCACACCACAGCAGCAGGAGGTACACAGCACACCACAGCAGCAGGAGGTACACAGCACACCACAGCAGCAGGAGGTACACAGCACACCACAGCAGCAGGAGGTACACAGCACACCACAGCAGCAGGAGATACACAACACACCACAGCAGCAGGAGGTACACAGCACACCACAGCAGCAGGAGGTCCATAACACACCACAGCAGCAGGAGGTACACAGCACACCACAGCAGTAGGAGATACACAGCACACCACAGCAGCAGGAGGGACACAACACACCACAGTAGCAGGAGGTACACAGCACACCACAGCAGCAGGAGGTACACAGCACATCACAGCAACAGGAGGTACACAGCACACCACAGCAGCAGGAGGTACACAGCACACCACAGCAGTAGGAGATACACAGCACACCACAGCAGCAGGAGGACACAAACACACAAAGCAGCAGGAGGACACAGCACACCACAGAAGCAGGAGGTACACAGCACACCACAGCAGCAGGAGGTACACAGCACACCACAGCAGCAGGAGGTACACAGCACACCACAGCAGCAGGAGGTACACAGCACACCACAGCAGCAGGAGGGACACAGCACACCACAGCAGCAGGAGGGACACAGCACACCACAAGCGCATGAGGTACACAGTCAACCAACAGCAGCAGGAGGTACACAGCACACCACAGCAGCAGGAGGGACACTAGCACACCACAGCAGCAGAGGGACACAGCACACTACGCAGCAGGAGGTACACAGCATAACCGCAGCAGCAGGGGTAACACAGCACACCACAGCAGCAGGAGGTACACAGCACACCACAGCAGCAAGAGGGACACAACACACCACAGCAGCAGGAGGTACACAGCACACCACAGCAGCAGGAGGTACACAGCACACCACAGCAGCAGGAGGGACACAGCACACCACAGCAGCAGGAGGGACACAGCACACCACAGCAGCATGAGGTACACAGCACACCACAGCAGCAGGAGGTACACAGCACACCACAGCAGCAAGAGGTACACAGCACACCACAGCAGCAGGAGGGACACAACACACCATCAGAGTAGCAACATTGAGAAAACAGCAGAACTAAACAGTAATAACATCCGTACGCCAATCACAGCAGCATCATAAAGGTAACATCAGGAGTAGGAAGCCACCAGTACAACATTACAGCAGCAACACATCAATAGTTGTGTTAACAGACAGATCATGTGGTTTTAAGCCTATAAAATGCTGGCTTGCTAGTGTTATAGTGGTTTTAAACCTATAAAATGCTGGCTTGCTAGTGTTATAGTGGTTTTAAACTATAAAATGCTGGCTTTCTAGTGTTATAGTGGTTTTAAACTATAAAATGCTGGCTTGCTAGTGTTATAGTGGTTTTAAACCTATAAAATGCTGGCTTGCTAGTGTTATAGTGGTTTTAAACCTATAAAATGCTGGCTTGCTAGTGTTATAGTGGTTTTAAACCTATAAAATGCTGGCTTGCTAGTATTATAGTGGTTTTAAACCTATAAAAAGCTGGCTTGCTAGTTTATAGTGGGTTTAAGCTATAAAAGTGGCTTGTAGTGTTATAGTGGTTTTAACTTAAAAAGCTGGCTTGCTAGTGTTATAGTGGTTTTAAACCTATAAAATGCTGGTTTGCTAGTGTTATGTGTTTTAGCTTAAATTGGCTTTAGTGTTATAGTGGTTTAACCCATAAAATGCTGGTTTGCTAGTGTTATAGTGGTTTTAAACCTATAAAATGCTGGCTTGCTAGTGTTATAGTGGGTTTTTAAAACCCATAAAATGCTGGCTTGCTAGTGTTATAGTGGTTTTAAACCTATAAAATGCTGGCTTGCTAGTGTTATAGTGGTTTTAAACCTATAAAATGCTGGCTTGCTAGTGTTATAGTGGTTTTAAACCTATAAAATGCTGGCTTGCTAGTGTTACATGTCTTTAGGATAGTGCTGTATAGCCCTTGTGGTTTAGCGCTTCTTTTTTATTATAATAATAATTTAGGATACAACGTATTTATAATAAACACTATTATCTAAGGTATTTTTATATTACAAGAGATGTCAACTAGAGGGCAAGATATACCCCAGCAAGTTGCATATATAAATACATATTTCTAGCTATATAAAGAGAAGGGAGGAACTGGTTAAGAGAACACAATACTCTTTTCTTGTGAGTTAATAATAGTTAATAGAATTCTTTCATGTCCGCCTCGGTCAGGACAGTATTGATTGCACTATCCTGACATTTGTCTTCTGCATTGTTATAGTTTTCATCTTTATTTACATGAATTTTGATAATGGAAAATATTTCATAAAAAATGGTATACGGAATATATTTTTAGGAAGAGATAGATAAAAGTAGTTTTAAATATTTTAAAAGATATAAACTTTTCAGTAATGCATTTACTCTGGCTTTTAATTACGTGTTATGAAGTTACTTTTATAATAATAAAATCAATATAATTTTATCATATAAAATTAAATTATTTGAGTTTTGTTAGAAAATATGAATGATCTTCCGACTTTCATAAAATATATATGGAATTTCAAGGACATCTTAATTTATCCATTACTTAACCTGGAAGTTAAGGCAAGTACAAATTTTCGTACATCTGGCAATTATTATATAATAGTATTTTAAAAATATATATTGACAAAACATTATTGGGATCATTAAAATCTTAATCCATGTGTCTAGCAATATAACAAATATGTTAATAACCAAAATTGGGAGTAAATATTGTGAATATACTTAGTCCGATATTCATTCTGTATATAATAGCCCCAAGACTTTATTTTAGACAAGTAAATGCTTCTCATTTAAATTTAATTCATGTATCTATTCATATTTATATTAACTTGGTATATAAATATCATTAAACATATCTAAATATTAAATTTTTACTTATTAACATTTTGAATCTGGTAGTATTTGGCATCAATTTGTTTCAGCTAGTTCCTAGGGAAATATTCCCGAGTGAAGCAGAATCTAGGGAGATTTTTCCCTGGCGGGAAATTACAAACTTTCAATATTGCTGGACCAGTGACTGAGTTCTACAGAAGTCTAGAAGTTATATAAAAAGTGATATGTAAACGGTACATTAAATATAACAGTGATTAGTGTACGTAAACCGCCCCAAATACATTGCATAATTAGTGGCTTTCCTCTGTGCCTAAACAATAAACAACTTTATTTCTTTGTGTAGTATACAAAGTGTAACTTAAATCTAATAAAATATTGTTAAGCACAAAGAAAACCACTAGCATGCGTGCACATTTCAGGCATGTCTACCTTTGATTAATTCATGTATTCCATGTATGGCTCAAAGGAATAATTATTATTATTGTAATCCTTATAGAGAATAAACTTTGAATTTGAATTGAATTGAATTGAATTATTATTATTATTATTATTATTATTATTATTATTATTATTATTATTATTAAATGGAGGCTGGGGGAGTTTCATGAGACATCAGTTTAATTATAAGTAGATACACTACAAAGGACCCCAATGGAAATAAGTCATTCTGACTTTTTTGGGTTATCCCAGGTTCTCTACACATATGCTGCTATGTATGATAATCTATGTAAATGTATTTGTGTATACCTGAATAAACTTACTTACTTACTTACTTAACATAAATTATGTAAATTGAACCTTAGATGCTCTGAGAATGTGTTAATTGGTTCTGAAGGCCATCTAAGTACATATCACTGGTTTTAGTGTAACATTGATTCTCTAAAACAGAGGCTAAAGTAATCTCAGGAGACGTGTACCCTGAGAGAGATATATGTCAATGTCAGAGTTTTCTGCTAAAAAAAAAAAAAAAACTAAAAAATTTCATGCTTTCCTTAGACTTGGAACTGCGTTCCAATTCCTTGAATCGAGTGTGAGATGCCTTCCATTTCCCCCAAGCGCTGTATGACCCTTACGGGTTTAGTGCTCCCCAATGACTAATAATAAAGTGCTCAAAAACGAAAAACCTCGGGTTCGTTTCCAGGAGGGGTGGACTGAATGGACAAGTCTCCTGACATTTACTTCCCACATTCACCTATTACTAAATGGATAGCTGGGTGTTGACTGAGTGTAGTGGGTGGCATTCTGAGGGTCTATGGACCTCGCTGCTTGGTTTAGTATACCTGGAGAGAGTTCCGGGGGTCAACGCCCCCGCGGCCCGGTCTGTGACCAGGCCTCATGGTGGATCAGGGTCTGATCAACCAGGCTGTTACTTCTGGCCGCACGTAATCCAGCGTACGAACCACAACCCGATTGGTCAGGTACTGACTTTAGGTGCCTGTCCAGTGCTTTCTTGAAGACAGCCAGGGATCTATTGGTAATCCCCCTTATGTATACTAGGAGGCAGTTGAACAGTCTTGGGTTTACGCACTGGCCTGGAGTTTAAGGACTCACTTGCCATGTGTTCAAACCCCACCCGTTCCCTGGTTTGTGTTTACGCTGGGTTATTTATCCTCCGGGGTTACTATTCCAAAGTTTATTTTATTATAATAATTCTCTTATATTACGGAACCTTATCACATTTAAAATAGTGTCCTGAAAATAATATGTAGATTTCCTGAGTATAGTATATTTTTTTTATCTTATATTTCCTCTCTTAATAGTTGTTGTGTGCTAACACTAGCAGAATCAGCAGTAACTGGTAATACCAGGTATTTGGAGCCACTGTCAAGAAATCATAACTCAGAAATCCACAACTCAGTGATCAGTAGGTTTGATTTATAGTTTACTGGTCTTAATTTCGATCCTTGGTAAGGTTAAGTAAGTTTATTTAGGCACAGGTACACATAAGTACAATTATCTTGTATAGTAACGTGAGAGTTACTTAGGATAACCCCAAAATAAGTCAAAGTTACTTATTTCCATTGGGGTTGGAACTCCATAGCAATCCACAACTGCAGACCATACCAAGTTGGAGGTGGTATTGCAATCTATTACTCTAACCAATTATCTTGTATTAGCACCACTTGCTTTAGTGATGAATATGGAGAATACATTTTTGCTAATTTTACTGTAAAAAACCTTAAGACGCCTATTACAATCGGTGCCATTTACCGGATACCCCACACAAACATCCCAAATTTCAGTGAGAAACTAAAGGCATTAATAACAAACAGACAAATGAATAAGCACCACCTTCTCTTAGCTGGAGACTTCAACATCAACCTTGGCCTACTAGATGATCAGCCTGTAACTGATTTCATCAATAATATGAACAACACACTTCTCATACCAACAATAACTAAACCAACCAGGCTCACTGAAACAAGTGCAACCATAATAGACCACATATGGACCAATATACTAGCCCCCCTTAAATCAGGGATAATCACAGATAGCACTACAGACGACTACCCTACCTTCCTCTTGACAAACATTAGTAAACCACCACTTGAATACAACAAAGTCTCATTTAGACTCCATGATGAGGCCTCAATAAGGAAGTTCACAGCTGACCTAGAGACTGTTGACTGGCCTACAGAATTCTCCAAGGCCAATGGTATTGATGACTGGACAGACATTTTTCTTAACAAATTACTTAGACTATACAACAAACATTGTCCTATAAAAACGAAACAGATCACAAACAAACGGCTTGGTTGCCCATGGCTAACCAGCACCATTCTGAAATCCATTGATAAGAAACACCAATATGAAAAGCAATATAGACAGGCTTAATACACAAAGATATTCTTAAACACTATTCATCAGTCCTCACCAAAGTAATAAAGAAAGCCAAACAACTATACTACTCCAGTAGATTCACTGACACAAGAGGAGATATAAAAAAGACCTGGAAAACACTCTCTCAGATTCTAGGGACCCACAAACTGAAAAAAAACAAGATTATTGCCCTAACTAAACCTAATGAAACACCACTGCATCCCACTGACACAGCTAACAGATAAACGACTTCTTCTCAACCATAGGTTCTAATCTCGCCAATAAAATCCCACGCACCAATGCCCATGCCGGGGACTACCTAGATGGGAATTTCCCAAATTCCTTCTATCTTGCTCCAACTGAGCCCATGGAAGTCACCGAGATTATAAAGTCACTTAAAAATAAAATCAGGGAATCTGTCTCATGTCCCACCATTATTGTACAAGAGAGCGGCCCATGTCCTCTCGCATGCTATCTCATTACTTTTTAACAAGTCACTAGAAACTAGCACCTTCCCGAAACTACTCAAGACGGCAAGGGTTACACCAATACATAAAGGTGGTGACCCTACAGATTTAAACAACTATAGGCCAATATCAAACTTACCATTGCTATCCAAAATCTTTGAGAAATTCGTGCACAGGAGACTATATTCATTTATTACGGCACAAAACATACTCAACCCCTGCCAATTTGGATTCAGGAAAAATAAAAGTACTAACGATGCAATCATAAAAATGCTAGATCTGCTTTACACAGCATTGGAAAATAAGGAATATCCACTAGGAATTTTTATTGACCTAAGAAAAGCTTTTGCCACAGTAGACCACGGCATCCTACTCCACAAACTTGACCATTATGGTATAAGAGGCCATGCGCTTGCATATTTCAAATCTTACCTTACTAATAGGTATCAGTATGTCACCATTAAAGACACAGCATCAACAACACAGCCACTTGATACTGGAGTTCCGCAGGGAAGTGTCCTTGGTCCCCTGCTCTTCCTCATATACATCAATGATCTTCCAAATGTATCTCAACACCTGAACCCCATTCTCTTTGCTGACGACACGACTTATGTCATCTCTCACCCTAATCTTGCCACCCTCAACACCATTGTTAATGAGGAGCTGATCAAAATATCGACTTGGATGACAGCCAATAAACTTACGCTTAACACTGACAAAACCTACTACATTATGTTTGGTAGCAGAGCAGGAGATGAGCAAATTAACATTAAGATCGACAACACTCTAATTGCCAGGCATAATGAGGGCAAATTCCTAGGCCTATACCTCGACAATAACCTGAACTTCAGCACCCATATCCAACACATAACCAAAAAAGTATCCAAAACGGTTGGGATCCTCTCCAAGATATGATACTACGTGCCGCAAACTGCCCTTCTCACACTATACCATTCACTTATATATCCATACCTCACCTATGCTATCTGTGCTTGGGGTTCAACTGCAGCAACACACCTAAAGCCAATAATAACCCAACAAAAAGCCGCAGTAAGAATAATCACTAAATCCCATCCCTGGCAACACCCCCCCCCCACTCTTCACAGATCTAAACTTACTCCCTGTTCAGTACATCCACACTTACTACTGTGCAATCTACATCTACAGGACCTTAAATTCCAGTATTAACCTTGACCTAAAACGCTTTCTTGATAGTTGCGACAGAACCCACAGGCACAACACCAAACACAAACATCTCTATGACATTCCCCGTGTCCGACTAAACCTTTACAAAAATTCAATGTATGTCAAAGGCCCTAAAATCTGGAACACCCTACCTGAAAATTCTAAAACTGCAGACACATTCATCACCTTCAAAACTACCATCAGAAAACATCTTATCTCCCTGATACACCCTGTCAACAAATTACACGAATACCACCTGGTGGTTCACACTTACACTCACTCACCCATTTGACCATAAACAGAAATATCAATCTCAATCTCAAAATAATGAATCTTAACTAGTCATAAGTTGGCCTGTGATACTCCAATACTGAAACTATGTATAGTGCCAAAACAAAAGCATTCACATTGCTAAACTCACAAACTAGTATTTAGTCACTTAGCCATAATACCAACTAACCTCATAATTTTGTAATATTTTAAACTTAAGATTTAATTTAAGCCTGCCCGAAATGCCTAGCCATGCTAGGTGTTCTAGTGGTACACTCTGTAATTATTATTTTACTACATGTAAACCACACAATAACCAAATTCTGTAAACGCAGCATTGTAATCCTTATAGAGAATAAATTTTGAATTGAATTGAATTGAATAATGACTACATTAAACACGTCTTTATTATTGGTATACATCAGTGTTAGCTCAGCCTATCCTCATGTTAATGCGTTAATTTTTTATGCAATTTTCATCGTAAACTTACAAATATTTTTTTAACTTCATTTAGCTTAGGATACACAAGCCTATAAAAGAATACATTTAACCACAAGTAAACCAATTAAAAAAGGTCGAAACGTCTGAGGGTGACCACTGCAGATTCCCGTACCAAGAGTGATAAACGTTCTAATATAAACATTGCGTGTATTTTCTGGCCATTAGGAAATGTTCATACCTGTAGGTGAATCACTGTGCGAGAACAGATTGTAGAATGATTGTTTAGTTATGATTAGACTTAGAAATGAACACAAGTATTACAACGTCCAGCTCTTGCTCTAGGTCTCAGGCGTGGGAAAAGTGGCAGGGATTTAGCCACCCAAAAGGACCCCAATGGAAATAAGTCACTGAATTTATATTCGCTGCCTGACCACGGTGGAGTGAGGTTGTCTCGGCACCCCTCTTTCAGACATCAGGCGAGCTACCTTATTTCAGTGCAACACCATTGAGTAGTGATGACGTGCGCTGCTCATTGGATACGAGCAACTATGGCGGAACATACAGTACGGAGAGTGAATACAATCGCCTAGAGCTGGTTCGTGGTACGTTAAGTGGAGATAGCTTTAAACGTTCCATTCTCCCTAACATCATCATGAAACATAGTATTCCCACGAGGAATAGTATGGCGTCCTCCCTTAATGTTTAACAAAGAATCTTTGTGAAGATTTCTACGACGGAGTCGATTACTACAACAAGGAATATGTCGATCAATACCATGAACAACGCAATGAGTGGAATTCAACGATGGATGTCGTTTTACATGACGTCTCTAATTACCTTCACATGTGAAAGGTGAACGTAAAGTACCCTTTACCCTTCGAGTCTACGTCTTATGGCCTGCATGAGTTTTTTTCGAAGTTATGGGACAGTGCATTCTGGCAAACAATGTGGGTGTGGAGTGATGGTCCATATTTAAGGAATGCCGGAAGGTACTTACAAACCCTTAAAATGCCCTTAACAATGCCTATACCATGCCTATGTTACTATGATCGTTTTGTATAACAACAGGTTTATTAAGTGTACTATGCTGGTCAACGGAAAACAAGTCGTACCATGTAAGCTTCTTTTGAACGACAGTGTGAGCCCCAGTGTCCTAGAGGCGGGCTTCTCTCGAATTCTCGACACTCCAAGATGTGAATCAACAGTCGAGTAATTTGGTGCCTGGCTCGATTCCTCGGAGGGGCCGGAGGAATGACCTCTGGAGCGAGTGATGTCGGACCTGGAGGTGGCGGCGGTCGGAGACATGTGTCAAATCTTCCCCGGGCGTCGGGTGGGAGTTGAAGGTGACATCTGAGGATACTATCGTCCAGGAACACAACCCAGATGGGTTATTGGCAGATTTTGATCAAGTATTTTTTGGATAGGAGTAACCCTGTTCAAGAAGTGTCCTCAAGTTCATGTTGAAGCTGAAACTTTGGAGGACACAACAAATTGTTGAGGAAGACTTGGAGTAAAGAATTGGCGGGGGCATGATGTGTGCCGGAGGTACACCAGGAGGATTTGTCAGAGGGTGAGTAAGTTGTGTAAGTTGTGAGTTCTAGGTAAACGACTGCGGCATCATTAGATAGAGAGGTTCATTACCCCAGGGCAGAAGGCCTGGGGAAGAAGTCATGGGCACGTTGTGAGCCGAGGACACATAGTGGAGAGTGTGCCAGATTTGCAAAATAGGTAAAGGGAAGGGAGGGAGACTGCACATGAAAACTCGAGTGGCAAAGGAACAACGGAAATATGAAAAGTGCAGTGGGTAATCCCAGAGGCATAGGTGAAAAGCCGCCCCTTCTGTATTTTCATATTTTTCACCCTTAATGTAAATGTACTTAAGAAACTGAGGTCCAAAGAAAGTTTGGTTTTTGAGTGGTTTTTAAGAGAAAGGCGGTTTGATGTTGACAAAATGCTTTGTTTGCAATAGCATAATCACATGTTGCGGGCTGGTATGGTTGAGTGTGAAAGTATATCGGATGATGTACCAGTTGTTAAGCAATATGAAAGGTTGGGTAGCATTATCGGAAAAAGTGAGACCAGCCCCTGTGGCGTGTCAATCGCGTTGGTGAAGATGGGGGGGGTTGGAGGATCGTGGGGTGGAATGGGCTTTCTGGGTAGAGTCGAGGTTAGTTTTTCGTGGAGTTACATGCCAGCAACTATTAATAACACAGGGAAAAAGTAATTTTGTCAGAGATGGTATTGCTGTATCACTTGAAGAGGTTTGCCTTCTATAACAGTAATAGGAGAGTGATTGGAATTGTTGATTAGGAGATGGTGATGTCCGAACCGTGAGGGTCTGGTTGTGTGCTGATGTGCTGAGGATGTATTGCGAGATATTTTGGGGTTGTTTGATGTGGTGAGGGAGAGGGGGGGTTACCTATTGAGCAAACGTTCGTCCCCGTAGGGAGAGAAGCGCGATAAGACAGAAATTATAATAAGTCAGGTATAGATGTTGTGAGGGTGCAAACCTTCGATGTGGTTTTCCTGAAACACAGAGCGGTAATGAGCAGATTTGATGTGGGATGGAGTGGTGCTATTAGTAATCTGTTACTGGAAATTAAATGTAATGGCTTCTTAAGGAGGAGGGGGAGGGGCCCAATTTTTCAGTGATTGGTGGTTGCTTTGGGAGGCAAGGAAACAGGGAGAAAGATCTGTTAGAATTGGTGGGAAATGCAGTGCAAAACCTTTAATAGCGAGAATTTTTTTTAAGGCTAGGTACGAGAGGAGGCGAGGTGGCGTTTTTGGGATGCAAAATTATACTGGAGGGACAGTTTGCAAGATTGATATTATGGTGGGGGAGTTGGTAGGAGTGGGTGATATGGACAGACTGCGGAGTAAATAGCTTAATTAACACATGGATAGGTTTTATGCAATTAGGTTTAGGGCGTGATTAAGAGGATGTTTTGTGTGTGACAAGCCGTCTGGGTATGTTAATACGTAATTATTCGGGACCGACCAAGAGTGTAACCACCATTCTTACAATTGGAGACAAGCCCTGGGGTGGAGGGTATCCAGTGGTCCGAGTCCTATCCAATACGGAAAGTATGAAGTCTCTAAGCTGATAGTTTGGTTTAGAGAGAAATGGAGTTTTGGAGGATGGGGGTTCCGGAGGTATTTTGTTTGAAGGGGTTTGCCATAGCGTTTAAGTGAGCAGGAAGATGGGGAGTAGGTTTGGTAATAAGTTAGGTTGAGGTGGGAAGAAGGCAGTTTTTTTTCGGGATGATTACCGGAAAACAGACGCAGGGATAGACGGATACCAAATGATTTATCTAGAGCAACATTTGGGGTGTATTAGGTCAGTGCATTTGTAAGGCTATAGGACCATAATTTAAACTATGGGGAAGATGGGGCATATCGCAAAGTACGGGTGTCATAGTTTTGGTGCCAAAGAAGGGTGGGGTTAGAGAGTTGAGTTCTTACCGTGCAATATCTTTGTGTGTCGCTGTAACAAGTTTTTGCGAAAAATTTTGGGTAATAGTACTGAAGACGGCCTGGGTCTGTGGACATTGTGGACAGTATAGTGTATACCGGGGAGGAGTAATGCGGGTAGGTCATGGTCGTATTCGTGGATTTCCTATTAGGGTAGTAATAAGGAGGTATTCTAGGTCTGGTATTGGGAAGAAAGCTTATGATTAAGGTGGATAGGAATTTTTGATTGAGAGTATGGTGAAATTGGTTTGGAGGGAGGTTGTAGTTGGATTGGGTAGGACTTAGTATGAGAATGCATCACATGAGAAGTTACATGTACATGGGATGTTGGGTAAGTTTTCAAGTAAGTCATGGGAAGGGGATTAAGGCAGGGGTGAGTCCACTCTACCCCAAAAACTCTTTGCATGTATGCAGAATCCGTTTCTATGTTGCTGGTTGATGGTGGGATGGGAAGGTTGGGTTAGAGTGAGATATTGTGGGAATATTGTTGGTTATGTAATGATACAACAACGTTTTAAAACTTAATGGTATTGAAGAATTAAGAAAAGTGTGAAGGGTAATTGAGATTTTTGGGAAGTGCTACTGGAATGATGGTTAATAAGCAGAATCACGGTTTTTGGCGGTAGGCGCTTGCTTATTGGGTAGAGAGGACCTGGGGGAGGATTTGGTTGGATAACTGTAGAATAGGAGTCCTACAGATTTGTGGGATTTTGTTTTGCAGATGCACAGGGCACAGAGAGCAGGAGGGTTAATTCAAGAAAAGGTAATGGACAGAGCTTTGAATTAGGCTGAGGGGTCTAAGGGGCCGGGGATGTAACCTTGCACAAAGGGTTTGTGGGGGTAATACGCTGATTTATAGTAAGGTGTGGGAGTGTGCGGAAAATTACGAAACCATAGAATTCAGGATATTATGGAAATTCAAAGAAGGGTCTTAAGGTATGTGTGGGGCTATGGGAGGGGCGTGGTTGGCAAAGATGTATTAAATGACTTGAGTAAAGGCAGGGAGGACTGGGAATAGATTGCATAGGTCTAGGGAGAACGGCTGCAATATAAAGTGAAAGCAGTAGAGTAATATACGGGCAGTGCGGAGGGAAAGGGGTCCTTCGTGTGGGGGCGGTGATGGGTATAACCGCAAATGGTTGTTTGGCATTGACCTTAGTGGAGTTGTGAAAGACATGTTGCGGTTTATGTATTAAAAAGTTAGCAATGATAAAAACCTCTAGAAAAACCGTTTATTGGTGTGTGGGTCGTCGACAGGTATTAATGACAAGGGATGTGCAGTGTTATCCCACATAAGAATTGGAGAGTGATAGTGGGTGGAATTTAGTAAATTAAGAATACCTACCGGCAAGAGCGAGGGGAATTAGTAAAACGATTTCTTAATGGTACGTTAGCAACGAAAGAGTTGCTAAGACCGAATGGGTTTTGTGAAAGAGGCGTTCATGCGCCTTTTTTGTGGGAAGTAGAAACGGCTTTTCCATGTAGTATATTTTTGTTCTGCATTGGATGTGGTAAGATTGTGTGAAGAGGGTTTTCTTATTTATAGGGGGGGGGATAGATAACCCCCTTAGTGCTTTTATGTTAGATACGGAATGGTACCCACAGAGGTGGTGAAGGGCTATCAGATATGAAATAGTAGTGATTACTTGTATATTCTTGGGGATGAGGGAGGTGAGGTGAACAATAGTATAAAAGCGTTGGCGGCGAGTTATATATGTACATCATGTAGGAACAAGACAAGTTATATGGGGAAGGTGGGAATTTAGTTTTCCGGAGGGATATCGATTGACATTCTTTTGAACGATTACGTACCTCCGTTTGAGAATGGGGTGAATGGCAGAGGGGGTTGGTACCTCTTCAGTTGTGGCCCTCTTTGGTGTGATTGGAAGCCTGGTTGAGGTATGGTTGAATTAGTTTGCACGGTTGGTTGATGCTGGGTAAAGTTTTATTGTAGTTGTAATGTAACCTAATGAATTTGTTTGTAAAAAACACAGAGTCAAAAGTTGTAATGTTGATTTTCGGTTTTCCCTTATTGGTATATAAGGGCGTGGAGGCGGCATTTTATATAGGAAGTATATATTTTATATGATAAATGTGAGGTTATTGTCTTATATATATTATTTATCTGAAGATAGATTTATGCCTTGTCATACAACCTCTTTTTTTATTATTTTGTATATAGATTCTGTACATTATGCACTTAGTCCGAAAGTATATAAGTATTTGATGGGTTTATATATACCCCTTATATTTTTGCTACTGAAGGACCTATTATATATTTGAGTGTAATCAGTAACATTAACTTTGTGTCAATGTATGATGTGTTTGGGGGAATCCCAATGTATTGTATAGTTTCCTTATCATAGATTGTAATTCTTTATTTTATTTTGCAGACAATCATTTAGCGATTTGATTTCTATTATGATAAGGTTGTTGTTCTATGAATAAGTGCCCTACTCGTATGTGTTATATTGCATGCGTATAAGTATACATAGTTATGATTGCAGTACTCGTTTCCAACATGTCTTATAATGAACCCCTGTTATTTTATAGTAGAAATTGTTTTCAATGAGACCATGGTCATTAGAAATTAAATGTATGTTATTTTAGAATGGGGACTGTACATACTTGGGGGGTGGTGGGGGGGTAAGAAGTGGTGCCAGCTGTGTCTGCAGCTGTACCCCCCCCCCAAAAATTATGGGGTGGGGTAGAAGTTGACAGCAGTGTCGGCACTGGGCAATAATTATAATTTTAAAGAGGAGTAATGAAGAATAATAGTGTGATTAATAAAATATAAATAACAAGAAGTGTAAAAAAAATGCAGATTGTAGTTTGTGTATTATCCTAAGGTTATAAAAATAATATGTGTAAATCTTACTAAACATAGTTTACAATGTATGTAATGTATATGGGATTAGGACAGGAGTGACAACAACACGTTTAAATCTCTGTTGTTCATTAGACACTGAGATTTATAATTTTGAGTAAGGAACTGATCCTGTGTTTCTTTTATTAAATTAATGTATAGTGTTTGTATTTAAATAATAATATAAAAAACAACAAAAAAAAAAAAAAAAAAAGAAAACTGAATTTTTTGGGGTTATCCAAGGTCTCTACACAACAAGCGTCTTATGATGATAATCTATGTAACAATTTGTGGTATAAAGCCTGAAGTAAAACATACTGGACCCACCACTGTGTGAATTTTAGTAGTTTTAATATGTTTATTATGCACCGCCATATCTTACCCATCCTGCGGCGGTAGTCAAAGATTCATAGTAACATAATGGGGTCCAGGGACTGGGCCTCAAAGTTTTTGATAGCTAGGCAAGATACAGAGGTAATGAATTCACTGATCTTAAATTACAAAGTAATGAACTCACAATTTACAAAGGTAATGAACACCAGGTATGTCTAGTCACAATCATGACAAGTTACAAGTTCACTGTGTGATGCGAGAATTTTTTGTTGCCACTGTGGCACAGAGAGCACCTATATATTAATATGCAATTGATGACCAGCTATGGTCGGTATACCTTGTACAGTACTTGTTGAAATAAAGATAATATTTTATTATGGTGCCTGTTTTTGAAGCCTGCCCACAGCACCTTGGCAGGGAAAAGTTGCAGGATTTTTCCCTGAATGTTACAAGGCTTGAGGCTTACCCAGAGTCACATGAATAGGACGCTGATCATACGACCCGCAAGATGCAGCCTGTAGGACGTGTCCACGCTCACCTCTGTGTGTAACACGTTGCTACAAATTATATTGCGTGCTCACGCTGAGAAAAATGAACAAGGATCCACCTTTATGTTTTAAAAGCTAAAGTAAGTGGAAATTTGTTTGTGATTATATACGAATTACAAATTCCCAAGTTTGTAAATATCATAGAGTATAATATTATCATATAATTAACAGTCATCTATGGATATATCTATCTAATGAGAAAGTGAGCCAGTTCGGATTATTTCATTATTAAAACTCGTAGAAAACAGTTTTTTAAGTCCTCACAGCAATACAGTCAGCCTTTAAGTACTGAACATGAACCATTTTGGTACGGTACGACGGTATTTTAACCAGGAAATTAAGTATATAAATTTTGAACACTGAATTAATAATATTTGTTGATTTTCCACCTAATATACAATATGAATAAAATCTATGCCTCTCATGAGTGTTTATTATCTTACATTAAAAATGCTTAAAATACCATACTCTTTTTTCCTGTTTCTGATAAGAGAAGTTGCTGCCGGGCCGCATGTTTCAAGCCTCACCTTTTTTTTTTACTGGCGTGACTAATAAAATTATGGATTTATCATGGTGCGTAGAGATTAAAAATTAAAGTCATTTGTTTCAGTAATATATAGTATTTAACTGGTATCGAGACTTCTAATTTAGCAAACAGAAATTTCACAATTTACCGCTGAAATTTCAAAATTTGAATGTCTTAAAATATGTCTTAAAATGCCTTACGTTGAATGTTGCAGTAGTGACTTAATTACTATGTTTGTGGTATTTGTGTGTTTACGTGTTATGGGTGTACTCGCCTAATTTTGGTTGTAGAGATCGAGTCTCAGCTCCTGGCCCCCCCTTCTAAAAGGCTGCTACTAGTTTCACTCTTCCGGCTGCGTGTGTTTTGGTGTTATCACTTATTTATGGTCTCAGAGGTAGTCTCAGCCCTACTTGTCAAACTAGCCGCTACTGAATTCACTCTAACTTCGTGAGCTCTATCTACTCTTTAAGCTATGTAAGGATTCTGCCTCTTACCACTGCTGTCCAGGTCGTACGTCTTCCTGACCACTCTTTAGCTGAAGACGTTTCTTAACATCCCTATGACTTTGAACTTCCTGCACTGCCCTCGCGTGCCTGCTTCCCTCTCCAGCTGTCTGTCCTATCAGTTGCTCAGTATTTTGTATGTCATTATCATGTCTCCATTGACTTTGTCTTCTGTCATCCAGGTTTAACTCCGTTAGTCTCTCCGTATATCTAATACCCCATAACTGGTTTCTAGTGTCGTTGCATACCTCTTCACTTTTGTTTCTTGACATGCTTATCAGGTGTGAGTTCCACACGGGTACTGCATATTCCAATATGGACCTGGCATATGCTCGTTACTATGTTCACCCCGGTTCCTTAAATGAAGTCTACGGTCTGTGCTCCTAGCTTGTTCTCCAGGGATTGTCCCTCCCCTAATTGTCATAAACTTGCAATTTTCTGGGGTTGAATTTCAATAAATCAACCAATCTTGCAACTTGTGCAGGTCTGTTTGTCGTCGTTCATTGCCCTCTAATGTTTTCATTTTCCTTATTAATTTCACATCGTCTGCTAAACAGGGATACATCAGGCCATCTCTTCTAAAAATATACAAGTGCACCAGAAACGGTACAGGTTCCAGTATTGATTCTTCTGAGATTCCATTTGTCACACTTGCCCATTCTAACACTCTTCCCAGACAGTCCCCTGTTTGCATTCCCTTTTTGGTATTCTTGAAATTTTTATTTT
>NC_069463.1:13081424-13112890 GCF_026875155.1 Cherax quadricarinatus | reverse complement strand
ACTACCATTTTAATGAAGTGTTGCGGGGTTTAAACTCAGGGGGGAAGTGTTTTGCAAGGCTTAAATTCACGGTGAAGTGTTGCATGGGGTTAAACTCACGTGAAGTGTTTGCAAAGGGTTAAACTCACGTGAAAGTGTTGCAAGGGGTTTAAAAACTCACGTGAAGTGTTGCAAGGGTTAAACTCACAGTGAAGTGTTGCAAGAGTTAAACTCACAGTGAAGTGTTGCAAGGGTTAAACTCACAGTAAAGTGTTGCAAGGGTTAAACTCACAGTAAAGTGTTGCAAGGGTTAAACTCACAGTAAAGTGTTGCAAGAGTTAAACTCACAGTGAAGTGTTGCAAGGGTTAAACTCAGTGAAGTGTTGCAAGGGTTAAACTCACAGTGAAGTGTTGCAAGAGTTAAACTCACAGTGAAGTGTTGCAAGGGTTAAACTCACAGTGAAGTGTTGCAAGGGTTAAACTCACAGTGAAGTGTTGCAAGAGAAACTCACAGTGAAGTGTTGCAAGAGTTAAACACACAGTGAAGTGTTGCAAGAGTTAAACTCACAGTGAAGTGTTGCAAGAGTTAAACTCACAGTGAAGTGTTGCAAGAGTTAAACTCACAGTGAAGTGTTGCAAGGGTTAAACTCACAGTGAAGTGTTGCAAGGGGTTAAACTCACAGTGAAGTGTTGCAAGGGTTAAACTCACGGTGAAGTGTTGCAAGGGTTAAACTCACAGTGAAGTGTTGCAAGGGTTAAACTCACAGTGAAGTGTTGCAAGGGTTAAACTCACAGTGAAGTGTTGCAAGAGTTAAACTCACAGTGAAGTGTTGCAAGGGTTAAACTCAGTGAAGTGTTGCAAGGGTTAAACTCTCAGTGAAGTGTTGCAAGGGTTAAACTCAGTGAAGTGTTGCAAGGGTTAAACTCACAGTGAAGTGTTGCAAGGGTTAAACTCACAGTGAAGTGTTGCAAGGGTTAAACTCACAGTGAAGTGTTGCAAGAGAAACTCACAGTGAAGTGTTGCAAGAGTTAAACTCACAGTGAAGTGTTGCAAGGGTTAAACTCACAGTGAAGTGTTGCAAGGGTTTTTAAAACTCACAGTGAAGTGTTGCAAGGGTTAAACTCACAGTGAAGTGTTGCAAGGGTTAAACTCACAGTGAAGTGTTGCAAGGGTTAAACTCACAGTGAAGTGTTGCAAGGGTTAAACTCACAGTGAAGTGTTGCAAGGGTTAAACTCACAGTGAAGTGTTGCAAGGGTTAAACTCACAGTGAAGTGTTGCAAGAGTTAAAAACCACAGTGAAGTGTTGAAAAGGGTTAAACTCACGGAAGTTTGAAAGGTTTAAAGTTCACAATAATAATAAATGTGCAGAAATTGCGGGTATTTTTTGTAAATTGGCTGCCCGTGCAACTTGTGTTTGAACGTGAAACTTTAGTATATCCTTTGTTTACAAAAAAATGTGATCAATGCCCAGGGTTTGACTTTTATTAAATTTTCATGAGGGACACAAACCCGTAGGGTTAGCTGTTTGTTTAAAAAACAAAAAGTGTAATTTGTACTTTTTAGATATTTCTGGGATGTTATAAATTTATTGTTTAAAAATTTTTTCCCTACCTGGACGGTATTTATTATTTATTTTTGTTTTATTTTGTCGGTGTTTTTGCTGTAATTTTTTCTGGTAGGTTTTATCTCCATTTTTTCCAGGCAGGTTTTTTTCATCAAAATATCTATCCGGCTTTTTTTTTAAAATATCAAAGGAAAAATAAGAAATTTGTTTTCCCTTGCCCCTTTGCTTAATTTTTAAAATTTAAATTGCGCTTGTTAAATAAGGTTAGGTAAGTTTTCTAAAGGCCTTTTTGGTACAAATTATTTTAAATTTTTTCCGTATAAGAAATTTTTTTTTGAAAGGACTTAAACTTAAATGGTTTTTCTAATTAACATTTTACCTATTTGGAGATTTATTAAAATTTAAAAATCATTTTTTTTTATTCCGCTGCAATTTAAAAAATTTTTTACCCTTAAAGTTTTTTTAAAATATCACCGAGTATTTATAAGGATTCACACTCCACCCCTCTCTGTGGGCCGTCAAATTGAGCCCCAAGTGTGGGAAGAGTCCCCACTTTCCCCCTATTACTGTGTTTTATTATTTAAAATCAAGGGGAAGCGCCAAACCCGGGAGGATTATAAAGCGCCTTTGGGGGGGGGGATGTGGAAGGCTTTCAGCTTAAATTTCGGGAACTGGAGCACAGATCCAATTCCCTAAATCAAGAGCCCTCCCCAAACATCAAAAAAACTTCCTTGAGGGGCCCTACTGCGTAAAATCTGCGAGGAAAAAAAATGAGCGATGTAGGTTTCTACGTGATGCCCAGGGGACATAATAGCGGGAGGTCAAAACGTCGCAGTAAAAAGAAGGGAAATTTTTTGCCATTAAGGTCAGGGTCAGGGCAGAGAGATCGAAGTCCCAATTTAATATTTTTTTGTTTACATTTTTTCATCACCATTCTATACGCAGTAATGCATATAGGAAAGAAAACTTATGACGTTTCGGTCTGACTTGAACCATTCACTAGACCTAGACCTAAACCCAAAACACACACACACACACACACACCCCACACAAAACACACACCACACAACACCCACACACACACACCACAACAGATTTGACCCCCACAACCCCAAAACAGGTGAGTACAAATGGCGAGTGCCCCGGCGTGCGCGCGAAAGAAGGGGTTATATATTATTTTATATTAAATATTATATATATATATATTATATAATATATATAATATTTTATATATTATATATATATTTTAAATATTTTATATATATATATTAAATAATTATAAAAAATTAAAATTAAATATAAATATATATATAATTTAAAAAATTTATATATAATAAAAAAATGGGTAGTGGGGTTGGGTAGACAGCAACCCCCCGGGGAAAGTCTACCGTCCTGCCAGATGACTGTGAAAAAAAAACCTGAATGTTTTGCTGAGGGTAGGATTGGGGTTTTCTTTTCTGTCTCAAAAAAACGCAAGATAACAGGGATATCTTGCTACTCCTACTTACATTTTGGTCCCCTTTCTTTGCACGCACATGATATATATATATATAAAACTCTAGTTTTTCTCCCTTTTTTCTAAATAGCTCTTGTTCTTTTTTTTTTCTTCTATTGTCCGGGGGGGGAAAGTGAAAAGAATCTTTCCTCCGAAAGCCATGGTGTGATGAGGCGACTAAAAGCCGGGAGAAATGGGTAGAAACCCCCTTTCCCTGTATAAAAATTACAAAAAAGAGAAGAAAAAAAACTTATAAAAATGGGTTGCTTAAATTGCGTGGTGTAGTGCGGATGACAAAAACGATGATTGCTGATTTATAATGAAAAGAATTGAGTCCCCGGCCCTAAGCGAAACAAAGCTGAAAGGGGGGGGGAGAGTTTAGGGGGGAAATAAATGGATTTAAAACTGGGTATCGAGAGAGTTAGAGCAAAAGGGAAGGGTACGTAAAGTTTAAATGATCAGTTATGGAAGGAGAAAAAAGAAAATGAATGTGAAATTCAAGAATTTATGTGGATTAAAGAAAATTTTTTGGATGCGAGAATGGGTCATAATAAGCGTGATGCACCTGGAGAAGAGGAATGCAGAGGAGAGAGAGAGATTTTGGAGATGTTAAGTAATGTATGGGAGCCTTTAAACCCAAGGAGAGAGTAATTGGGGAAAGGGGATTGAATGTAAAGTAGGAAAACTTTTGGGAGAGGGTGTGGTAGGAAAGTTTGGGGGGGCCAGGGTAAATGATAATGGGACCCCTTTGTTGAACTTTGTTAAAAAGGGGTTTTTTATAGGAAATAATATTTAAGAAAAAGAGATAAAAAAGATAACGATATGATGTAGGGCAAAAATGACAGTAGTTTTTGGATTATGTTTTGGGTAGATAAAAACTGTTGAGTAACTTCGGGATGTACAGTTTATAGAGGGGCCACAGATAAAATCGACACTTTCTATTGTGCTACACTAAGAAAAGGTAGAGGGGGATACAAGGAGAAAAAGCATCAGGGAAGAGAGAGGTAAATTTTATAAACTAAAAGAGGGGGCATTAGGGAAAGATAAAAACAGTATTGGAGGATAGAGGGCAAATGGACATAGGCAAGGGGGGGGGTCGAAAGGTATGGGGTGGGTTTAAAAATGTAGTTTTTGAGTGTTCAGCAGAAGTTTGTGGTTAGGGGAAAGGGGGGTGCGGGAAGGGAAGAGGAGCGTTGGGGGAATTGATTAAAGAGGTAAAAAGGGAAAAATTTAGCATATGAAAATTTTTTTACAAGTAAAGTATGCAAGGGGGGAAGAGAATAGGAGAAAAAGAAAAATTAAGAGAGTGGGGAAGCAATTAAAAAGAGAGCAAATGAGAGAGGGGGTGAGATGTTACAAAAAATTTTTGTTGAAAAAAAAGAAAAAGTTTTGGAGTGAGTTTAAACAAGTTAAGAAACCCTAGGAACAAATGGTTTTGTCGTTTAAAAATAGGAGAGGGAGTTATTAAAAGGGAGAGTTAGAGGTTTTGGGGAAAGATGGAAAGGAATTTTTAGGAAATTTTTAAATTTGATAAAGATAGGGAAGCTGTGATTTCGTGTAAGGGAAGGAGAATAAATCTTGAGGAGTGAGGAAGAGTCAGAGTGAGTGGGGGGGGAAGTTCGTGAGGCAGTGGGTAAAATGAAAAGGGGAAAAGGCCCCGTTGATGGGAAAAAGAAAAAAAGTTAAAACGGGTGGGGAAATTTTGGAGTGGTTGGTGCAATTATTTAATAAATGATGGAAGAGGGTAAGGACCTGGGGGTTTGGCCGAGAGATGCATAGTTCCTTTTGTATAAAGGAAAAGGGATAAAAGGAGTGCAAAAATTATAGGGGATAAGTCTTTTGAGTTCCTGGTAAAGTGTATGGTAGTTTAAAATTGAAAGAATTAAGGTAAACGGAGAATATGATAGCAGATAAAAAGGGGGCTTTGGGAAAGGTGGGGGGTGTGTGGACAGGTGTTTACAGTGAAACAATAAGTGAACAGTTTTTAGAAAAGGCTAAAGGGTTTTTGGGCTTTATGGATTTGGAAAAGGCGTATGACGGGGTGGATGGGGGGGAAATTTGGGCAGAGTTGCAAGGTTGGTGTGGGAGTAGGTTATAAAACAGGAAGAGTTTTTACGAGGATAGTGAGGTAAAAGTTAGATATTGGGAAAGGGGGGAATTTTTTTCCAGAAAAGTAGGCCTTAGAAAAGGATGTGGATGTCCCGTGGTTTTTAAATTATTTATAGAGGGGGTTGTAAGAAATAAATGCGGGGTCGGGAAAAGGGGGGGAGTTAAAAGAAAAAAAACCCCCCCACCCCAAAAGTGGGAGTTGTCACAGGCTTTGTGATGACACTGTGCTTTGGAGTTTTGAAGAGAATTGCAGAGATTGTGGATAATTTTTTTGGTAGGGGGGTGCAAAAGAAAAAATTAAAGGGTGAATACAGAAAGATAAGGTTTGAGGAAAAAAAAAGTTAGGGATGAAAGATTGAATATCAGATTGGAGGGAGAAGAAAATGGGGGGGTAAACGAAATTCAGTTTTGGGGAGTGGCTTGTCACGGAGGGGTTAGAAAGATGAGGTGAATCAAGAATTGAGGGGGAAAAAGAGTGGGGGTCATTAGGGTCGTGGAGACAAAACTTTGTCCTTGGGGGCAAAGAGGGGAATGTAGAGAGTATATTTACCAACGCCTTATATGGGTGTGAAGCGTGGGTGATGAATGTTGCAGCGAGGAAAGGCTGGGGGCAGGGGAGATGTCATTTCTGGGGCAATGTGTGTGTGAATATAATGCGAGAATTCGTAGTTTGGAAGTTAGGAGGAGGTGGGGATTACCAAAACTGTTGCCCCAGAGGGCGGGGAAGGGTTGTTGGGGGGTTCGGACTGTAGAGAGAATGGAGGAAAACAAATACTTCAAGAGTGTATCAGTCTTAGGGAAGGAAGGGGGGTAGGGGTCGGCCTAGGAAGGGTTGGGGGGAGGGGGAAAAGGGGGTTTTTGTGCGAGGGCTTGGATTTCCCCAGCAGGATGCGTGACGTGTTTGTAGGATAAAGGGAGACAATGGTTTTTAATACTTGACGTGCTTTTGGAGTGGGCAAAGTAAATTTTTTAAAAGGGGATTCGGGAAAGGGGGCAGGCCGACTTGGCCCTGGAGAGGGAAGTACAGTGCCTGCACTCTGAAGGGGGGGTGTTAATGTTGCATTTTAAAAAAACTGTAGTGTAAAGCCCCCTTCTGGCAAGACAGTGATGGAGTGAATGATGGTGAAAATTTTTTTTTTTGGCCACCCTGCCTTTGGGGGGAATCGGCCGGTGGATAATAAAAAAAAAAAAAAAAAAAAAAAAAAAAAAAAAAAAAAAAAAAAAAAAAAAAAAAAAAAAATAATATAATATATAAAAAATGGGATATATAATATTGTATATATAATATATTATATAAAGTATAATGTTTAAAAAATATATAATTTTATAAATTTTTAAAATTGTTTAAAATATATATAATATATGTATAATAATATTGGGATATATATATATGATAATTTTTATATATATGAAATAAATAAATAATAAAATATAATATTAATAAATATAAAATAATATAAATTATATATATAAAAATATTTAAAAATTTAAAAAAATTATATATATATATATATATAAAATATAAATATTAAATTTTATATATAAAATATATATATATATATTTTAAAATTTAAAAATAATATATATATTTATAAGGGGAAAATTTAAATTAAAATATATTTAAAAAATTTTAGTTTAATAAATTAAAAAAAAAAAAGGGGGAAAAAAAATAAAATTTTAATAAATTATGTATAAATAATAGATTAAAAAGGGAAAAAATAATAAAAAAATAAAAAAAAAATATAAAAAAAAAAAATAATAAAAAATAAATATAATAAATTTTTTAAATATTTAAAAAATACAGGGTCAGAGAGAAGGGAAAGATTTATTAAATTGTAATTTTTGGTTGTTAAAAAACAGTTTTTGCGGGGAAAAAAAAAGAAGGGTGGTTCAATAGAAAAAGTTTTGGGGTGGGAAAATAACCTTTTTGTGCTTCCCCCTGCCCGGAGCCCAAAACCCCACGAGGGTAAAGGAAACAAACCCTGAAAAATCAAACGGAGAAGAAATAAACAAAAAATTATAGAGGGGGAAAAATAAAAAAAAAAAATATTAAATAAAAATTTTAAAAAATTTAAAAAATAATAAAATATTTTAAAAAAAAAAATTTTAAAATATTAAAAAAATTATATAATTTTTAAAAAAAAATTTTAAAAAATTAATATAATATATTAAATAAAAAATTATTAATAAATAATTTTTTTTTAAAAATTTTTAAAAAAAATTTTTTTTAAATAAATAAAAAAAAATTTAAAAAATTTAAATATAAATTTTAAAAATTTAAAAAAAAAAAATTTTTAAAAATTTTATTTTAAATTTAAATTTAAATTTTTAAAAAAATTTTTTTAAAATTTTAATATATATAATATATTATATAATATTAAAAATTTCCCACTGAAGTCTCGCCAGCTCATGCTGATGACAAATTTCATACCGTTGATGGAATAGCAGGAAAAAAGCCCGTGTTATTCCCCCCCATATAACTATAGTAGCAACCCTGCTACAGATTGTTTAATAAAAAAAAAATTGTCGTTTTTAAAACCCCAAAAATGGTAACTAATTTCCCGGGGATCATCGCTCCGCGGCCCGGTTTTGATCAGGCTTTCTAAAAATTTGGGAAAAAAAATATTACACAATGAAAAACTATCAACCACAGTAAAAGGCCCCAATTTCGTTACGGGCCCCCCCGGGGGGGTCCTGATGCCCTTTAGGGGCTCTTGATCTGACGAATTGGAAATATCCTTCCCCTTTGGGTTGAACCCAATGCCCCCAGGACTGAATGCCTCTACGGGTTTGCGCTCCCTTGACTATAATGATGAATAAAATTTTTACTGAATGCAATAGAAACGTACAAAATTTGTTATAACATGTTTTACGACAGAAAATAAAAAACGCCTACAATGCAAAACAACTTCATTTTAAATCTAAAACAGGACGGCATTACCTGTAATTGTTTGAAATAAATTCAAAATGTTTTTATTTTGTAAGCTTTTAGGAAAACCTTTTACATAAGTATCGTAAACATCCCTTGTATGTTCACACCTCCCATCTTTATTATTTTTATAATCAAACAGAAACGCTAAAACCCACAAGTGTCATACAGCCAGTTACCCCCCATCATAAACAGAAAAATAGCACGCTAAGGTAACCCATCCAAAATTTGGGAAATTTACCATGTAAAATTTTTTTCAGCGTTGCGGAACGAAACCCTTTTAAAACTGCATAGCAACACTGAACCCAATGAATGCTTTATTTAAACTTCATTGTCTCCGTTGTCCCTAGCTCCGCTTACAGATTTCATTACTTTGTGGCTAACAGATTTCCATCATTTTTTTGCGGGTGAGTTTTTCCTTTTATATTGGCTGACAGAGTTCTTATTTATGTGGCTGATAATTTGAGTGCCTGACAATTTTATTACTTCATGGGCTGACAGATTTTATTAAAGTTTTAAATCCATCCGTTTGGGAACTGCAAAACTCGCATGAAGTTTTTTTTAAGCAGGGCTTTCTTTTAACATTTATTATTTTATTATATTATTATTATTATTTTTATTATTACATCTCGAAAACCTAAACTCTTAGGTGAAAGCATCTGGAAAAGAGATTCAATTTCCCTTTTTAAAATGTCCCCTTTACCCAAAAACTAGGAATACTCCCTTGTTTCAAAATTCAACAGATCACGATCTGTACAAAACGGTTTTATATCCAATTTTTGTACAAAAAGCCTTTGACGTCTTTCCAACAAGATGAATTTTGAAGCGGCCTATCCCAAGTGCACCCATTTTATAGGAAATAAGAGGATATTTTCGAGGGTATCTGTTGGGTCCGGGGAGCCACCTTGAGCAGGGTGAGGTGAGTGGCGTCAGTGGTAGTGTCGTGAGCCGCCCCCTCTTTCCCCTTGAACTACAAAACACCTTTTTTATTTTTTTTTTTGATAATTTTTATTGGTTATTAACCAGACGGAGGAGGGGGGGTTACAAACCCAAGGTAACCTACGACAGACAGTATCCATTAGGGTCCTCTGATCTTTTCCAGGATACGACGTACACAACAGCTAACTCATCGGTGCCTATTTACCGAAGTGAACTGGAAGCAGGTGGTGCAGACTTGCCCATATTTCTTGGCTGACCGGGAATTTAAGCTGAGCTCTTTCGGTTGTGAGCTAAACACGTTAACACAGGTCAATGAACAACCCAACCGGAAAGCGCTGGATGTAAGATAAATTCGTATGATAATTTTGTGAAGACGCTCCATTTGAATATTTACGGCTTAATAAATTGTACCGTAAAATCAGCTTGTGCCTTAGGTATAGATGAAATGAGGTCCGAAACCAAAAATCCGATAACAATAATGCTAGTAGGATTCTTGGCTTCATACCAGGAAGTATATTATAAAAGAGCGCTAAACCCGTAGGGATTATAGTGCCTGTGGGGGATGTGAAACGTATTCAGGCTCAGCTCAAGGAACTGGAGCAAAGGTCCAATTCCCTAGATCAAGATCCCTTTGAGCGGACCAAGAAGTATAAATAATAGAAATCCTAAGGTTATATTTGAACTTTATATACGTGTCTTCAGTAAGGCCTCATTCAGATTAAGCTGCTTAGTTTTGGTCTGCGTATTATAGAATGGCCAAATTCGCTGAAAAATATCCAGAGAAGAATGAAGAGGATAATTCCCTGTATCGAATAACAGGCACTGAATTTGTACTCGGGAAAAGTATAGAATTAAGGAGTATAAATAAAAAAAACAGCAATAGATACTTAGTAACGTGCTGAAAGTACCTAATCAAGACGACTCAGAACAATACCTGGAGGTTATTCAGGGGATCAACGCCCCCGCGGCCCGGTCCATGACCAGGCCTCCCGATGGATCAGGGCTGATCAACCAGACTGTTACTGCTGGCCGCACGCAGTCCAATGTACGAACCACAGCCCGGCTGATCCGGCACTGACTTGAGGTATCTGTCCAGCTCTCTTGAAGGCAGCCAGGGGTTTATTGGTAATTCCCCTAATGCTTGATGGGAGGCTGTTGAACAGTCTTGGGCCCCGGACACTTATGGTGTTTTCCCTTAGTGTACCAATGGCGCCCCTACTTTTAATTGGGGGCATTTTGCATCGCCTGCCCAGTCCTGCGTTCCAACGAGTACAAGTCAAGTGCTTCCAAGCGTTCCCAGTAGTTAAGGTGCTCGACAGAACTTATACGTGCAGTAAAGGATCTCTGTCCACTCTCTAGATCTGCAATTTCACCTGCTTTGAATGGAGATGTTAATGTACAGCAGTATTCCAGCCTAGAGAGAACAAGTGATATGAAAAGGATCATCATTGGCTTGGCATCTCTCGTTTTGAACGTTCTCATTATCCATCCTATCATTTTCTTTGCACTTGTGATCGTGGCACTGTTGTGATCCTTGAAAGTGAGATCCTCAGACATTACTACTCTCAGGTCCCTTACATTATTTTTCCGCTCTATTGTATGGCCAGAATCTGTAGTATACTCTGTTCTAGTTATTATCTCCAGTTTTCCATAACGGAGTAGTTGGAATTTGTCCTCATTGAACATCATATAGTTTACCGTTGCCCACTGGAAAACTTTGTTTATATCTTCTTGGAGGTTAACCGCGTCCTCAGCAGATGTCAGCCTCATGCAGATCCTAGTATCATCCGCAAAGGATGATACGGTGCTGTGATGTATATCTCTGTCTATGTCTGATATGAGGATGAGGAATAAGATGGGGGCGAGTACTGTGCCTTGTGGAACAGAGCTCTTCACTATGGCAGCCTCCGATTTAACTCTGTTGACCACTACTCTTTGTGTTCGATTTGTTAGGAAGTTGAAGATCCATCTCCCCACTTTCCTAGTTATTCCTTTAGCACGTATTTAATGGGCTATTACACCATGATCGCATTTGTCAAATGCTTTTGCAAAGGCTGTGTATATTACATCTGCATTCTGATTTTCTTCCAGTGCATCCAAGGCGTAAAGTTGGAAACAAATAAATTTAGAAAAGATATAGGGAAAAACTGATTTGGCAATACAGTAGTTATGGAACAAACTCTAGAGTCGCGACATTGAGGCGAGAACACGGGGTAGCTTTAATTATAAGTTGGACGGGTTTATGAGTGGATATGAATTGGGCCTGCCTACCACAGGCCAATAGCCTACTGCAGTGTTTCTTCATTCTTAATATGCTGAAGATGATGGGTAGCCTATGGCGAATAAACTGCAGCAACGACCGCTCGCCTATCGGTGCTGAACTCTGAATGAGCGTAACTGATGGGAAATCAATTACACCTCACTCAGAATGTGTTGCCACTAGTCTCTGTTGGCTCCGCAACGGTATTTATATAATTAGCTAAAAGAATTGTGATCCAAAAAAAAAAAAACTAAGGATAACAATCCAAGATTCAGCGTCTTGGAGGGGACTAATACTATGCATAAATCCGTCGCGGTGTGTAGTGTGAAAGGGAAGCAATATCTTTCTTCCCACCTGGGTTACTTCCCACCTAATTCTGCTTATCAGATATGCCCTGGGAACACATCATCTTGCACGGTAACCCTCATCTTGCTGTTCTACATGTATATCATACAACACACTTGCATAAAAGTTGCACAAATAGTGAACGGGGCGAATTTAAATTATTGCTGGTGAATAATACACTAGTTACACCAGGTCCAAAACATTTTATATACTACCTACCTAAGCTAACAACTGGAGACGAACGGAAGGCAGGCAGATAAGCTAAGCTTGGTAGTGATAAGTTTTCGACTTTCAACTCGTACATCACCAGTTCAATTTCCAGGCGGCGCGATACGTTAGGTCATTTCCTTGCACCTAATGCTCATATTCATCTAGCAGTATATAAATACTAATCGTAGTCTAATGTGGGCATCCTAGGAAAAGGGGGTAATGTATCGTAACTAGGGCCAGGTTTTAAACAAGTAGGATACCGGCTCTGAGCTTACAAGTTTAACTGTTAAAAAACTCACGAAACTCCTATAGCTAGTATCTACATGTATGGTACACGTTACCGACAAGGTGATAAATAACACATGTGCATCACCTAGGTATCTATTGACAAGACTTCTGAACAATTTTTTTTTTTTTTTTTTTTGTAATCTAATGCAGGGGCGACTTTTCAGAGGAAGAAGTGAGGTCAAATTGTTGCACAGGAGAAACGTCACGTCAATTAAAATATCTTTGTGTTGTTCATGTCTTATTAATCCTATAGCCAGTGCTTCAATTCCCCCCCACCCCCACCCCATTCCACCTGCGTTAAAACATGCCACAAATTTCTATACAACCCATTTTGTTTTAGAGGGCAACATTTTAATATTTTAAAAGCAAGGTAGTGTTATACTATTACCGAAACATCAAAAACACGGAAACCAATAATGTAAGGACCAGGCAATAATTGTCAATACTAACACTACTCTCCATTACTATTTATTTACTACTGATCAGTAATAACGGAATTCCCCTGACTTTATATTTCTCCAGTAATTCAGTCATTAGTAGTCTACTGAATAGATACCAGCTAAAAACAAAAGGAGAACACTATTGAACATTGTCAATATAAAATTTAGGAGCTTTCACCCAAACGAAGGCGAAATTTCATGGGAAGTGACCATCTGGCTAACGAAAGTTACCGAGTTACACAACACGGCTGCTGGTGTTGCTTTTGCTACTGCTGCAGCACCCAATACACACTTGTTACTATAGCACTTAATATACACCCGACTGTAGCACTTTATACACACCTTCCACTTTAGTATTCTATACGCATGCCACTTCAGAGCTCTGTAGTGTGTATACTTAATTATAGGTTTATATCGAGTGCTGTATAAACATGTCACTTAATATTTCTGATACTTTGGACAACTAGCCACCTAATAGTAACAGAAATGACAGTTGCTTGTCCAGTGTGTTGTAGTATTATGTGTAGATAATACGCATATTATTGTATGTAGAAAGATGGGACTACACGCATGTTGAACTTGGACTTGTACTATGAGAATTACTCTCTAACGCCTGATATGTTAAGGCTGATTGATCAACTGTGATCCATTCAAATTAGATTTATTATTATGTTGTTATCTATGTACATAGTAGTCTTGAGTCATATTATTATGTTGTTATGTACATAGCAGTCTTAAGTCATATTATTATGTTGTTTTCTATGTACATAGCAGTCTTAAGTCATATTATTATGTTGTTATGTACATAGCAGTCTTAAGTCATATGATGTGAGTTGTGTTTAGGTGCAGTTGTCACAAAATTTTGTTTTGTTTTATCTGTGTTCGGGAAGTATGTGGAATTTTTTGCGTGTAGCCGCTACATGGCTGGGGTTTTATACTTTATACCTTTGTATTCTGTGATGTTTTTCATAATATTAAGTTTTTATTTATATACTGTGTTGAATGAATAGGGTTTACATGCTAAGATAATTGCACATAAGTTGCCTTTGGGAGTTGACATTCATTGTTGCAACCTTCTTAGAAAATTAAACTTTTGCGGGGTTTTCCTTTCACCAGGTGGAGGTGTCATTGTGTTAAGTAAAGACATGTATCCCATTTAATTGTTATTAATATTTTTGTGTCCAAGATGTTACTGCATCACTCATGATAGTGTAATTCCTATGTATCCTTTAATGTTAAGTTAAGATGCAATCAGGTTGGTGATGGTTATATTTGGCGGGAGGGGAGGGGGGTGAAATTGTGTCAGAAGTTTCAGCCTTCACAGGTATATAACTCTGGTATAACTGGGTGTATATGGTGTGTGGTATTAGGGTGTCAGAACACTTTTGTCTGTTGTAATCATTTTTGTAAGGGTGAATTGGGAATTTGTGGTTTAACTCATTTGTGTACCTTTTAATATAATTTCCACCTTGTATTGTAATGTTTTAAATAAAATATAAAAAAAAAATAGTAACAGAAATGAAGGTTATAAAACAAAAAAAAGGGCTTCAAATACATTATACACAATTAAAGAAAAAGATGAAAACAGTATCTAAATTCACGAAATGGAGTATAGGCTACATATGGTGTTTACAGATCAATTAACACGGACCCCTCGTATCAATACCGTAATTACGAGTGACAAATTTTAATTCGAGTATTTGCATGTTGGTATGTGCATAAGTACACTATAATATTCAACCAGAAAGCGTTTTTGTATTAAAAGATTATATAGACTATTTGCGTAGCATAAGAATATCTGATAATCTAATGCCGTGTAAACATGAAAATTGCAAGTAGTTTTGATTAAAAATTGCCTTTAATATTAATCATGTACAGCGTGTGAAGGTTTGCTATTAGGTACGTATACTAGACAAATAGTTTAATGTCAAAATTAACATGCAGTCCTCAAGTGATTCTGTATCATCCACAAATGCTTTTAACTCCACGAGTGTCATATGTGATATGCTCTAAGACAGGTATGGTAGAATTGTAGATTATCTGGAGTGAGTTCCGGGGGTCAACGCCCCCGCGGCCCGGTCTGTGACCAGGCCTCCTGGTGGATCAGAGCCTGATCAACCAGGCTGTTGCTGCTGGCTGCACGCAAACCAACGTAAGAGCCACAGCCCGGCTGGTCAGGAACCGACTTTAGGTGTTTGTCCAGTGCCAGCTTGAAGACTGCCAGGGGTCTGTTGGTAATCCCCCTTATGTATGCTGGGAGGCAGTTGAACAGTCTCGGGCCCCTGACACTTATTGTATGGTCTCTTAACGCGCTAGTGACACCCCTGCTTTTTATTGGGGGGATGGTGCATCGTCTGCCAAGTCTTTTGCTTTCGTAGCGAGTGATTTTCGTGTGCAAGTTCGGTACTAGTCCCTCTAGGATTTTCCAGGTGTCTATAATCATGTATCTCTCCCGCCTGCGTTCCAGGGAATACAGGTTTAGGAACCTCAAGCGCTCCCAGTAATTGCGGTGTTTTATCTCCGTTATGCGCGCCGTGAAGGTTCTCTGTACATTTTCTAGGTCAGCAATTTCACCTGCCTTGAAAGGTGCTGTTAGTGTGCAGCAATATTCCAGCCTAGATAGAACAAGTGACCTGAAGAGTGTCATCTTTGGGCTTGGCCTCCCTAGTTTTGAAGGTTCTCATTACCCATCCTGTCATTTTTCTAGCAGATGCGATTGATACAATGTTATGGTCCTTGAAGGTGAGATCCTCCGACATGATCACTCCCAGGTCTTTGACGTTGGTGTTTCGCTCTATTTTGTGGCCAGAATTTGTTTTGCACTCTGATGAAGATTTAATTTCCTCGTGTTTACCATATCTGAGTAATTGAAATTTCTCATCGTTGAACTTCATATTGTTTTCTGCAGCCCACTGAAAGATTTGGTTGATGTCCGCCTGGAGCCTTACAGTGTCTGCAATGGAAGACACTGTCATGCAGATTCGGGTGTCATCTGCAAAGGAAGACTCGGTGCTGTGGCTGACATCCTTGTCTATATCGGATATGAGGATGAGGAACAAGATGGGAGCGAGTACTGTGCCTTGTGGAACAGAGCTTTTCACCGTAGCTGCCTCGGACTTTACTCTGTTGACGACTACTCTGTGTTCTGTTAGTGAGGAAATTATAGATCCATCGACCGACTTTTCCTGTTATTCCTTTAGCACGCATTTTGTGCGCTATTACGCCATGGTCACACTTGTCGAAGGCTTTTGCAAAGTCTGTATATATTACATCTGCATTCTTTTGTCTTCTAGTGCATTTAGGACCTTGTCGTAGTGATCCAATAGTTGAGACAGACAGGAGCGACCTGTTCTAAACCCATGTTGCCCTGGGTTGTGTAACTGTTGGGGTTTTTAGATGGGCGGTGATCTTGCTTCTTAGGACCCTTTCAAAGGTTTTTATGATATGGGATGTTAGTGCTATTGGTCTGTAGTTCTTTGCTGTTGCTTTACTGCCCCCTTTGTGGAGTGGGGCTATGTCTGTTGTTTTTAGTAACTGTGGGACGACCCCGTGTCCATGCTCCCTCTCCATAGGATGGAAAAGGCTCGTGATAGGGGCTTCTTGCAGTTCTTGATGAACAAGGAGTTCCATGAGTCTGGCCCTGGGGCAGAGTGCATGGGCATGTCATTTATCGCCTGTTCGAAGTCATTTGGCGTCAGGATAACATCGGATAGGCTTGTGTTTATCAAATTTTGTGGCTCTCTCATAAAAAATTCATTTTGATCTTCGACTCTCAGTCTGGTTAGCGGCTTGCTAAAAACTGAGTCATATTGGGACTTGAGTAGCTCACTCATTTCCTTGCTGTCATCTGTGTAGGACCCATCTTGTTTAAGTAGGGGCCCAATACTGGACGTTGTTCTCGACTTTGATTTGGCATAGAAGAAGAAATACTTTGGGTTTCTTTCCACTCCAGGAATGACTGGATTTGGTGTACGATTTCTGCCATTTCCTGCCAGTTTTTTTTCATTCCTGGCACTAAAAACCTCTCCCTCTTGAGTGGCTGTGACTACCCAGGTTTTCCCATGGCCTGGATGTTTTGTATCTTTTTGTCCCCTTTAGATGGTGTGCCTGGCAATTTAAGTTAAAGCACAGTCTTTCAGTACTTTAAGAGGTACACAGTTCAGGGTGAAAAAGCTTACAGGAAGGGAGTTTGCATTTTCCTGTTGTCATATGGGCATGGCATTTTCTAGGGTGGTCATAGTTGCACGTCCCGTCTGTTTTTCCAGATTTCCCATGCCTGCAGATACCTGCACAGGCTTGGTTTCCGTTTGCCTTGGGTTTCTGTGACTATTTCCTGTTGGTGCATGTTTCCCTGTCTTAATCCTATCCTCCCTAGCACCAACAATGGAGCTCCCACCAGTTGTTTTTGGTAATATATCCTCACTATTGCTAGTGGAGTCCTCTTGTTTGCTATTTCCTGCGGTATTTCTAGTTTGCAATATTGGTTTTATCTTATCTTTGACTACACTTGTTTCCCTACTACGGCTCCTGTCCCCTATGAGGTCATTTATATGTATTCCTTCCTGCGTATAATTCCCGACTACCTGGACAAAATCTCCAGCTTCACCATTACTGTCTCCCAGGACAGCACCTCCAGCTTCACCATTACTGTCTCCCAGGACAGCATCTCCAGCTTCACCATTACTGTCTCCCAGGACAGCACCTCCAGCTTCACCATTACTGTCTCCCAGGACAGCACCTCCAGCTCACCATTACTGTCTCCCAGGACAGCACCTCCAGCTTCACCATTACTGTCTCCCAGGACAGCACCTCCAGCTTCACCATTACTGTCTCCCAGGACAGCACTATCAGCCCCACATTTACTGACTACCAGGACATTACCTCCAGCCTTACAGTTTCTGACTACATGGCCAGTATCAAGGGCAGTACCATTCAGCCCAGACTTTTTATGTTCCCATCTGTTGTAGAAAGCTTCCAGGTTGTCTATGAAAGCAGCTTTGATGTTATCCTCTTTTAATACCCTTGTGATTTTAGTCCACAGATTTATCTCATTTGGGCATACCCAAAAACACTTCCCTGTTTTAATACTGCTTGTAGCTAGTTCTTGGATATCTGCACAAGGGGCGTGACACCAATTTCCACAAAAATGACAATTTATTCATGTGGAAGCCCGTTTGTTTGATTGACTGCAGACTATACAGAGCTTCATAATGATTTGAATGGTTGATTTACTGTAATTCTACTAGCAACCTCTTGAATATTCTATTAATAACCTCCTTAAATGAAGCTCTAGCTATTTGTATTTCTATTTCTAACTGTACTTGTATATTGGACAGCTTACCTTGTACGTTCCTGATTTATATTTATTGTTTGTGTTTGATAACGGCGCCTACAACCCCATCCGTTTACAGTCTGCTTTATTGTCCAACGAAACCGTTTGTAACCAGTCAAGGGTTCGGACCATCAAGGGTTCGGACCAGTCGAGGGTTCGGGCCAGTCGATCTGATCTGATCAGTGGGTCACTTATTTAAAACATACTGGTCGGTGATTTGGACTAACACATGAAGGATCTACTTGAAATTATCTACCCGAGTAATATGTGATTTGATTGATACAAAAGTATAACTTGCGTGTTGAAGAACCGGTGATTTCTGGCAGCTCCTACAATGACGAACGGTCGAGCCTCAACCCTTGTTTATCAATCGATAAAATTCAAGAAATAAATCACTCACAAATGTTTTAAAACGTCGAAGTATTTTACCCAGTGGCATATTACCAGCCACTCTGGAAAAATACCCCGATTTTGCGTTTTTTAAATACTTGATAACTAACGAAATTCAACTACACCTTGGAAAACATTGTGAACTGTAAATAACTCAATTTCATTGTAATGTTTTTGAGACTGAATTCATGACTGCAAACTCATTAATATTGTTTTGAAGTCAGCATTCTACTAAGTAAACACCCCTCAAGCGAAGTTCCTTGATGCCGGTGATGAGCTTTTAATCCAAGACATTGAACCTCACCTCTTCCCATCCCCCCCCCCTTCCAAGCGCTGTATGACCCCTGTGGATTTAGCTTTCTCCCATATGTGTAACAATAATTAAAAAAAATGCTAGATAAATAACAAAAAAGGCACAATACCGTGACTGGAACGATACACAAATAACCCGCACATAAAAGAGAGAAGCTTATGACGACGTTTCGGTCCGACTTGGACCATTGACAAAGTCACACTAACCAGAGGTGGAGCAGGACGGCTATATATAGGCAGGAAGAGGTGGTGGTGGTAGTAGTAGTAGTAGTAGTAGTAGTAGTAGTAGTAGAAGAGTACCTAGTACCTAGACCGACCATGTGCCTCTGTAATCCTTGGACTACTGCCCACGGGTTGGATATGTGGTGCATACTAAAGATGCTAACATGGTCTCCACTAGCCTGTTAACTCCATGCTTGGAAATATTGCTGACCAAAGAAAGAGTTTGCAAAAATATAACCTGTTATGAATGTGTGTATATTAAGGGAAAAAAAATTTCACACTAAATTTATGTGATGTGTCTGGTAAGCGGTTAAAAGTTAAGAGCATAGGTGGTAACAGAGCAAGAGAACCCAGGGACACCTCCAAGGACACCCAGTTTTTCCATACCGACATACGCAGCATACAGCATAGCAAATTCATGTATAGTATACACTTTCATACCACAGTAATTCACTTTCACATCAAACACAGTAGTTCACTTTCACATCAAACAGTAGTTCACTTTCACACATTTTCACACTAAATACAGAGTAAACTTATGCACCAAACACACACTTACAAGCCAAAACACATTAATATACTCACGCGAAGTGTACAAGTTAAACGAAAGGACATAGAGTGGCCCGGTGGCCTGGTGGCTAAAGCTCCCGCTTCACACACGGAGGGCCCGGGTTCGATTCCCGGCGGTTGGAAACATTTCTACACGTTTCCTTACACCTGTTGTCCTGTTCACCTAGCAGCAAATAGGTACCTGGGTGTTAGTCGACTGGTGTGGGTCGCATCCTGGGGGACAAGATTAAGGACCCCAATGGAAATAAGTTACAGTCCTCGATGACGCACTGACTTTCTTGGGTTATCCTGGGTGGCTAACCCTCCGGGGTTAAAAATCCGAACGAAATCTCTCTTACTTCACCTTCCCACCACATGCTGTAGTACACTTTCACACCCAACACCGTTTGATAGCTGTATTGTACACCCTCAACCATCTTGTGGGCGGCAAATTACGAAAACTGTGCTATTTGGATTAACCCGGGTGTTAATAACCCAGGATGACCCAACAAAGCCAAAGAGTCTGGTGTTTCCGTTGCAGTCCTGAGGTGCTATCCCCGGATACGACCTACGACAATCTGCCATATCCTAAGTATCTAGTTATTAATAGGTGAATAAGGGCAATAGGTGTTAGAAGTTGGACTTAATGCTCGTCTCTCTCCTCCCACGATTGAACCCTGGTCCTTTCGGTTGCAAGCCGAACGCTCTACCAGACACACATGCATGCATGGTATGCATGTCAGGTTCGCTGACATGCATACCATGCAAGGTAATGAAGAAGACAGTCCGGAGAATGGTAGAGCACTTGGAGAGAAGTGGTTTTATGAGCAGTAACCAGCAAGGGTTTAGAGATGGTAAATCTTGTCTTGCCAACCTATTAGAATTCTGTGATAAATAACGTAAGTGAGAAAGGAGAGAGAGCTGGTTGGATTGCATTTTCTTAAGACTGCAAGAAAGCATTTTCTACAGTACATCACATGAGACTGGGGCAAAAACTTGAGAAGCAGGCAAGAATAACTGGAAATGTACTCTAGTGGGTCAAAGAACACCATGAAGGAAGGAGGCGAAGTGATTGCCCAGGAAGAGAAGTCATAATGGGGAAGTGTAACAAGCGGGGTGCCGCAAGACTCGTTATTACAGCCAGTTCTGTTTTGGTTTATGTGAATGATATTCCAGATAGGATTGAGTCAGATGTGCACCTGTTTCTTGATATAAAACTGGTGAGAACAAAACAGAAGAGGACTGCAAAAGGCTGCAAACGGATCTGGGCAAACTGCAGGATTATGTAAGTGGTTGCTTGAATTCAATCCCCAGCAAATGCAAGGCCATGAAGATCGGGAAAAGGGTCAGAAGATCGAACATGGTGTATAGTCTCGGAAGACAAAGGTTACAGACCTCTCTCAAAGAGAAAGAGCTAGGGGTAAGCATAATGAATCGCATTTTCCCAGAGGCTCGCATCAACCGAATAACCTCCGCAGCGAATCGATACCATGCCTAATCCTTCTAGAGTAGGGTAGGTGCCTGAGCCCGAGCCTTTAGCTCATAAGACTGTCATTCCCATTTGCCCCCTTGGGGCGGGTATGACAGACCAGAGAGGCCTAGCTTGTGGCTAGGCCTGGGGACAGTTGGTCCCAAAGATGAGGAGGTACTTGTGCCTCCTCCCATGGGAGACTTAGATCTCAGACACTCCCTAAAGAGGGAGCCAAGGCCGGGCCACCACTTGGAAAAGGCCCGGGCCGGGAGAATACCGGCTAATCTTTAATAATAATAATAACCTCTGCAGCCAAAGCTTGTCTGACAAATCTAAGAGTGACCTTTAGGGATCTCAACAAAGTGTCTGAAGTGGCACTTTATACAACTTATGTCAGGCCCATTATGGAATAAGCAGCACCAATATGGAACCCACACCTGAGGCAGCTGTTAAGAACCTGGAGAAAATGTGCTATGAGGAGAGGTTAATGGAATTGAAACTAATGACATTGGAAGATATAAGACTCAGGGAAGATGCAACATACAAAATACTCAGGGGGGACTGATAGGGTAGACAGACTGGCTGTTGGAGGTACGAGAAACGGAACTGGGGACATAACTGGAGGTTAAAGGCACGAGTCACAGGAGTGGAAGAACGTATTTCGGCAGCAACTTCAAACCAGGAAGTATTTCTTGGAGTGGTCGGAAAGTTGAATGATCTCAGTGAAAAAGCCGTGGAAGCAGGTTCCATACGTATATAACTAAGGACAGGTACGATAGGACCTACAAGGCTAGGAGGGAATCTGGTAAGAAGAAAGCTGACAGGCTGGACCAGGAGCTAAGAATCTGCCCCTGCAGTAACACACATAGGTGAATACATACAAATATACATACGCGCATACAACAGTTGTGGACGCACGAGTACAAACACACACACATGTTGCAGTGAAAAAATAAAATGCTAGCGGACACGAAACGGGTGGGGTTTGAACCCATGGCCTGTTTTAGGACTAACTTGCCACGAGTACAAGCTCACCCGTTCCGTGGTTTGTTTGCAATCGTTATTACGATTTCGTGAATCTTAGACTATTATAGTTGGCCAGCCACCATGTCAATTTATCTGCGAACCTTAAATTGTTGGTAGTCCGTTAACATTTTCATATGTATTGCCCTTAGGAGTCCCTGTTATAGGATATGATGAATGCCACTAACAGAACTGAGCATTTTGAGAATTTACAGAAATCAAAGATGTCCAACACAAAAATGGGTGTATATTTTTATTTCGAATTTTTAGAGGTCTGTTATAGAGCGAACTCGTTATAGAAGCCTTCGCCTCGGCATCTGCCCATTTATTTTTCAGGGACAGCAACGTGGCCATGTGCTAAGTTTGGCAAGACTGGGCTGAGTGGACTGGATATTCTTGGACACAGTGTCACACAAGAGATTGAGATAAAAGCTAGAGGAGTAGACAGGAACAGGAAAGGTACTAAATATATCAAGGAATACCTAACAGGAATGCAACAGTGACTGTCTGGGAAGAGTGTTAGAATGGGCAAGTGTGACAAATGGAATCTCAGAAGAATCAATACTGGAACCTGTACCGTTTCTGGTGCACTTGTATATGTTAGAAGAGATGGCCTGATGTATCCCTGATAGCAGACGATGTGAAATTAATAAGGAAAATGAAAACATTAGAGGGCAATGAACGACGACAAACAGACCTGCACAAGTTGCAAGATTGGTCTGATTATTGAAATTCAACCCCAGCAAATGCAAGTTTATGACAATTAGGGGAGGGACAATACCTGGAGAACAAGCTAGGAGCACAGACCGTAGACTTCATTTAAGGACCACGGGGTGAACATAGTAACGAGCATATGCCAGGTCCATATTGGAATATGCAGTACCCGTGTGGAACTCACACCTGATAAGCATGTCAAGAAACAAAGTGAAGAGGTATGCAACGACACTAGAACCAGTTATGGGGTATTAGATATACGGAGAGACTAACGGAGTTAAACCTGGATGACAGAAGACAAAGATCAATGGAGACATGATAATGACATACAAAATACTGAGCAACTGATAGGACAGACAGCTGGAGACTGGAAGCAGGCACGCGAGGGCAGTGCAGGAAGTTCAAGTCATAGGGATGTTAAGAAACGTCTTCAGCCTCAGAGTGGTCAGGAAGACGTACGACCTGGACAGCAGTGGTAAGAGGCAGAATCCTTACATAGCTTAAAGAGTAGATAGAGCTCACGAAGTTAGAGTGAATTCAGTAGCGGCTAGTTTGACAAGTAGGGCTGAGACTACCTCTGAGACCATAAATAAGTGATAACACTCAAAACACACGCAGCCGGAAGAGTGAAACTAGTAGCAGCCTTTTAGAAGCGGGGCCAGGAGCTGAGACTCGATCTCTACAACCAAAATTAGGCGAGTACACCCATAAGCACGTAAACACACAAATACACACAAACATAGTAATTAAGTCACTACTGCAACATTCAACGTAAGGCATTTTAAGACATATTTTAAGACATTCAATTGTGAAATTTCAGCGGTAGTAATTGTGAAATTTCTGTTTGCTAAATTAGAAGTCTCGATACCAGTTAAATACTATATATTACTGAAACAAATGACTTTAATTTTAATCTCTACGCACCATGATAAATCCATAATTTTATTAGTCACGCCAGTAAAAAAAAAGGTGAGGCTTGATCATGCGGCTGGCAGCAACTTCTCTTATCAGAATAACAGGAAAAAAGAGTATGGTATTTTAAGCATTTTAAATGTAAGATACATAAACACTCATGAGAGGCAGAGATTTTATTCATATTGTATATTAGGTGGAAAATCAAGAAATATTATCATACAGTGTTCAAACTTTCTATACAAAATTTCCTGGTTAAAATACGTCGTACCGTACCAACATGTTTTTCAGTACTAAAGGCTGAAGTATCTTCTGTGAGCTACTAAAACTGTTACTACGAGTAGTTAATAATGAAATAAATCCGAACATGGACACTTTACCAATAGATATTCATAGACTGACCTGTAATATATTATAATCTATACTCTATGATATTTACAAACTTGGGAATTTGTAATACGTATATAATCACAACAAATTTCCACTTACTTTAGCTTTAAACCATACAGGTGGACTCCTCTCGTTACATTTTTCCTCAGCGTGAGCACAATATAATGTAGCAAGAGTACAGAGGAGAGCGAGACACGTCCTACCAGGCTGCATCTTGCGGGTCGTCTGATCAGCTGTCACTATCATGTGCCTCTGGTAGCCTCCAGCCTTGTAACATTCAGGGAAAAATCCTGCCACTTTTCCCCTGCCAAGTGCTGTGGGGAGGCTTCAACAACAGCCCCATAATAACAATAATATCTTTATTTCAACAAGTACATGTACAAGGTATACAGACCATAGCTGACATCAATGACATATTACTATATAGGTGCTCTGTGCCACAGTGGCAAAAATTCTCGCTTCACACAGTGAACTTGTAACTTGTCATGATTGTGACTAGACCTACCTGGAGTTCATTACCTTTGTAAATTGTGAGTTCATTACCTTTGTAAATTGTGAATTCATTACCTCTGTAACTTGCTCAGCTATCAAAACTTTGAGGCCCAGTCCCTGGACCCATTATGTACCTCTGTAATCTTTTGACTACCGCCCACAGGATGGGTATGGGGTGCATAATAAACATATTAAACTAACTAAACTTCACACAGTGATGGTCAGTAAGTTTATTCAGGTATACACAAATAGTTACATAGATTATCATACATAGCAGCTTGTGTGTAGAGAACCTTGGATAACCCCAAAAAATTCAGTTTTTTTTTTTTTTTTTTTTTTTGTTTTTTATATTTTTATTTAAAACAACACAATACATTAAATAAATAAAAGAACACAGTATCAGTTCTTACTCAAAATTATAAATCTCATTGTCTAAATGAACACAGACGATTAACGTTGTGTTGTCACACCTGTCCCTCATCCCATATACATTACATCCAATGTAACTATGTTAAGTAAGATTACATCATTATTATTATAACCAAGGAAAACCCAAACCTACAATCTGCATTATTTTTTTCCACTTGTTATATTATATATTAATTAATCCACATAATCTTCAACTCCTTTACAATACTCATTATTGCCAGTGCCGACACAGCTGACACTTCTACCCCCCCCCCCTCATATATGGACCATGACACTCTACTCATTATTGCCAGTCCGACACAGCTGACACTTACTACCCCCCCCCCCCCACTATTTGTCAGTGCCAACAGCTACACTTCTACCCCCCCCCACGATGTACGTCCCCATTCTAAATAACATACATTAATTTCCTAATGAATGGTCATTGAAAACAATTTCTACTAAAATAACAGGGTCATTATAAGACATGTAGGAACGAGTCCTGCAATCATATATGTATACATATACGCATGCATATACACATACGTGTATGTGCACTTATTCATAAGAACAAACTAAATCATACATAGAAATAAATCGCTAAATGACTTGTCTGCAAATAAACTAAATATTACAATCTATGATAGAACTATACAAAGACATTGGTTCCCCCAAACACACCTACATACACAAAGTTAATGTTACTGATTAACACTCAATATATAATAGGACCTTCCATACAAAATAAGGGTATATATAAACCCCATCAAATACTTATATATTTTCGTACATAGTGCATAATGTACATATTCAATACAATAATAAAAAAAGAGGTGTATGACAAGGCTAAATCTATCTTCAGATTAAAAATATATAAGACATAACCTCACATTATACATATAAATATAAACCTTCCTATATAAAATGATTCTTATAACAATAAGGGAAAACCGAAAATCACATACAACTTTTGACTCTGTGATTTTACAAAAATTCATAAGGTCTACATACTCCTACAATAAACTTTACCCACATCAACCACCGTGCAAACTAATCAACCATACCTCACCAGGCTTCCAATCACACCAAGAGGGCACACCACTGAAGAGACCAACCCCTTGCCTCTCACCCCATACTCAAACGGAGTAAACGTTCAACAGTAAGTCCACGATATCCTCCGAAAACTAATTACCCACCTTCCCCCATATAATTGTTTGTTCCTACATGCTGTCCTATAAAAACTCGCCGCCAACGCTTTTATCCTAATGTTCCCCTCCACCTCCCTCATCCCCCAAGAAACATACAAGTAATCAACTATTACATATCTGATAGCCCTTCCCACCTCTTTGGGTACCCCTTCCATATCTAACATTAAAGCCCTAAGGGGTGATATCTTTCCCCCCCCCAATAAAAAGAAAACCCTCTTCAACCACAATCTACCACCTCCAATGCAGAACAAAAATATACTACATGAAAAGCCGTTTCAACTTCCCCACAAAAAGCGCATGACGCCTCTTTCCACAAAACCCATTCGTCTTAGCACCTCTTTCGATGCTAACGTCCCCATAAGAAATCTATATACTAATTCCCTCGCTCTTGCCGGATTCTTAATTTACTAAATTCCACCCATATCCCTCTCCAATCATATGTGGGATACACTGCCATCCCTTGCATTAATTCCTGACGACGACCCACACCCACTAACCGTTTTACCTTGAGTTTTTTAACATTGCATACCTTTAACATAAACCGCAACATGTCTTCACACTCCACTAAGTCCATGCCACCCCACCATTTGCGGATATCCCCCATCACCTCCCCCACCCGAAGACCCCTTTCCCCCCTGCCCGAATATACCTCTGCTTCACATATACGCCTTCACCCTAGACCCTAATGCAATCAATCCCAGTCCTCCCTGCCTTACCGCAGTCATTACTACATCTTTGCCCAACCACGCCCTCCCATAGCCCCACACATACCTTAAGACCCTTCTTTGCATTTCCATAATATCCTGACTTCTTAATGGGTAAATTTCCGCCACTCCCCACACCTTACTATAAATCAGCGTATTTACCACCACAACCCTTTGATGCAAGGTTACATCCCCGGCCCTAGACCCCTCAGCCTACTCAAAGCTCTGTCCATTACCATTTCTGAATTAACCCTCCTGCTCTCCTGTGCATCTGCCAAAAACAAATCCCACAAATCTTTAGCCTATCTACAGTTATCCAACCAAACTCCTCCCCCAAGGTCCCTCCTACCCAAGCGCCTACCTCCAACAACCGTGATTTCTGCTTATATAACCCTCATCCCAGTAGCATTCCCAAAAATCTCAATTACCCTTCCCACTTTTCTTAAATCTTCAATCCCATTAAGTAAAACAGTTGTATCATCTACATAACCAACAATATTCCCACAATATCCTCCACTCTCCCCCAACCTTCCCATCCCACCATCAACCAGAACATAGAAAGGATTCTGCATACATGCAAAGAGTATTTGGGAGAGTGGACACCCCTGCCTTAAACCCCTTCCCATGCTACTGAACTACCCAACCTCCCATTACCTGTACTCTCATTGATGCATTCTCATACAAAGTCCTCACCCATCCAACCACCCTCCCTCCAAAACCCATTCTCACCATACTACTCTCAATCAAAAATTCCCTATCCACATAATCATAAGCTTTCTCCCCAATCCAGACCTAGAATACCTCCCTTATTACTACCCTCAAGGAAAATCCCGAATACGACCATGACCTACCCCATACTCCTCCCCGGATAACCAAACTGTCCCCCCATGTATCACAGACCCCATGACCTTCTTCATCTATTACCCAAAATTTTCGCAAAAACCTTGTAATCAGCGCACATCAAAGATATTTGCACGGTAAGCACTCAACTCTCTACCCCCACCCTTCTTTGGCACCAAAACTATGACACCCGTACTTGCGATATGCCCAACTTCCCACTAGTTAACATATGGTCCAATAGCCTAACAAAACACTGCCTAATACACCCCCAATGTGCTCTATAAAAATCATTTGGTATACCGTCTATCCCTGGTGTTTTCCCGGTACTCATCCCGAAAACTGCCTCTTCCACCTCAACCTCACTTTAACCAACCTCCAACCCCACTCTATCCTGCTCACTTAAAACGCTATGGAACCCCCCTTCAAAAATACCCTCCCAGGAACCCCCCTCCCTCCAACTCCATTTCTCTCTAAAACCAACTATCAGCATAGAGACTCATACTTTCCGTATTGGATAGGACTCGACCCACTGGATACCCTCCCACCCCAGGGCTTGTCCTCCAATTGTAGAATGGTGGTTACACTCTGTCGGTCCCGAAATTTACGTAAAACATACCCAGACGGCTTTATCACCCCACAAAACATCCTCTAATCCCGCCCCTAACCCTAATTGCATCAAACCTATCATTGTGTAATTCAGCTATTCTAACTCCGCAGTCTGTCCATATCATCCCTCCTACCACCTCCCCCAACATAACAATCTTGCAACTGTCCCTCCAATAATTTGCAACCCAAAACGCCACCTCGCCTCCTCTCGTCCCCTAGCCTTAAAAAATTCGCTATTCCAGGTTTTGCCTGCATTTCCCACCAATCTAACAGATCTATCTCCCTGTTCCTAGCCTCCCAAAAAGGCAACCACCAATCACTGAAAAAAGGCCCCTCCCCCTCCTCCTTAAAGACCTTACATTTAATTTCCAGTACCCAGAATAAATACGCACCACCTCCATCCCACATCAAATCTGCTATTAACCGCTCTGTGATCAGAAAACCCCCACATCGAAGGTTTGCACCCTCACAACATCTATACCCTGCTTAATATAAATTCTGTCTAATCGCGCTTCATATCCCCTACGGACGACGTATGCTCCACTAGGTAACCCCCCCTCCCCACCACATCAACAACCCCAATATCTCGCAATACATCCCTCAGCACACTCAGCACACAACCCCCCCCTCTCGGTTCGACATCACCACTCCTAATCACACAATTCCAATCACCTCCTATTACTGTTATAGCAGGCAAACCTCTCCAAGTGATACAGCAATACCTCTCTGACAAAATCTACTATTACCCTGATATTACTAGTTGCTGCATGTAAACTCCCACGAAACTAACTCGACTCTCACCCAGACGCCATCCACCCTCACGATCCTCCCACCCCCCCCCTCTTCCCAACCGATGACACGCAAGGGGCTGGTCTCCTTTACCGCAACTGCTACCCCCCTTTCAATTGCAAACCACTGGTTACATACATCCGATATCCTTTCACCCTCAACACACTACCAGCCCTGTGATTATGCTCTTGCAAAAAGCATATGTCAACATCAAAAACCGCCTTAAAAACCACTCCAACCAAACTTTCTTGACCTCAGTCTTAAGTCCATTAACATTAAGCGTGACACATCTGAAAATTACAGAAGGGCGGCTTTCCCCTATGCCTCTGGGATTTACCCACTGCACTTTTCATATTACGTGTTCCTTTGCCACTCGAGTTTTCCTGTGCAGTCACCTCCCCCCTCCTTTCCCAATTTGCAACTCAGGCACACCCTACCACTATGTGTCCTCGGCTCCACAACCGCTGCCCATGACTTCTCCCCGGCCTCTGCCCTGGGGTAATGACCTCATCTATCTCTGATGCCGCAGTTCGTTTCCTAGAACTCACACTTACACACATATCACCCTCAGACAAATCCTCCTGGTGTACCTCCACGGCCACCACATGCCCCCGCCCAATCTTACTCAAGTCTTCCTCAACAATTTGTTGTCCCTCCAAAGTTCCAGCTTCACATGAACTGAGGACACCCTTTTTGCACAGGGTTCCTCCTCATCCAAAAAATCCTTGATCACATCTGCCAATAACCCATCCTGGGTTGAAGCTTCCTGGACGAAAGTCTCCTCAGATGTCACCTTCAACTCCCCCCCGACGCCCCTGGGAGAGTGATCACATGTCTCCGCCGCCGCCACCTCCCGGTCGACCTCTTCGCTCCAGAGGTCATTCCTCCGGCCTCCCCAGGCATCAGAGCCAGGCACCAAATTAACGACTGTTGAATCACAATTGGAGTGTCGAGAATTCGAGAAGCCGCCCTCCTAGGACACTGGGCTGCCATGTGCTCATAAGAGCTACATAGACGACATGTTTTCCGTTGCCCAGCATAGTACACATAAACCTGTGTTTCTACAACCGATCATCGTAACATAGGATGGTATAGCCTGTTAAGGTCATTTTAAGGGTGTAAGAACCTTCCGGCATTCCTTCATATGGACCATCCCTCCACACCCCCATTGTTGCAGAATGCACTGTCCCATAACTTCGAAAAAACTCCTGCAGGCCATAAGCCGTAGCCTCGAAGGGTACATTCCGTACCTTCACCCATGTGAAGTACTTAGAGACGTCATGTAAAACAACATCCATCGTTGAATTCACACTCATGCGTTGTTCCTGGTAATGCTCGACAATTCTTGTGTAGTAATCGACTCGTAGAAATTTCACACAAAGATTCTTGTTAAACCATTAAGGGCGACGCCATACAATTCCTCGTTGGGAATACCATATGTATCCCTGATGATGTTAGGGAGAAGGACGTTCATCGTATCTCCACTTAACGTACCACGAACCAGCTCTATGCAGATAGTATTCACTCTCCGTACTGTATGTTCCGCCATGTTGATATCCCAATGAGCAGCGCACGTCCTCACTACTCAATGGTTGTTGCTGAACTAAGGTAGCTCGCCTGAAGACAGCAGAGGGGTGCCGAGACAACCTCACTCCACCGTGGTCAGGCAGCGAATATAAATTCAGTGACTTATTTCCATTGGGGTCCTTTTGGGTGGCTAAATCCCTGCCACTTTTCCCACGCCTGAGACCTAGAGCAAGAGCTGGACGTTGTAATACTTGTGTTCATTTCTAAGTCTAATCATAACTAAACAATCATTCTACAATCCGTTCTCGCACAGTGATTCACCTACAGGTATGAACATTCCTAAGGCCAGAAAATACACGCAATGTTTATATTAGAACGTTTATCACTCTTGGTACGGGAACTGCAGGGACCCCCAGACGTTTCGACCTTTTTTAATTGGTTTAACTTGTGGTTAAAATTTTTCCTTTTTTTAGCTTGGTATCCTAACTAAATGAAGTTTAAAAAAAAATTTGTAAGTTTACGTGAAAAATTTCTAAAAAATTAACGCATTAAAAGAATAGGCACAAAACACTGATGTATACCAATAATAAAGACGTGTTTAATGTTCATATTCAATTCAATTTAATTTCAAAATTTTTTTCTCTAAAGGGTTTCAATGCGCTTTTCAGAATTTGTTATTGTTGGTTTACATGATAAAAAATAATTACAGAGTGTACCACTAGAACACCAGCAGGCTACATTTTTGGGCGGTTAAATTAAAACTTAATTTTAAAAAAAATTCAAAATATGAGGTTAGTTGGTATATGGCTAAGTGACTAAATACTGTTTTTGGTTTTGCAAAGTGAATGCTTTTGTTTTTGGATATACATAGTTTTATATTGATATCACAGCCAAATTTTGACTATTTTTAAAATCATTATTTTAGTTGAATTATATTTCTGTTTTTTGGTAAATGGGGAGGGTTAAGTGGAACCACCAGGTGGTATTCGTGTAATTTGTTGACAGGGTGTATCAGGG
>NC_069463.1:13053142-13080924 GCF_026875155.1 Cherax quadricarinatus | reverse complement strand
TTTGGGCCCTTTTCCCCACCCCCCCCCCCTGCCCACTTTTTTACTTTCGTAGGGAGTGATTTCTGTTTTTGCAGTTTTGGGGGAACCATTCCTTCCAAGATTTTCCAAGTGAGATTATGTTATATTTTCTCCCCCCTGCGTTCCAACGAGTAAAATTTCAAGTGTTTCCCAACCCGTTCCCGTTTTTTTTAAGGGGTTGTTTTGACAAAAACTTTTACGTGCAGTAGAGGTTTCTCTGTCCCAACTTCAAAAGGGTCTGCGTTTTTCCCCTGCTTTGAATGGAGTTTTAAATGTACAGCATTATTCTAGCCTAGGGGGGAAAAAACAAGTGTTTTGAAAAGGTTATCATGGGCTTGGCATTTCTTTTTTGGAAAGTTTTCTTTATCCTTTCCTATCATTTTTTTTGCACGTGCGATCGTGGCACTTTTTGGGGTTCCTTAAAAGTGAGACCTCAGTTTTTAAACTATTTCCCAAGGCCCCTTACATTATTTTTCCCTATTGTATGGCCGGAGTATTTAGTATAAAATTCTGTTTAGTTATTTCTCCTCCGTTTTCCAAAAACGGAGTATTTGGAAATTTTGTCCTTTTAAAATTTTATATTGTTTACCGTTCCCCACGGGAAAAACCCTTTGTTTATTCTTTTGGGGAGGTTAACCGGTCCCTCAGAGATGACGTCATGAGACCCTGGGATTTATCCCCCAAAGGTTAAATATGGTGTTTGTGGTGTAAAATTTTCTTTTTTTATGTCTGATATGGGAAAAGGGAAATTTAAGATGGGGGGCGAGTACTGTGCCTTTTTTAGAACGAGCTCTTCACTATGGCGGGCCTCCTTTTTTTTAAACTTTTTGGGACCCAAACCTTTGTTTTCCCGATTTGTTAGGAAGTTGGACCAATTCCCCTTTCCAGTTATTTCCCTTTTGCACGTTTTTTATTGGGGTTTTTACGCCATGATCGCATTTGTTCCCAAAAGCTTTTGCAAAGTCCCGTGTATAAATTTCATTGCATTCTGATTTTCTTCCGTTCATTTAGGCCTTTTTCCCTAGTGAAACCAGTAGTTGTTTTAGAGGAGGGCGACCTGCCCCTGAACCCTTTTTGCCCTGGATTGTGCAGAAATTTTGGGGGTTCCCGGGGGATTTGCAATCCCGCCCTTTTTGCACTCTTTCAAAAATTTTTATGATTTTGGGGGCGTCAGAGCTATTGGTTCCCTTTTGGTTTTTTAGCTTAAAGGGTTTGCTGCCACCCCCTTTTTTGGGGGGGTTGGGGGTTATCCGTTGGGTTTTTAAATTTTCTGTGGAATTTCACCCCTGTCCCAAGCTCCCCCTCCATAGTGTATTAGGGGCCCCGGGAGGGGGGGTTTTTTTGCAAATTCTTTTAAAGGGGAAAAAGAGTTCCCCGAGTTGGGCCCCGGGGGGAGTGGGAAAAGGCCCTGTTGTCAATGGCTTTTTCGAAATTAAACGGGGTTAGGGGGAATGTCGGAAATCTGGCATACATTTTTTGGGTTTTTTTTAGGGTCATTTATGAAGAATATAAAAATTTTGGGGGCGTTTGATCCTCAGAACCCCCATTTGTGGTTCACTAAACACAAAAGTCGTCTGGGATTTCAAAATTTTTATTTATTTCCCCTTTTTGTCATCTGTGGTTTTAAATCCCATCCGGGCTGAGTAAGGGCCCCAATTTTGATGTGGTATTTTTCCTTGTTTTTGGTTTGAAAAGAAAATTTTTTTGAATTTCTTTCAATTTCACTAATAGCTTTAAGTCCTCCTGTTTCTTCCCGGTTCCTGTAAAAGTTTTTTAGCTTTTAAATTCGAAAATTTTTCCCCTTCCCTGGTAGCGCCTCCTTTCGTGTATCAGATTTTTCTAAATACTCCTGAGGAGATCAGTGACTCTTCGTGTTTTTCTGTTGAGGGGGGGGTCTTTTTTTTTTTCCAGTTTACTCCTGCTCTTTTTTCTTTTGGGGGTTTTGCCAAAAAGAAAAATGCTTCGGCTACCAGGGAAATTTATCCTTTTAAGGCACTTTGGTTTTGGGTCCATGTCATTTTGAATTTTTCCCAAATGTTTTCGTTTAGGGCATGGTTTACCTGGGCCCAGTTTAGTTCTTGTTGTTGTAAGTAAATAAGTGTTTATTCGGTATAAAACAAATTTCAGTTACATAGGGGTTTTCTACTTTGCGAAAAAGTGTAGAGAAACCCAGGATAACCCAAAAAAAATCAGACAGAGGGGATTATTTCAAATTTGGGGGGCCCTTTTTCCTTAATTTTTTATGTATAAAGGGGTTTTAATATTTTTTTTATTTACAAAGAAAATTTAAAATTTTATTACATACTAAAAAGGGCTATCTGCTTCCCCCAAGGTCATTTAAGACTATCTAAATCGGGGGTCAATTTCAAGGAATTTAAGGGAAAATTTTCACGTTGTTTTGCCCAAAAAATTTGAAAATCATTCCCCCCCCCTTTCTGTTGCTAATTATCAGACACCTTTTGGGGACTCTTCTTTTAAAAAAGGGTTTACGCTATGGGTGGCCCTTTTACATGTGCGGGTTGTCTGTTCCATTTTCCTTTTTTTGCTGTTCAAAAAAAGGTGTTTGAAACCTGGCTACTGACTGTGGGTACTACAAAGTTGTGCTCTCTCCCCCTAGTACTATGATTGCTTTGGTTCCCAACCCTTGACAAAATTGACAGCAAGATATTCTGGACATTTTTTTGTGAGCAATTTTATAAACATGATTTAGCTTCAGTTGTTTTACTCTGTCTTCAACATTCAGCATATCCAACTGCTGTAATTCATCCTGGCCTACATGTTCTCTTGGTCCCAGCCCCAGGATGAATCTTACGATTTTGTTCTGGGTGATTTGCAGTCTATCTTTCAGTTTTTTGTCAAGGCAGAGTACCAAGAAGAGCAAGCGTAATCCATATGGCATTGTTAAGGGCTAGACATAGGGTCCTGCGAGCCTCAGTAGGTAGACACTGTGCTTGTCTATACAGGAACTTCAGTCTGGCATTCGCTTTCTTTACTACACTGTTCCCTATCAATTCTCCTGAATGCATGGGTCAAAGGGGATTCCCAAATATTTTACTGATGAAACCAAAGTGATGGGCTCCCCATTACATTGAACATTAAAATTATTTACCCTTCTCAGTTTATGTTTCGTGCCAAAGAGAATGGCTTCAGTTTTCCCTAGGTGTAATGATAGTTTGTTGTCTACTAACCATTTGCTGCAGGACTCCAGTTCCAGTGTTAAAACATTAGCAATATCTTGTGGGTCTTTACCTGACACTAACAGAGCACTGTCATCTGCATACAGTAGGAGTTTTGCACTTGACACTGATAGGCATATCATTGACATAACATAAGAATAATAAGGGACCAGAATACTACCTTGGGGAACTCCACATGTTATCGGCAGGGGTTCTGATTCTGTTTTGTTGATTTTGACTATTTGTCTCCTGTTGCTAAGGTAGGACTTAAACCAGTCTACAGAACCTATACCGATAGCTTGAAGTTTATTACATAATATATTGTGGTTGACAGTATCGAAGGCCTTTTGCAGGTCTAAGGTTACCATGCCTATGAGGTTCCCCTTTGACATTTCAGTTCTCAGGTAATCCATCAGATTAATAAGGGAGGTGTCGGTTGAGTAGGATCTTCTAAAGCCCGATTGATAGCTATGGAGAATGTTGTTGTCATTAAGGTACTTAACTACTTGAGAATACACCGCCCTCTCTAGAATTTTAGATATTATACTGAGTATACTAACAGGCCTGTAGTTGCTTACATCAGACCTACTATTTTTCTTGAAGATAGGAGTGACTCTGGCCTCCTTGAACCCCTCCGGTACTGTATTAGTGGTGATTGATAGATTTATTATGTGAGCAATAGGGATTGACAGTTCAGAACCCACCATCTTTTGGAACTTAGACGGGAGGTTATCGGGGCCTGTGCTTTTATTTGGGGGTTTTTAACCCTGCTTATTTTCTTTTTGAATAAAAGTATGGATAATTTTAGTTGAAAAAATTTTTTGGGGGTTAAACCCCTTTTTTGGGTATAGTTTTTTTAAAAACTTATAGGTTTTTTTTAAAGGTATTTGATGCAGCGGGTTTAGTTTATTTAAATAGTGTTGTTGAAACCCTTTTGTGTAGTATAAATTTAAAAGAAATTTCCCACCTTAGATGTTTCGTGGCATACCTCAGGGGAAGTTGTTTTTTGTAAAGGGAACCTTTAAGGTACATGCATTTTTGATGACTTCATACCCCCCCCCCCATGTAGTCTGGACTTCGATTGGTTTTTGAGGGAAATTGTTGTTTTTGATTTTTCTTTTTGTCTCTTATCAGGTCCTCATTATTTGTGAAGAAAAGGGTCAAGTGTTTTTTTTCTAGTCTTTTTGGGGTCCACTATCTGCGGGTTTTAAGGTGTTTTTTTTGCAGAGACTTATTTAGCTTATGTGTTTTTGGGGCCTTTCATCTGCGTTACCCCGGGGATTTTTTTTCACCCTTTAACATTATTTGCTAAATTCCCCCCAATTTTGTATGTTTAAAGGTTGAAATCCCCAAGAAAGAAAGTTTTTGGGGGATGGACCCGGAAGGTTTTCCAAACAGAAAATAAATTTTTTCAGTAGTTTTCCTTAAAAATCTTTTGTGGGGTTTGGGTCTTGGTGGTTGTATAAAACCCCACAATGACTGGGTTTTGGGTTTCGATTTTTTTGATAGAATTCAGCTACCTCATTTGTGGTATTCGGGCACACTCCATGCAGAAAAGGGATTTTGAAAAAGGGCCAACCCCCCTTGTTCCCTTTTTTTTTTCTGTGCTTTCTAAAAAGGTTGAAACCCCACTTATCCTTATTTCATTTTCAAAGTGGTTTTTTTGTGTGGTCTCTGGAAGGTTTAAAAAAACATTGCATTGGGGATCCTCTAGAAGCCCACTGAAAAAAGGTTTTTTGTTGTTGGTGGATGGTTTAAAGGGGCCCGGTTTATTAGAAAATTTGAACGAGGTTGTATTCGGTGTTTGGGGGGGGGAAATTTTTGGGTTTTTGGGGCATCAGTGTTGTAATTTGGAGGGCCCAGGGGGGGCCCATGGCTGCGCCCCCAGTCCAAAAAAGGGGCTCCAAGGTGGTGGGACTTTTTTTGGTTATTTCCTTCCATTTTTTTTTTTGTTTCCTGGCACTAAAAAATCACCGGGGTTTTGGGGTTTTGTGTAGCTATATTGTTTGTTTGTGGGGTTGTGCCTCCGGGTCCTTTTAGAGGGTTTTGCGGGGTTTGTGGGGGAAAAGTAGGTGAAAGGTGGGGTTAAGGTTGTTCGGGAAACCCCAGGAACCATTAGCGAGTTACTTTTGCCCCGCGCACCCCCCCCCCCTTTCTGGGGCGGGGCAAAAATTGTTCCTGGTGTCCGATTTTTTAAAAAGTTTTTTTCTTGGAAATTTTTGCCCTTTTACGGGGTGGGGATGAAGTTTGGAGGTCACTTCGCCCACTTTCCCCTTTTCGGGTTGGGTGATCTACCAGGAGTTTTTACGTTTGTTCTTTTCTGGGTTGGTTTGGGGTTTTCCCAGTAATGTTTTGGGCCCATTTATCATTCTTTTTTTTCTTAAAGGTTATTTTTTCATGTATGGGTAACCAGTTTTTTTTCTTTATTTGTCAGTCTTTTCCCTGGCGTGGTTTTTCCGGTTTGACGCCAGATAAAGGGGGGAAAGGGCCCGTGTGTTAAAAATTACTTTTAAAAATTTATTCAAAAAATCCCGGCCCTTCCCTATTCTACTTTTTGATAAATTCCAAGTGGTAGGAGATTCCAGAACATCGGATTCCCATTGCCGGATAACCTAAAATAAAAAAAACATCAGGGGGAAACCTATCCGGGGCCCATCCAAACCCCAACCCAACTAAAAGGGAAATGAAGGCCATTTTTTTTTTATTTTTTAAATTTTTTAAGGGAAAAATTTTTAAATTTATTTTTCTTTTTTTTTTTCCCCAAAATTTCTTTTCTTATTTTTTTTTTCCCTTATTTTCTTTTGTTCTTTTGGGGAAGGCGTTCCCCTGATTTTTGGCGCCCCTTCCCCGGATCCGACTCTCGAAGCAAAATGCCCTGAGGGTTTTCAAGGGTTTGTGATATAACATTTAAGATGGGAAAAGGGTGGGTTGTTGAGGTGTCAAGTAATTAATGGTAGTCGGGTTTGGGATTACCGTTGTTTGGTTTTTGGGTTGGGGTTTAGAAGTTTCCCTATTTGTTGGACCGGGGGGAATTTGTTAAAAAAACCCCTTGTGAACCTTTGTGTTTTTTGCTTAGTAAAAGGCTTTTTTGACCCCAACAAGGGGTTTTTTTCCCGGGGAGAAATATTTATTTTCTTTTTTCTACTTTGGGAATTTTAAAAGTTTTTGCGGACTGTGCCCCTCTTTTGAAAACGCGTTTCGGGTTTTTTAATTTTAAGTTGAAGTTGGTTGCTTTTATTTCTTTTTAAAATTTTTGGATTCTTTAGATTTCGGGTTTGGAAAGCGGGGGAAAAAAAATTTTGGGGTTTTTATGGAAAAACCCCTTGATAGTTAATTACTGCTAAAATGGTTTTGGAAGAGAAAAAGAACAGGAAAGACTAGTCGAGAGGGGGAAAAAAGGAACCCGGGAAAAGGGACTAGCTCGAAAAGAAAAAAGGAACAGGAGAGATTTGTGGGGAAAAGAAAAAAGCTAGTCAAAAAAAAAGGGAAAGGGGAAAACGGAAAAGACTAGTGGGAAAAGAAAAAAATCGAACGGGAAAAGGGGAATAGCTAGGGGAAGATAGAGTTCGGGCAAGAGAGGTACCCCTTTAAAAATGAAGGAAATTGAGTTTAAAACAATCAAGGTTGGAATTAGAAGCCAAAAAGATAAAACTTTCTAAGCAGAAAATAGATAAAAGGGGTTTTTAGAATCCCCTTTCCCCAAAGAACTAATATTGGGATGCCCAAAAAACCCCTTTTCGGAAAAAAATTGACTTGCGGCTTTATTACTAGATTCGGGGATTTACTTTACTCTCTGTGACGGGCCCATTTGATTTTTGGGGCTTTTGGCTTGGTTTTTTTTTTACTTACTGTAAGGTTCAGCATTAAAAAGCCCATTCCATCTACCTCTGATTTTAAATTTTCTAGTTATAGCCTGCTAAAGAAAGTATATAAGGTTTTAAAAAAAACTACTCTTAAATTTCAGGTCGGGGGTTTTGCACATTAAAATAATCTCATAAAAAATTACATGAAATTTCTTAAAAATTTTTTCAGTTTTTTGTTTCGGGTTTTTTTTGTGCTGAGGGTTGACCACGTTTTGAATTTTTTAAACGAGACCTGAGGGTTTAAGAGATAAATTTCCCTTTTTCTGAAAACTTGTTTTAAAGAATTTTCTTTAAAAGAAGAAACGTTTTACGGCTGAAAAAAAATTGGACAAGGGGCTGATTTATATGGGTGCGCTCAAAATTAAAACCCTAAAAGGCGTAGAATAAAAGCCTGTTGTGCCTATGCAAAATTGGGGATAAAACCCTCCTTTAACAAAGTTTCCCAAGGCCCTTAACGTAAAATTTTTTTCCAAATGTAATGATTTGGGGTCATAGGGGCCCCGACGGGTCCTAAAAAAAAAAGGGTTTGGAAAATGTGGGTTTAAATTTTAAATGAATCAAAAAAAAAGCACCTTTTGGGAAAGGTACGTCAATGGTAGGTTGAAATAAACCCATTTTAAAGAGCCCAAGGATTTTCCCTGTATTTTTATCTCGAGAAAAGTTTTTTCCCAAAACCCTAGATTCTTCACTTTTTTAAGTCCACAAAATTTAAAAGGGATTTTTAAAGGAAAAAAGGGTTTTCCCTTTCACAGTCGATTTTTTGTTAGGGGCAAAGGGTTTCTCGTGGGGTAGATGCCGTAGTTGCCCCAATAACCTCATTTTTCTTTTTTTGGGTTTGGGGAACTAAAAGGGGTATTTTCCCCATCTGAGAAGGTTGGGGAAATTTTGGATTTTCCCAAGGGAAAGGGTTTGGGAAAACCCTAAAATAATTTTTCTTCCAGATAGTTCCGGATGAGTTTCGGGTGGAAAACCCAAAAATGGGAAAAGTGAGGGTTTTACAAAACTCCGGTAACCCCTTTTGTAAGCCCAAGTCATTTGAACGGAAAAAACGCAAAAGCCAGTGGGAAAATATGTGTGGCAAATCTTTTAAAAATTACTAGACTCGTTTAAACGTCGTCCCAGAGCTCAGTTAAGGTAAAATACCCACCCATTAGTTCTTTAAAAAGGAAAATCCAAATGAGGGGCCCTTCTTTTTTGATTTAGAGGGTCTTCAAAAAAAATTGGGCCCTTCCCTTTGAGGAATTCGGAAGTTATTTTTTTAAATGGCAAGGGCCGGGAAAGAAATTTTTTTACAAGTTTGAGTTCAAACACGATTTTTTGTACAAGACTATAGTGTCTGGGGACAAAAAAATGACTTTGGTCAAAACCCTTTTTGGTCATTCCGCAGGATTGGGCCGTAAAACCCTTTTTAAAAGGGAATTTTAATGACTTGCCGTTTTGGGCCTTTTTTTCAAAATAAAAAAGCCCCTATAATAAAATAAAGGGCCCTTATTTCTGGGCCATTAGATGTCCGGGGAATCTAAAAGTACTGCAGATCATGTTACGTATGTCAATTTAAAAAGGCCAAAAAGGGGTAAAAATGGGAGATTTCCCTAGGTAAAGATCCCCAATTTTTCTCAGCCCCTTTTGAAAGGGGTTTGGCTTAGTTTTTGGTTGGGTTTCCTATAACACCTCGCTCATAGGAGGTAAAAAAATTTTTTTTAAAATTGATTGATACGCGCCCAAGTTTCCGAGGGGGGGTCCCCTTAAAATCCATTACGTCCATAAAAAGTCGCAGAACCCTTATTTTCTATTTTTTAACGTGAAAGGTATACCTCTTTAAAAATTCTGTCGGGAAAAAGGGGCACAATTCACTTCAAAATTAAAGGGAAACCCACGTTTTCAACTTGGGGGTTGTTTAAACCTCTTTTAAATAAACCCCTTTACCATCCGAGTTTTAAAAGGAAGAGTGGAGCGGGCAAAATGCCATCCTTTAAAATTTAATACTAAAAAAACTATGTATTCTTAAACCAACGGGGTGGGGATAGATTTTTAAACCCTGTTCTCTTTTCGCAATGCGCGAGATTTTAAGTTTATTCCCGGTTTTTCCCCTTTTGAATTGCTTTATGGGGAAAGCTGTGGCCCCTATTATTTTTTAAAAGAAATTTGGTCCAAAAGAATCAAACCCGAGGGTTTTAAAAAGCTATCAGTTTCTTTTAGATTAAGGGAAAAGGTTTGGGAAAAAACCGCCCCATTTGGTTTGGGGAAAAATAAAAGTTTTTATGGAAAAAAATACAAGACCTTTTTTTGACCCTAAAAGTCCAAGCGTTGTTTAATGTTGGTGATGAAAATTTTTGTTTTCCCACCTGACAAATCCCCAAAAAATTTTCTAATTACCCGGCCCCGGAACCCTATAAAGTAGTGAAGGTCTGCATAAGGTAGATTATTTCTTGGATTTTCAAAGGGTTTTTGAGAAAAAATTTTATACGTCAATATTTTGAAACGGGACATCGAAAAGAAGTTAATCTTTGCGTAAATTCCTTTGGGGGAAGAAAAGTTTTCTTTCGGCTTGGGTACAAGTGGTGATTTGTCCCAATGGAGTTTGTAATTTTAGGGTGACGAGCTTTTACAGAATCGAAGGGCTTCTGGATTTTCTTAAAAAGCTTTATCCCCCACCAAAGAAGTCAAATGTCAAAAATTTAAAAACGACTTGTCAAAAAAAACAAAAGTTCAAGTAAGTGCCTTATAAATTCATTTTTTTGACGTATTCACAGAAGGTTACGAATTACCACCATATTTTAACCCAAAATTGAATTTTTCGGATCATGAAAACCCGTTTAAGGGGGAAAATCTACCCTTTTCCCCCTTTATTACGGGAAAAATTTTGTTTAAAGGGGGGGGTTTAAAAAAAACTATTTAATTAAAAAATCATTGAACCTTCGAAATCGCTTTTGTTCAACCCGGTTTTTATGGTTAAGGAAAACCCCATAAATTTTTTCCCAAATTCCAAGGGTTTTCGTTTTTTTAAAAACTATAAAAATTGGGGGTGCAACCCTTTCCCTAATTGATAGACTTGTTTAAATTCCTGACTGAAATTCTTCTCGGAAATTTGAAAATTCACAAGCTACCCTCAAGTTTCCCTTACACCCAGACTCGAAACCTTTCACTGCTTTCCCCATCATAGAGGTTAATGCAATACCCCACAAAGCCTTTCGGCTTGGTTTTCCCCGGGGTGCCCCGTTTTTTAGGCTTATGAGAAAAGTTTTTCTGTTTTAAAGTTTTTATCAGTGTATTTTGTTAAAAATTTATATCATGACAAATGGGCTGGGGAAACCAAACCCAAAAACACTAGCGGTTGTTTTGAAAAGATAAGGGAAATCATGGTTACGTTTTAAACCAAAAAAAGTGCTTTCTTGGCTATATAAGGTACAAATTTCCCTTTGGGTTAATTTTTCTTGATAAAAACTTTTCAAACCTTTCCCAATAAAAACCCAAAACTGTTTTAGAAAAATACGTTCCCTGTACCAAAAAAATTATTAAGAAGGGTTTTTTTTGGGTCTGTAAAAATTCTATAGAAATTTGTACCAAATTAAGTAGCTTTTCTTCAGTTCTTACGACTATTTTAAAAAGGGGTTTGTCCAAAGGAAAAATTTGGGTTTTTCTGAGGAAGGGCCCAACCCCAAAAAACGAAAAAATTAGAAATTTATTTTCAAAAACCCCCTGTCCTAAAAAATTTCCCGATAATTAAAAAAAATATTTTGTTTCCGAACAGATGCCCCCCATTCTGGACTCGGGGCTTTTTCACTTCATTTTATGAGGGGGACACCTTTCCCCGTATCTTTCGCCAAATAAGAAGTTTGCCAGAGAAGAAAGATTTCCATGTTTGGGGAAAGAAAGTTATGCTTTTGTTTTGGGGGGTTTTAAGTAGAAATTTTTTACACCTTTAGGTTTAAAAAATTTGTTGGGAAAAAAATCAAAAAGCCAAAGATGTAATTGGAAAACCCTTTTAAAAAGGGCAAATAGCAAATTTTTGAGATGGGCTTGGTATTCAGCCCCATTTAAATTTAAAAATGTTTTTTAAAATTTTTGGGGTCTGAAAAAAACCCCTTTTTAGGGTTGGCTGACCCCGGGGTTTTAAATTTAAATGCCCTTTTCCCCCTTTTCGTTTTAATTTTTGAATCCGGTTTTAAGTTTTTTGGGAAAGGGGGTTTTTGTGAGGGGAAAAAAATAGGTGTAAAGTGGGGTTAAGGTTGTTCGGGCAAACCCGGAACCCTTAGGAGTTACGTTGCGCGCGCACAACCCCCCCCCTTTTCTGGCGGGCTGGGCAAAACTAGGGTTCCCCCGGGGTCCGATTTTTTTAAAATTTCTCCCCTTGGTAATATTTACCTTACCTTTTGGACGGAAATTTGGGAGGGTACTTTTGCCTCCCCCTCTTCTCCTTAAACGGTAGGGTGATCTTCCAGGGTATTACGGTTTTTTCTTTTCTAGTGTTTGTGGGTTTTTCCCCTAATGATTTTGGCATTTTTATTTTTTTCTTTTAAATGTTATAAAAATCATGACTATGGGTAACCCCGTTTTTTTTTTCCTTTTTTGTCAGCTTGTTCCTGGCGTGGTCTTCCGGATAGACGCCAGAATTTAAAAGGGGGAAGAAATGTTTTTTATTAAAATTTTTAACATTTTTCAAAAACTACCGGCCCTTTCCCCCTTTTTTACTGTTTCTTTCCAAAAATGGGGGGGGATTCCAGAAAATGGTTTTCCCTCTGCCCAGGATAAAAATACATAAAAAACATCAGAGGAAATATCCGGGCCATACCCACTCCTAAACCCAAATACAAGAATGAAGGCCTTTTTTTTTTTTTTTTATTTTTAAAATTTTAAAATAAATTTAATATTTTTTTTTGTTTTTTACTAAATCATTTCTTTATTTTTTTTTCCTTTTGTTTCTTTTTTTCGTTTGGAAGGGGTTCCAATGACAAGAGGCAATCGATGTTGTAACACGTTCTGGAGGGCCGGGGGAGTGGGACATTTTTAGGTGAAAAGGGAAAAAATTTCAGGAAGGGAAAAACGAAAACACTCCCTTTTGAAGGAGTTTGCTCCCTTTTTTGGGATGGGCAAAGTTGCAAAAACCCCTTTTTTTCCCCGTTATTACTGTTAAATTTTCCCCCAAACATAATATTTGCACAAAAACCCTTTTTGGTTTAGAATTGTTGGGGGGGTGTTGTCAATTTTTGCAGGGTTTTGGGACTGCACTTAATCCTCGTATCCAAGCCCGGGCCACCCGTCCCGGATTCCATTAAATTTCCCCAGTAGAGGAAGGGAAAGGGGGTACTTTCCCCTCCAAAATCTGTTCTGGGGGGCCATGGTCTTGTGCAAAGATGGGGGGGTATATTTACGGTTTTAAAATGGTTGTTATTTACTGTTTTTGTGGGGGTTTTGGAAATTTTCCCTAGGGAGTCTTTGGGGTGGCAGTAAGGGGTGGGGGGTGGGTCTGGGGGAGCACTGGGGCTGGGGGCTGGGGCTGGGTCTGGGTCAGCGGCTGGGCCTGGGCCAGCGGCTGGGCCTGGGCCAGCACCAGCACTGTGGGTATTAGTGCTATGACTGGGGGAGCCTGGGCCAGCACCAGCACTGTGGGTATTAGTGCTATGACTGGGGGAGCCTGGGCCAGCACCAGCACTGTGGGTATTAGTGCTATGACTGGGGGAGCCTGTGGCAACACCAGCACTGTGGGTATTAGTGCTATGACTGGGGGAGCCTGGGCCAGCACCAGCACTGTGGGTATTAGTGCTATGACTGGGGGATGGGTCTGGCTTAGCACCATGTGGGTGACTAGATAGTTTCGAGTCATCTGTTGTGGTATGGACATTCTGCATTTTTTTGTATTACACTATCTCTTGCTCCCATGTTTTATATATTTTTGGTAGACTATCCAAGAGGTCATCCTTGTTTTCTTGATTATTTTTATCATTTATTACTCTCCTTAGTACCTTTCTGATACCTGCCCAAAGTTCTACATCTTTATTGCACAACCAGAAGCACCTTGCTAGTTCGAGGTCATTTTTTGAGGCTGTATTTAGTCTAGTACAAGATATATGGTGTTTGGAAGAGCATAGGTTGCATGTGATTCTGGATTTCCTTCCTAGGATTTTTTTACATGTCCCACAGATATGCTGTGCTGACATCCTGTCTGTATCCTACTTACACTCTGTATGCCCGAAGAAAACTGATTTCCACTTTTACCTTTCTCTTGCTGGTGCCAGTAATATGCAAGATGTATTCATACGAACCAAGTTTGCAGTATGTGGGTGGTGGTGTAGGGTGGGTGGTGGGTGTAGGGTGGGTGTGAGCCGGGCAGGACTTGCCCACACTGCCACACTTCACTATTATTTTTTTTATTACTATTATTATTATTATTATTATTATTATTATTATTTAAATTCCTTTTATGTAGTGCTGCACACTGTTTATCTCAAGGATATACACTGTATTCTTTCAAAATACACTTTTCACTGCGCTATACTGGGATCATTGTTTTATTATTTACACAGCAGCTAGGCCTACGCTAACTTTCCCCTACACTTCTAAGGAAAAGATTATTTCCTGTTTAGTAGAGGTAACGGTTGTATGCTCAATTTATGTATGCTGTGATTCCCTGCACCTCAATGCTACCACCACTCGTTTCATATCTTATGACTATAGTAGTTACTTATCCGTTATTAACACTTCACTGGACCTCTGGCAATAGTTCGCTAGTGCCAGTCGCTTGTAAGATATTCCCCTATCTACACTATATATTGTATGCTATACTTGGGGATAATTAAGATTACTCTTATCTACAATTTAGTTCACTATGTCACTGCGCATATATACCCTTGTCACTCATTATATTACTTATAGATAGATCGATATTTGTTTATTTCCACTTGTGTCGACATCCGGCAATAATTCACTAGTGCTGGTCAGGTCTATTTCCCACGGTAACCGTTTCTCCACCGGCACTCTCCATGTGACACTATAATCCATATTTTCCTATTTAGCGTTCACTGATATTCCTTTTTTGTTTGTTCAAAGGAGTATATGCACTTTATGGTTGCACACGCTTATTTCCCGCATTCTGTTCCTTCTGCTACTATCAAGACACGCAGTTTTTGACGGAGCACAAACGCGCGCGACTATCCCCTCTTGGTGCCTTTACACTTATTGTGTGAGGATACAAAATTTTTATTCCATTCAGATGTTAGGAATGACTGATTTAAATTTTCACTTACACAATGGAACATTTTCTTTATTGTAGATAATAAAATACGTTCACTACACGTTATTAATGTTGACTTTTCATGCATCACATACACTGAGGCCAACATTATCTTTACGTTAATGTCGTCATGCATTCATGATACAAATACTGATGATAGTTGGAATGTAATACTCCTTGAACTGTGACTGTTTTGTACTCTGTTGTACAGTGATTGTGCCGAGTGAGGTACTTTATGACACAGGAAATCATCAGAGTAACACATATACCTGATCATACAGGAACACCATCATGCAACAAAGAACAGTGTGTGTTCTCATGCTGATTGCTGCCATCTTCTTCTTGGCTGTTAATTACCTCCCTCATAAGACGTTTGAACCCACGTTTCTCAGACACATAGCAGAACCAGTGTCTGACCGACCTCAGCCCAGAACCTGCCAGGAAATGCTGCCTTTTTACAGTGAATCAGAAGTGAAAGGTAACTATGCTTGCAAAGATTGATAATGTGTCTCTGGCTATATTCATCTCGTCCTTTATTGTAAGTAATGGGTTTGGAAACCTTACCCTGTGTGTATCTTACTTTATATATGAGAGAATATAATGGAGGTGGAAACCTGTGAATCTTACTATACGTTTATGAAAACAAACCACAGGACGGGTGGGGTTTGAATTCATGGTTGGAGAATCATCTGTAAAAACTTGCACTTGTGGTCAGAGTGCTGGCCCATGCTAACTTCTCTATGGTGTATACAAATATACCTAATTGGACGAATCTTATTACAGCCAAGTGATCCAGTGGTTAACTCACTGACCTGGAGAATGTTAGGACTCACTTGCTATAGGTTCACGCCCCATCCGTTCCGTGGTTTGTTTGTAATTGTGTTATTACGATTTCGTGAGTTATACGTATATGATGTGGATGTAAAAGTTTATCTGTGATATATATATATATATATATATATATATATATATATATATATATATATATATATATATATATATATATATATGATCGTAAAACTGATCAATTTGCAAAAACTCATTTAAAATTAAGTCCCTTTCTAAAATTTTCTTTTATACGTTTAAGAGTGAGAGATAGTAGAGAGAGAGAGACAGACAGATATTTAGTGAATATTAATCAGTATTCAGTAAAATAATATTTTATGTTCAGTATGTTTTGAGACCAGACATGTGATATGTAGGAAGACAGGTTAGTGTGTGTGCGTGCGTGCGTGTGTGTTGTGTGTGGTGTGTGTGTGTGTGTGTGTGTGTGTGTGTGTGTGTGTGTGTGTTACCATTTTGTCCTAGGCACATGTCGATTAGACACTAGGCTGGTGTGTGTGTGTGTGTGTGTATGTGTGTGTGTGTGTGTGTGTGTGTGTGTGTGTGTGTGTGTGTGTGTGGGGTGTTAGTTACCATTTTGTCCTAGGCACATGTCGATTAGACACTAGGCCTGGTGTGTGTGTGTGTGTGTGTGTGTGTGTGTGTGTGTGTATGTGTTGTGTGTGTGTGTGTGTGTGTGTGTGTGTTGTGTGTGTGTGTGTGTGTTAGTTCCCATTTTGTCCTAGGCACATGTCGATTAGACACTAGGCCTGGTGTGTGTGTGTGTGTGTGTGTGTGTGTGTGTGTGTGTGTGTGTGTGTGTGTGTGTGTGTGTGGTGATGTGTGTGTGTGTGTGTGTGTGTGTGTGTGTGTGAGTGTGTGTGTGTGTGTGTTAGTTTACCATTTTGTCCTAGGCACATGTCGATTAGACACTAGACCTGGTGTGTGTGTGTGTGTGTGTGTGTGTGTGTGTGTGTGTTGTGTGTGTGTGTATGTATGTATGTGTGTGTGTGTGTGTGTGTGTGTGTTGTGTTGTGTGTGTGTGTGTGTGTGTGTGTGTGGTGTGTGTGTGTGTGTGTGTGTGTTTTTATAGATGCTTATAATCTTCCTGGGGAAATTTTTTTGGGTAGGTCATTCCAAGCTTGAGTAACAGTAGGCCTTTAGGCCTACAGTTGTGCTTCTGCTATGAATATTTTGGTATAAATATGTCAACAAAATTGCTATAATGCTTAATCCTTAAACCACTTAATACAAGTCCAGTGTGTAACAGGTGCTGGACTGAACAAAAGTTTGGTAGCAGAGAGCTGGTGTTTACCACGCCACCCATACCTGCCTCTTCCCCCAGACAACATGCACAGTAAGTATCTTTAATACATGTTATACAGTCACGATTACCTGCCTCTTCCCCCAGACACATGCACAGTATCTTTAATACACTGTTATACAGCCACGATACCTGCCTCTTCCCCCAGACAACATGCACAGTATCTTGAATACATCTCATACACAGTATCTGTAATATTCTCTCACACACATTATCTCTAATACTCTCTCATACACAGTAAGTATCTCTAATACTGTCTCATGCACAATAAATATCTCTAACACTGTCTCCCACACAGTATTCTAATACTGTCTCATTCACAGTAAGTCCAACACTCACACACAGTATCTCTAATACTGTCTCAGACCAGTCTCTAACACTCTCTTATACACAGTAAATCTCTCTAACACTCTTGCATCACATAATGACTTACCTAATAAGTCCACTAGTCTGAGGTACACGGCACCTAGTAATATACTAATGTTCTTTCAGATGACACAGAGTTATTACAATCAGCTGTTGTAAAACTTATTTAGATTCTTTTAGTTTATAGACAAACCCCGAGTTTACGTCTTACAATGAAGATTGAGACACTTATGCAGCATATGGGAATCTTTATTCAGGAAACGTTTCGCCACACAGTGGCTTCATCAGTCCAATACAAAGAGGAAGGCGTAAGGAGAGGAGGAGTATGAGGTAATCAGTCCCTCAGCCTGGATTACCTCATACTCCTCCTTTCCCTTTTACGCCTTCCTCTTTGTATTGGACTGATGAAGGTACAGTGTGGCGAAACGTTTCCTGAATAAAGATTCCCATATGCTGCATAAGTGGTCATCAATCTTCAACTTGTCGGTTTTTCAAACCATTCATCACGTCTTACAATGCATCTATATGAGCATGGATTACCTCTTCAGTATATTCATAGTACGTAATTTCGTACTAAGGTCTTCATAAGGGATGACCTCTGGGTGGGTCTGTTAAATACAACAGCCAGAGTTGAAGTCTTGACTTTGAATAAACAGGAAAATTCTTCACAATGAATTTCTTAACAGCTAAAACAAAGTGTAAATTTTTTATATGTTTTATACAAATAACCCGCACACAGAAGAGAGGAGCTTACGACCGAAACGTCGTCGTAAGCTCCTCTCTTCTATATGAGAGTTATTTGTGTATTGTTCCAGTCACGGTATTGTGCCTTATTTTCTTATTTAATATCTTGTAGTTTGCCCCTAGAAATACAAACAAATACGTAAAAATGTGTAGAAATATGTGGAAATACTTGGAAATAAGTGGAAATACGTAGAATAAAGGGAAAATAAGAAGAATTACCTTCGTATTATGAGGATAATAGTTTTAAGCAAATATTTATTGTCGCACTTGCATGTATTTGATCACTGTAAGAATTTGTATACTGAATATAAATATATTATAGAACTTATACTGTTGTCCAGGGAAGAATATAAGACAGTATCGTGGCTGGAACAATGTCACAGTACCGTGGCTGGAACAATATGAGTCACAGTACCGTGGCTGGAAAAAATATGAGTCACAGTACCGTGGCTGGAACAATATAAGACACAGTTTTCGTGGCTGGAACAATATGTCACAGTACCGTGGCTGGAACAATATGTCACAGTACCGTGGCTGGAACAATATGTCACAGTACCGTGGCTGGAACAATATGTCACAGTACCGTGGCTGGAACAATATGTCACAGTACCGTGGCTGGAACAATATAAGTCACAGTATCGTGGCTGGAACAATATGTCACAGTACCGTGGCTGGAACAATATGTCACAGTACCGTGGCTGGAACATATAAGTCACAGTATCGTGGCTGGAACAATATGTCACAGTACCGTGGCTGGAACAATATGTCACAGTACCGTGGCTGGAAAAAATATGTCACAGTACCGTGGCTGGAACAATATGTCACAGTACCGTGGCTGGAACAATATGTCACAGTACCGTGGCTGGAACAATATGTCACAGTACCGTGGCTGGAACAATATGTCACAGTACCGTGGCTGGAACAATATGTCACAGTACCGTGGCTGGAACAATATGTCACAGTACCGTGGCTGGAACAATATAAGACACAGTACCGTGGCTGGAACAATATGTCACAGTACCGTGGCTGGAACAATATAAGTCACAGTATCGTGGCTGGAAAAAATATGTCACAGTACCGTGGCTGGAACAATATAAGTCACAGTACCGTGGCTGGAACAATATGTCACAGTTTCCGTGCTGGAACAATATAAGTCACAGTATCGTGGCTGGAACAATATAAGTCACAGTACCGTGGCTGGAACAATATAAGTCACAGTATCGTGGCTGGGAACAATATAAGTCACAGTATCGTGGCTGGAACAATATGTCACAGTACCGTGGCTGGAACAATATGTCACAGTACCGTGGCTGGAACAATATGTCACAGTACCGTGGCTGGAACAATATAAGTCATAGTACCGTGGCTGGAACAATACAAGTCACAGTATCGTGGCTGGAACAATATGTCACAGTACCGTGGCTGGAACAATGTCACAGTACCGTGGCTGGAACAATATAAGTCACAGTATCGTGGCTGGAACAATATAAGTCACAGTATCGTGGCTGGAACAATATGCCACAGTACCGTGGCTGGAACAATATAAGTCACAGTACCGTGGCTGGAACAATGTCACAGTACCGTGGCTGGAACAATATAAGTCACAGTATCGTGGCTGGAACAATATAAGTCACAGTACCGTGGCTGGAACAATATGTCACAGTATCGTGGCTGGAACAATATGTCACAGTATCGTGGCTGGAACAATATAAGTCACAGTACCGTGGCTGGAACAATATGTCACAGTACCGTGACTGGAACAACATGTCACAGTACCGTGGCTGGAACAATATGTCACAGTACCGTGGCTGAAACAATATGTCACAGTATCGTGGCTGGAACAATGTCACAGTACCGTGGCTGGAACAATATAAGTGTCAATACCGTGGCTGCAACAATATAAGTGTCAATACCGTGGCTGGAACAATATAAGTGTCAATACCGTGGCTGGAACAATATAAGTGTCAATACCGTGGCTGCAACAATATAAGTGTCAATACCGTGGCTGCAACAATTTAAGTGTCAATACCGTGGCTGCAACAATATAAGTGTCAATACCGTGGCTGCAACAATATAAGTGTCAATACCGTGGCTGCAACAATATAAGTGTCAATACCGTGGCTGCAACAATATAAGTGTCAATACCGTGACTGCAACAATATAAGTGTCAATACCGTGGCTGCAACAATATAAGTGTCAATACCGTGGCTGCAACAATATAAGTGTCAATACCGTGGCTGCAACAATACAAGTGTCAATACCGTGGCTGCAACAATATAAGTGTCAATACCGTGGCTGCAACAATATGAATGTCAATACCGTGGCTGCAACAATATAAGTGTCAATACCGTGGCTGGAACAATATAAGTGTCAATACCGTGGCTGGAACAATATAAGTGTCAATACCGTGGCTGCAACAATATAAGTGTCAATACCGTGGCTGCAACAATATAAGTGTCAATACCGTGGCTGCAACAATACAAGTGTCAATACCGTGGCTGCAACAATATGTGTCAATACCGTGGCTGCAACAATATGAATGTCAATACCGTGGCTGCAACAATATAAGTGTCAATACCGTGGCTGGAACAATATAAGTGTCAATACCGTGGCTGGAACAATATAAGTGTCAATACCGTGGCTGCAACAAATGAATGTCAATACCGTGGCTGGAACAATATAAAGTTCAATATCGTGGCTGCAACAATATGTGTCAATACCGTGGCTGCAACAATATGAATGTCAATACCGTGGCTGCAACAATATAAGTGTCAATACCGTGGCTGCAACAATATAAGTGTCAATACCGTGGCTGCAACAATATGAGTGTCAATACCGTGGCTGCAACAATAAAAGTGTCAATACCGTGGCTGCAACAATATAAGTGTCAATACCGTGGCTGCAACAATATGAGTGTCAATACCGTGGCTGCAACAATATACGTGTCAATACCGTGGCTGCAACAATGTAAGTGTCAATACCGTGGCTGCAACAATGTAAGTGTCAATACCGTGGCTGCAACAATATAAGTGTCAATACCGTGGCTGCAACAATATAAGTGTCAATACCGTGGCTGCAACAATATAAGTGTCAATACCGTGGCTGCAACAATGTAAGTGTCAATACCGTGGCTGCAACAAGTGTCAATACCGTGGCTGCAACAATATAAGTGTCAATACCGTGGCTGCAACAATATATGTGTCAATACCGTGGCTGCAACAATGTAAGTGTCAATACCGTGGCTGCAACAATATAAGTGTCAATACCGTGGCTGCAACAATACAAGTGTCAATACCGTGGCTGCAACAATATAAGTGTCAATACCGTGGCTGCAACAATATAAGTGTCAATACCGTGGCTGCAACAATGTAAAGTGTCAATACCGTGGCTGCAACAATACAAGTGTCAATACCGTGGCTGCAACAATATAAGTGTCAATACCGTGGCTGCAACAATATAAGTGTCAATACCGTGGCTGCAACAATATAAGTGTCAATGCCGTGGCTGCAACAATATAAGTGTCAATACCGTGGCTGCAACAATATAAGTGTCAATACCGTGGCTGCAACAATACAAGTGTCAATACCGTGGCTGCAACAATATAAGTGTCAATACCGTGGCTGCAACAATATAAAGTGTCAATACCGTGGCTGCAACAATATAAGTGTCAATACCGTGGCTGCAACAATATAAGTGTCAATACCGTGGCTGCAACAATACAAGTGTCAATACCGTGGCTGCAACAATATAAGTGTCAATACCGTGGCTGCAACAATATAAGTGTCAATACCGTGGCTGCACAATATAAGTGTCAATACCGTGGCTGCAACAATATAAGTGTCAATACCGTGGCTGCAACAATACAAGTGTCAATACCGTGGCTGCAACAATATAAGTGTCAATACCGTGGCTGCAACAATATAAGTGTCAATACCGTGGCTGCAACAATATAAGTGTCAAACCGTGGCTGCAACAATTCACCAAAATCCTTGGATCCATTCTAGACCATTGTTAGGTTTTATCTGATAGGAACTTGACAGTGTAGAGAACTGCAACAGATTCCTCATCCAAATGCTGACTTTTTGTGAAGTGGAGTGACAGAATCAACACTGATCCCTGAGCACTAACCAACCGTCTTCAATCTTCTTGGACGAATGGTTTTCTGCTTCGTATTGTACTGATGTAGCTACTGTGTAGGCGAAACGTTTCCTCAATAAAGATTCCCATATGCTGCATGAGTGTCTCAATCTTCAATCTTCTTCTAACTAATCTACTCACTATAACAAGACAAGCGGTTGTCCTACCAGAGATGTGTTATTGTAATTACTACAGTCATAAGTGCTAAATCTACAAGGATAATGTAGCGTTGTAGGGTAGGTGTAGTTAAGGTGTAATATATCTGACCAGAGACCAGAGGGGTGTGTAGAATATGTCATAGGTATAGTAAGAGCAGTGAGGAGTTAGGTTAGGTTAGGTTTGTCCAGAAACAGGACAAGTGTTTCTTGACGCGGGTCTTAGTCATACGATAACCCGCAGCTGGAGCTTTTGGTCATCTGACCGAGGCCTTCCGCTGGTTAACCCCGCCATCCCTTTAAAAATTTAAGTGGAAAGTATAATCAGAGTTAGTGTAATAAATCTGCTTTTTGACAAAAAGGTCAAACAGGGAGTCTGTGTCAAAGGTGGAGCTTTCAGTAAAGATGTCAGATAAAGTAAGGGCTTTAAAAACCAGAGATACAGAAGGTGATAAATGAGATTCTCAAATACAAATCGGGAAAATAAGCCACTGTCATCTAATTATCGCCCAATAAGCCTGATATTAAGTAGATGGATTTTCAGAATCAATGATATTTGATATAAATGGAATCACGTCGAATCCTAAAACCATTTGGGTTTATGGCCAGCCTTCATTGATGACCCACTGGGACTCCAGTGCAGTTATCATGGCCGGCCTTCAGTGATGACCCACTGGGACTCCAGTGCAAAGTTATGATGGCCGGCCTTCATTGATGACCCACTGGGACTCCAGTGCAGAGTTATCATGGCCAGCCTTCAGTGATGACCCACTGGGACTCCAGTTGCAAAGTTATGATGGCCGGCCTTCATTGAATGACCCACTGGGACTCCAGTGCAGAGTTATCATGGCCAGCCTTCAGTGATGACCCACTGGACTCCAGTTGCAAAGTTATGATGGCCGGCCTTCAGTGATGACCCACTGGGACTCCAGTGCAAAGTTATGATGGCCGGCCTTCAGTGATGACCCACTGGGACTCCCGTGCAGATTTATCATGGCCGGCCTTCAGTGATGACCCACTGGGACTCCAGTGCAGAGTTATCATGGCCAGCCTTCAGGATGACCCACTGGGACTCCAGTGCAAAGTTATGATGGCCGGGCCCTTTAGTGATGACCCACTGGGACTCCCGTGCAGATTTATCATGGCCGGCCTTCAGTGACGACCCACTGGGACTCCAGTGCAGTTATCATAGCCGGCCTTCGATGACGACCCACTGGGAATCCAGTGAAAATAAGTCCCACTGTACGACTTTACTGAATTATCGTGGTTTGAATGTATACAATATACATCTTATTCTTTCCATTATATCTATGTGACCTCAAAACCACTGTCGAAAAATGTTTCCAAAACGTTATTATTTACTCTTTTACAGACTGTTCGTTGCCTTACGTCTCAATGAACACAAAAGGACGTCTGGGCAATAAAATGTGTCAATATATGTCTCTAGCACTTTTAAGGAAAGTGTTTGGGATAAGGGTAAGTGTTAATACTTTTAAACACTTGTTATAACTATCCTAGCTTATTCTCTTATAAATGAATAATTTTCTGATGTGTGTTCCCCTCCCTCACTTCTGTGTTTTTCTTCTTACTCTTTGTGAGCCCCTAGCTCCCTTCCAATGCTCATTTTCTTTGTCTTGGACTCCACTACTACTACTGATGCTGCTGCTACAACTACTGTTGCTGCTGCTACAACTACTGTTGCTGCTACTACTATTAACTATTGTTTGCTGCTGCTGCTACTACTACTAACTACTGTTGCTGCTGCTACTACTGCTATTACCACCTCTACTACTACTACTGTTTCTACTATACTACTACTACCACTACTACTAGTATTACTACTACTACTCCCTTCCCCGCCCTCTACCATATTGTCTTCTGGCCTTCTCTACTTTTCTCGTCCAAGTTTTAACTTGACAATGGTCCAACACGGACTGAAACTTCGTCAAAGTTTCTCCCCTAAATGCTGGTTTCTGACGAATCTAAAATTCCACGATACCCTCCTCTCAGTTATAAATTAGCATATTTATAAAGATTTCTAACAGAATGCGTTCAAAACTGACTACTGTGGCACGATCACTTTTTTTTATCCCTCCGATACAGTGTGTCGCCACTTTTTTTTTTTAAAAGAGCCCGGGTAAATCTTATTATTTTTTTTATCGTGGTCCACTGCTTCAGATACCTTACTGATGCGTCTGAAAACTTGGTAGGCAAGAATGATTCTCGTGAATCAGCAATTTGACTCAATTCTCTATTTATTTTTCGTAAGGAGACTTTTGTATCGGGTTTATCTGATCTGTATGGAAAAATCTCAATGAAATGGGTAATTTAAAATATGAGGAATGACCTCGCTTATACTTTTTTATTATTTTTTTTTAAATTTTAAAACATCGGCCGATTCCCACCAAGGCAGGGTGGCTCGAAAAAGAAAAACTTTCATCATTCACTCCATCACTGTCTTGCCAGAAGGGTGCTTTACACTACAGTTATAAAACTGCAACATTAACAGCCCTCCTTCAAGTGCAGGCACTGTACTTCCCATTTCCAGACTCAAGTCCGGCCTGCCGGTTTTCCTGAATCCCATCATAAATGTTATTTTGCTCACACTCCAACAGCACGTCAAGTATTAAAAAACCATTTGTCTCCATTCACTCCTATAAATACGCTCACGCATGCTTGCTGGAAGTCCAAGCCCCTCGCACACAAAACCTCCTTTACCCCCCTCCCTCCAACCCTTTCTAAGCCAACCCCTACCCCGCCTTCCCTCCACTACAGATTTATACACTCTCGAAGTCATCTGTTTTGTTCCATTCTCTCTACATGTCCAAACCATCTCAATAACCCCTCCTCAGCCCTCTGGATAATAGTTTCAGTAATCCCGCACCTCCTCCTAACTTCCAAACTACGAATTTTCTGCATTATATTTACACCGCACATAACCCTCAGACATGACATCTCCACTGCCTCCAGCCTTCTCGTTGCAACATTCACCACCCATGCTTCACACCCATACAAGAGTGTTGGTACAACTATACTCTCATACATTTCCCCTCTTTGCTTCCACAAAGTTCTTTGTCTCCACAGACTCCTAAGTGCACCACTCGCCCTTTTCCACTCATCAATTCTATGATTCATCTCCTTCATAGACCCGTCTGCTAACACGTCCACTCCCAAATATCTGAGTACATTCACCTCCTCCATACTCTCTCCCTCCAATATGATATCCAATCTTTCACCACCTAATCTTTTATCCTCATAACCTTACTCTTTCCTATATTCACTTTTAATTTTCTTCTTTTACATGCCCCACCAAATTCCATCCACCAACCTCTGCAACTTCTCTTCAGAATCTCCCAAAAGCACAGTGTCATCAGCAAAGAGCAACTGTGACAACTCCCACTTTGTGTTGGATCTTTATCTTTTAAACTCCACACCTCTTGCCAAGACCCTCGCATTCACTTTTCTTACAACCCCATCTATAAATATATTGAACAACTACGGTGACATCACACATCCTTGTCTAAGGCCTACTTTTACTTGTGAAATAATCTCCCTTTCTCCTACATACTCTAACCTGAGGCTCTCTATCCTTGTAAAACTCTTCACATGCTTTCAGTAACCTAACCTCCTATACCATACACCTGCAACATCTACCACACTGTCCCCTATCCACCCTGTCATATACCTCACGAAATCGTAATGACACGATTGCAAACAACCGCTGGAGTTTTGAGACTCTCTGACCGCGGGTTCAATCCGGCCGGGGTATGGTCTGTCATATGCCTTTTCCAAATCCATAAATGCCACAAAAACCTCCTTACACTTATCTAAATAATGTTTACCTATATGTTTCACTGTAAACACTTGGTCTACACACCCCCTACCTTTCCGAAAGCCTCCTTGTTAATCTGCTATCCTACTCTCCATCTTACTCTTAATTCTTTCAATGTGAGGGAAAAGTTCAATAGATAGGAGTAGAGATATAGTAGTGATAGTTTCATTGCCGGCTACTAGTTAAGGTAGGTAAGTCACGCTCCCGTTTTTCGGGCCTTTTCTCCCACCACCCCTAAAGTGATAGTTTGATTGCCGGCTGCTTGTTAACGTAGGGTCAGTCTAGCTCCCGCTATCCCTTCCCCTCCCTCTTCCCGACCCCCCCCTCGAAAGGTAGACGTGTGGGGCTCTGTCAAACAGTAAATCCATCGACTCACAGCTCCCAACACTACTGTAAGTACATGCCTGCCTTGTATTCTAGTGGATTTATTGTAAAAGCTTCACTTTTGACCAATAAACTAGTCCTTTCAGTCTTGATCTAGGTTGACTGTTGTAATAATCACCACGTCTTTTGAGTATGTAACACTCCGCCATGGGAGTGATTATTAACAGTGGGTAACCTGTCTATCTTTTCAGCTTGGATGACAGGAGCGTCACCTGTCAATCAACGAGAAGAACAGGAGACGGACTAACGTCCTGAGCGTCCCATTTTGTATTGAACTACCGTGTGCACCTGTATGAAATTGCAGGACGTAACCCCACATCATTGCAGCGGTAAAGAACCTGCTTTCCTGTCATCGGGATAATAATCACGGCGATTCTCTGTGAAGAACTAGCCAGTGGTGGTCACCAACCCTGCGACCCCCCCCCCACCCACATCAGAACGGCTACGATTTCAACAAGCAGTGTCACCAACACCACACCCAAGTTTTAATTAGCGTTGAATTCAGTATCATTTATAATTTTTCCTTTTCTTTATGTAGGGTTAATATTTCATATTTTAAGTGTTTTACATTTATTTTCTACATAATAAGTGTTTATGTTTGTCTGTTATTATTTCTTTTTCTATTACTAATTTTTTCCTGAGAGGAGCCAGCATTTGTAATACTGTCTGAAAGTTGTTACAGGGCTGAGTAAGCCTTCACAAGTGGCGACCTTGCCAGGATACAACTCTACTGAATCAAGATTCAACTCCATCTCGAATCTACCATTGGACCTTCAACGCTGCATACCACAGACGGTTATCACCAGCCATGAGTAATCATTCTCTATGGTAGGACTACAGTACTGGTATTTAAAAGATTTGGTTATTGTTATAGTCTCAATTTATTGTAAGTCAAGTCAGGCAGGATATAATATTTAATTCTGCCACCTATTTGTGTGTGAGCTTGAAACACTTTGGAGGATTAGACTCTAGGGACCCGAGATTTTCCAGTGACAACTTGTTTCATTGAGCTCTTCATTATATCAAGGGAACTGTCATAGGACACTCTTGATTTGTTGGTGAGAAATTGGATGTCCAAGGGACCCCATTCTACTTACTGTTTGCTCGACCGCATAGAACCCTTCGTTTTCGTTAATACATATTGTTAATTGAAGCAGGGATCGAGCCCTCTGGTTATTTACAGTTTGAGCGGAGCAGGAATTGAACCCTCCGTTTTCTTTAATACCCGTTTCATTTCCCCTGATAGTTTAAGTTATTCTTGCAAGCATGGAGGAATACCAGTTTTGGATGAATGCTGGAAGTAAGTTAGGAATAACAGGGAAAAATTTAGAATTTTTCATTAGTGCTAAGATCCAGGAAAGACTTGAAAGAGAGAGAATTGAGAGAGAAGACAGCTAGAAAGGGAAAGAGAAGAGAATAAGAGAGAGAGAGAATCGAAAAGAGAAAGAAAAAGAGAAAGAGAGAATTGAGAGAGAAATCCAAGAAAGACAGTTAGAAAGAGAGCGAGAAGACCAAAAAGAGCGTGATAGACTTGATCGTGAGGAAAGAGCTAGGGAACGTGAGGAACAAGCTAAGATACGTAAGGAACAGTTAAATTAAGAGGACTTGAGGAAAGAGCAAAGGATAGAGAAGTTGAGGAAAAAGCTAGAGAACATGAGTTAATAAGAGAAAGGATCGCGAGCTCGAAAAATCTCGCCTTGAATTAGAATAAAAAATTAACTTTTACTCAA